>JAHHFK020004425.1:1337500-1795148 GCA_024533555.2 Aedes koreicus
AAGCTCAGCTGTTAAAGTCTTCATAAACAAAGGAGGGACTCCATCGGGTCCCGAGCCTTTGGATGCATCTAAATGTTTTAGCCCGTCCAGGATTTCATGCACATAGATTTGATTCACACTTATGTCACTGGAGTTTTCAGGATACAACCCAAAGTATTGCCGATCACGATCTACTTCTGAGTATGTTGTGTATGTTTCTTGAAAAAACTTGGCAAATAAATTGCATACTTCTTCTGTATTATTACTTTCATTTTTATCAAAAAACATACGGGATGGAAGATTGTCTGATTTCAATTTGGTATTCACGTAATTAAAAAAGTTTTTTGGAGAAGATTTAATTTTACGTTCAATTTTTGAATTATACTCCTCAAATGCAATATTCATAGCCACGTTAAATTCATCACAGATGTTCAAATAGCTTTCTAAATTAACGGAACTGTTATGTTTTTTGTAAATTTTATGCGCTTTTTGCTTACGGTTTCTTAAATTTTTAATTTGTTTATTGAACCAAACTGGATCCTTTGAAAATACTCTTCTTCTACGTCTAATAACTGGTACTTCTTCGTGGATAATTGCAAACAACTTAGTATAGAACACTTCAGTTGCATTTTCAACATTATCTTCATTCCTAAATACTGTTTGCCAATCAATTAAGTTTAGTTTGCTTCTTATGTTAGCATAATTAGCTGATTTATAGTCAAGAACTTCCTCGAGTCCACAATCAGGCGTCTCATTTCCTTGTACAAAAAGAGAATATTCTATTGCTGTGTGAAATACTTCATTTCTCCATATTGGATTCAAAGATTCACTAACACAGAAGTCATCGAAAATATTTCTCAACAGAAAGTCTAAATAACAGTTCTGTTAATTTTTCACATGGTTTATTTGATGAAGTCCCAAATCAGCAATTTTGTCAAATATGAAATTCTCCAAAGCTATTGATCAAGTGCTGTAGTCGTAAGCAGCCAGCGAAGCATCGCACAACCACATAAATTTTTACATCTCCTGCATAGAACGATCAGCAGTTAGATGGAAGTATCAGTCCAACCTCGTTGATGAAAATTTAGTACAGCAGTGGTCCAAAGTTGCTGCCTTGATGTACGCCCGACATATTTGCAAAGTAGCTCGATTGAGCTGAGCCGATGTTCACACAGAGTATCCTGTCCGTTAGGTAAGATTTAATCCAACCAACTAAGTTATTTGACACGCCAAGTTTGTCTAATTTTGCCAAAAGTATAGCATGTTCGACCCGGTCAAAAGCAGCCTTGAGATCCGTGTAAACAACGTCAACCTGAGATCCAGCTTCCATATTCCAGAGAAACGAGGAAACGAAAGGTGCAAGATTGTTCAATAATTTTGGGCATTTTGTTTATCTCTTTTCTTGAGAATCGGGAACATAAACGAAGATTTCCAACGTGTTGGATATTTTCCCTGGCGTAACGAGATATGAAAAAGCTTCGAAAGAGGAATCGGAAGCACTGCAGAACAACCCTTTAGTACACATGAAGGAATTCCGTCAGGGCCAGCCACGTTTGAGAGTTTCAGCTTCAGGATTGCGGATTCAACGAGGTCCAATGTAATCGCAGGAATATTGAAGGCGAACGCGTCTCTGGGAGTATCTCTGAGTGCTTCGCTGACTTGCTCCAATGTTGGCATGGTGTCATTGTATACAGAGATCACATTTGTCCACTGGTGTGCTGGCGATTCTGTTGCCAAGATGAATTTCAACCGGTTAGCCCATCAACATTCCTTTTTTTGTCCACAAATGACCAGAACAACTTAGGGTTGCACCGAAGGTTGGATTGGATTCGTTTTGAATAAATCTTGTAGAGAAGACGATTGTACATTTTACTACCTGTAGAGAAAATTTTCTTGATGAATTGATTTCGAGTTTTGCAGTACTTACGAAGAGCCTTCGATCTAACACGTTTCAGGTACCATAAATGAGCATTAGACCAAGGAGGTTTACGAGCAGGTCTCCTCAGAGGAACAATATCTGATATAGCCTGGGACACAACCTCGTCAAAAAAGTCTACCGCTTCATTGATAGTGGAGCTCGAGTCAAGAAACTGCCAATTGACTTGGGAGAGAGATTGACTCATTGCAGCGAAATCAGTTCTTTGGAAATTCAGGCCATGTTGATCAACAATTCTATCGAAGGTAATTGGTACTGATAGATTGATAGTAATCTCCAGCGCATGATGATCGGCGTCGAGGTTAATTAAAGGTTTGGAGGACTCGACAACAGTACATTCGATTACGACAGCTTCATTTACCAATACAAGATCAAACAGTCTCGAGTTACTATTTAAATTTATTTGCGTTAAATCATGAAGGCTGAATCCATCTATCAAAGCACAGCAGACAGGTGGCATATGCGAACGAATAACGTCAATTGTTGGATGACCAATTGTGGGAGCATTCCAAACCAACCCAAACTGGTTGTAGTCTCCAAATAGTAAAGCGAAGTCGTTGTGATCCAAACGGGATAACACAACGCCAATCGAACTGATATGGTTCTCAATGCAGCTTAAATCAGATTTCCTATCGGGAGATAAGTACATAGCGCCGATACTTACCTTCGTGTGTGGAGTTGTTATCTGGACCCGTCACTGTTCGAAAGAAGGGTCAATAGGAGTAGGATCCAGGCAACTGTTAAGTCTTTTCAAAACTACTATCAAGACGCCAATACCACGAGATATAGTGCTGTTTATGCGATTACGATCATTCCGAAAAACTGTGAACTGATCTCCAAATAGACTGACCAGTCTGACCTCCTAGTAACAGGTGGAATCATTTTGTGAAGGCAGATACCGAATCAGTTGTGATAGTAGATCAAGGTTGGAATTTTCGAGGAGAGAAAGACTGGTTCATTCTCCAGTGTGCTTAAAAGGCTTTGAAAATGTACTACTTCTTGGATATTTCCTCATCTACAAGTTTGTCTCAGACAGAAATCATAAGTCAAATTAAGTTAAACATTGATATTCTTCGCCATGATTGAATCGCTGATTAGTCAGTAACACTGTTTTGTGCAAAGTGACAACTCCTTCCCCATTGTTTTTGTACCTTGTCGTTGGTGGATCAGTTTAATCTCATGCTTCATATATAGTGGAGCTATAGTGGAGCGTTCGAAACGAAACATGTTTGAAACAGAATGAATAGGCGATAGGGATTATTTGCGCTACCATCTCTGATGAATATTGCATGAGAGAACTAAACATCTAGTTCGCAGTGATAGAATCACATCTGTTGCACCTTGTCTGTGACAGCCATGACGTAGTACATTTATATAAAGACATTGACGTTGGGTGTGATACTGGCGGATTTTGCCACAATTCACTCTAACCGAATAGGGCCGAATAGGCAACACAGAAAAAAAATGAATTTTAACAGGCGCGTAAAATTCCCCATCATTTAATTCCAAGCCAAAGGAAGCGTAAACAATGAAATTGTTTGCAATCTTTTTTCGAAATGCTCCAAGGAGAAATGCGCATTTAATTTTATGCTGAATATTGGCACGATAAAAGCCGAAAATTAATGCGCCTCGGAAATAATGTAAGTTTACAACCACAAAAACAAATATATTCGATAAATTAATCATGAATTTTTGAAAATTAATGGAATTCAAAAAGGTTATCTAAAAAAACGCCGTTACATATAAATTTTGTGCATTTATTATTCCACATTTCATTTATTTCATATATTTCAATATGGCGATTGAAAAAAATCACAGTTTTGCCAAAAAGCCAATTTATCTTCGCCATGACTTCAATAAAACCATTTTTCCGTTTAATGCTTTTACTGGAGGCAAAATGGTTTATATATGCTTTTTTATACTGACCATAATGGCATAATGGACCATAAAACGGCATTTAAAAACAGCACTTTACGAGTTCATAAAGTCGAAATAAAACATTTGAAAGGAGTAAAAGGAATTTCAAAAAAACAAGGTTTTAAGATCGTTGTAAACAAGCTGTGTAGGTTGTCCAGACCAGTCTGGAAGTTACAGGTACGCTGGATTGCTTTGTGTCGATTGTGAGCGTTTGGGAGCCCAGTTTGAAAGCTCAGATGAATCGATACCTGATTGTGATATTGATTCAAACGTGCAAAACGCTTAGTCATTTTAAAAAACAATGCGTTAAAGCTCATCATCTGTTGAAACAAGAGACAAAAATTACCAGTCATAGTTGGTCACCGAAACTTCTATCTAAAGTAGGTGCGCATCAGTGTGAAATAATGAAAAAACCGACCGTGATGGACGGAATGCTGAAAAACAGTATGATCCTGGATGACGATCGAGGAACAGTAACAGCAGCTCAAAATACAAGAGACATCGGTGAGATCGTTCAAAACTTTATTATTATTGTGATAAAACTTTTATAATATATTTATAATTTCTATTATATTTAACTTGACATAACTTATAGCGTATCCCAAGTAACATTGCCAAAACCATCCAGCTGTATTAAGTTTTATTAAAGTTTTATGAAAGCCACTAGAAATCAATTTGGTTTTATAATGCCACCAAGTGGTGCCAAAAGGTTTCATATTTAAGTCAGGTTTATGACAATCTACACAGCTTGCTTACAACGATTTTTATATCTTTGTTTTATCAAATTCGTTTTACTCCTATCAAAGGTTTTATTTCGACCTTATGAACTCGTAAAATGCTATTTAGAAAAGACGTTTTAGGCTCATTCATATTATATTATTAAGGTCAGTTGAAAACCAGTTATAGTAAATGCATTAAACGAAAAATTGGCATTGAGGAAAGTCACTAAATGACCAAAGAGTTTTATAAAGGGTGTCCACGATGAAATTGCCACACTATGAAATTGCTCTAACTTTTTAACCGTTGGGTAGAATTTAATGAAAATTTGGGTGGATTTAGTTCATAGTGCATTATTTACATCCTGCAAGTTTTAAAGTCAAAAACTCGCGGAAATGGAGTCGAAAGAACAGCTCGTGCGTGATAAAATCTTGCGCATTCATCACGAGAACAAGGATCTCTCGCATCGTTCCATCGCTAAAGCGTTGGGAATCGCGAATTCCACGGTGTCGCGAGTGATTAAGCGGTTCGAGGAACGGTTGACCACCGATCGGAAGCCCAGAAGTGAAGGAAAAAGTATTCCGTACAACACAAAAAATCACAACCGCGTAGTTGGGGCCTTCAACCGAAATCCGAACGCCTCCGTTCGGGATGTGGCTAAGAAGCTGCACCTAAGCCGAAGTTTTGTCCAGAAGGCCAAAACTAAGGCTGGGCTTCGAACGTTCAAGGTACAAAAGGCCCCTAATCGCGACGAGAAGCAGAACAAGTCCGCCAAAACCCGTGCCAGGAAGTTGTACCTCAACATGCTGACGAAAGTTGAATGCTGCATCATGGACGACGAAACATATGTGAAGGCCGACTTCAAACAGATCCCCGGCAATCTGTTTTTCACGGCCAAGGATAAGTTCAGCGTTCCGGAGCATGTCCGCACTCAGAAGATGTCCAAATTTGCGAAGAAATTCCTGGTTTGGCAAGCCATCTGCACGTGCGGGAAGCGGAGTGCACCTTTCGTGACCCAGGACACGATGAACGGACAGGTGTACATAAAAGAGTGCCTCCAGAAGCGGCTGCTTCCTCTCCTGAAGGCCCACAACGTCCCAACAATCTTCTGGCCGGATTTGGCCTCATGCCACTACTCCAAGGACATGCTGAAGTGATATGCGGACAATAAGGTCAATTTCGTGCCGAAAATGTTCAACCCTCCCAACACTCCGGAGCTCCACCCCATCGAGAAGTACTGGGCGATTATGAAGCAAGGTGCTGCTTAAACGACCTAAGGTAGTGAAGACAGTCGAGGAACTGAAGAAAGTATGGGTTTACATGCAAAAAACGGTTGATTCACAGGTTGTGCAGAATCTTATGGCCGGGGTTAAGGCCAAGGTGCGGGCATTTGCGTATGGACTGTAAATAAAATACGAGTAAAATGGTAAAATGAAGTTTAATAGTTATTTCTCAATTCCTGAAAATTTGATGGCAATCGGATGAAAACTCGAATTTTGCGAATCAATTTTGTGTGTGGCAATTTCATCGTGGACACCCTTTAGTAGAAGATAAATTGGCTTTTTGTCAAAACTGTGATTTTTTTCAATCGCCATATTGAAATATAAGAAATAATTGAAATGTGGAAAAATAAATACCAATACTAAACACCAAATTTTAAATGTAATGCAAATAAACTGTAGATCGGAGACCAATTTTGGCATTCATTTAGATAACCTAATTGAATTTCATCGATTCAAGATTAATTTATCGAATATATTTGTTTAAATCTTGTTTTTGTTGTAGTAAACTCACATAATCTCCGAGGCGCCTTAATTTTCAGCTCTTATCGTGCCAAAATTCACCATAAAATTAAGTGCGCATATGATTTGAAGCATGATACACTGTAAAAAAAACTCAATTTGTTTTGGATAAGTTGCTATCAAACAAAATTTACTGCAACACTAGAACTTATTTCTTAGATATTATTTACTGCTAAATTAATCAGAAGAGCAGAGAATCGAACAGAGCAGAACAACAAAAACCAACCACGATATAACAGTGAAGTTTGACAGCTGTATGCTGGTTGTCATGGCAGCCAATAGGTTTTATGAAGGTTCAAAGTGGTAATAATCGTTTTCACTAGAACATTTTCAAAATCATTATGGTATTATCAAGGTATTATTAACTTTTTTTCACAACCGTCTATAGAGTGGGCCACTTTGTACAAATTTCGGCTTTAAAGAAGCATAGAGGAGGTAATGGTAGACAAAACAGTTTTGAATGTAGATTTATCAACAAACCCAAGTAGCACCAAAAACATTTTTTTTTTGTCAGTTATTTTGAAATTTTGCTATACAAGAGTATTAAAAATGAAATGAAAAACATCTTTTGTCATTTACAAGCTTAGATAATGTTGTCGCAAAACATTTACCTTTCATAAGTCACTCATGTATTTTTCTAGAACGTATGACTTAATTTTTGACTCAAATATGACCAATACAGCGCAACTAGCCGATCTTTTTGTAAAAGCTTTTAGGTAGCATAAGAAATTTTAAAGATGCACTGCATAACATGCTTTTGGCATAACGATGTCTTATCTAGGTAGTTTATAGCATCACAATAACCAATATGTTATAATCAAATTATTAAAAAGTGAAGCTGAATGCAGAAATTCATGAACAAAACAATTCAATCAAACAAGTGTCAAACTAGCAGATGTAAACACAGTTCAAATTTGACAGTAATGTTTGTTATGAATATGATGAATTTGTTTCTGAATTTCCATTACTTTTTTAAAAAAATTTCATATGATTAAAAAGCAGACCTTACCCATTTGGGAACGTCCATTAATTACGTCACGCAAAAAATGACTTTTTGTAACCCCCCCCCCCCCCCCCCCCCTGTCACGTTTTTTGTATGGACCTTCAAATTTTTTTGTATGGATCGTCACGTTTTCTCGAACCCCCCCTCGCCCCCTACTGCGTGACATAATTAATGGACCTTCCCTTTGCAAGATATCTTCTTAAGGGCTTACGCTGAAACATTCTCGACGGCAGCCATTACCTCAAAATTTAGAATTGAAATAACTCAGAATCTGTACTAAATATTGGATATTTAATCACATCAGTTTGTTTGCTTACTTGCTGTGGGAAATCTGATGAAGTTCGATTTGATGTTCATTCAGTAAGTATTGAGATTTATCAATTTGAAATAGCGAGGTAAATTTGCGAGAGAGAGAGAGAGAGAGAGAGAGAGAGAGAGAGAGAGAGAGAGAGAGAGAGAGATAAAAGATAGGAAAAAATACACAGAGCAGCAATTCACCTTAAGATACGGTAACAGTATTGGTATACAAGAGAAAAAAAAAACAAACATATTTTTCAGAACTATAACATGCATTAAGAATCACCATCAGCAGTTGATTCATTGTGATGGTCCACAAGAAACGTCATTCTTTTCTAAAATTTCATTTCACTAAGAAGATGCTCTAATATGGTTATTATGATGTTATTATAACTAACTGAAATAATTTGCAATGGACCATCATGAGCATGTTATTAGACTGCTCTCAAGATGTATTTTGTAATTAATTTCAAATTCACGCCATAGCTATGGACAAAATTACAGTGCCAGCTGAAACTATTATTACAATTATCACTAAAAATTTCGAAAGCTGCGTTTGTTTTTGTCGATGATTGAGATGATACATTTTGAGTAAGAAAGAAAATTGCTCGATAATCTAGACTTTTTTTTTTTGTATTAAAAATACTTTTAATAGACAGTGTAGATCATGTGTCTAATCCACCATGACGATTTTTGATGATTCCAACAGAGATGCTACAAAATTGCAAAATGTAAGATAATTTTTTGTTGATTTTTTTAAAATCTTTGCACCGTTATAAATTATGCAAGAGTAAAACCAAAAGTTGCACCATAAAAGCTGCCTCGCATATGATATTTTGTTGAGCGTTCTGAGCATTTACAATCTTTAGATTTCTTATATTTTTTAAACAATCGATTTGGCCAAAAACGATTGCCATTATTTTACTATAAGTTGTGCATATTCTCCTGCAATCTTAACAATCGTTGTTAACTTCTGTTCGTTTGACATTTCTCAAACTAGCATGTCATATTCATGTATTTGTGCAATTGTTTTTGCTTTGGAATTGCTTGATTATAACCTATTTGTTATTATGATGCTAGAAACTAACAAGATAAGACATCATCATGTTGGAAGCATGCTATTCAAAGTATCTTGAAAATGTATTATTAGTCCTAAATCTGTACCTACAAACTTATTTTGTGACCTTAAAAATGTTTTAAAAAGATCGATTTATTGCGCTGTTTTGGTCATATAAGATACCAATAATAAGTTATGTGTACTAGAAAAATACATGAGTTCATGTCTTAAAGATGAATTTTTGAATATTACATAACAAGTTGTGTTACTTGGGAAGCCTGGAGCAGTGCTATACGGCTAGAATAAAACTAAAATTGTTACTTGGGTTTGGTACGGTTTGTCCACGCATCCTTCCTCCCTTGTAGATTCCAAAAAATGCCTTATGATTGAAATCCAACTCATTTGAATCCAACTCATTTTATAGAATCATCTTTGCGGTTAAGGCAACGCAGTAGGCGTTGGGTCTTTGATATGCTGCAAGCATCCGTATTGGCAACAACAAAATGGACGTCATCTAACCCAATTATTTCCACGATCCTTTCTGGCTGAGTAGGAACTTAACATTCCCATAACGAAGGGAAGTGTTGTACAAATTTTGCAAGGATCTGGACCCCTGGTTTACAAGAGAGACAAAAAAGCCAAAAAAAACCTATCCTCATCCCGAAGTACATTCAAGCGAGATTGGCTTTTGCCAAGCAACACATGGATTGGAAGGCAGAATGGGATGAAGTGATGTTTTCCGACCAAAAAAAAAAAGTTCAATCTCGAAGTTGAGCAGAGTTTTCAGAGAAGACAGTTTTAGTTCGTTCTTTTTCTCGAAGATGTAAAACTCCCATTGCCACAATTTCTACCAGAATAAATTCAGAAAGCTATGTGGAGCTACTGAACAGTGTTTTTTTAATTTCATTTACTGGGAATATTATGGACAAAAACTTCATCTTTCAACAAGATAACGCAGCTGTTCACGCGAGCTAGATGTCTTTGGTATGGTTTTCCGAAAGAAATATCCAGATTTAGAACTGACCAGCTCGTAGTCCGGACCTGAATCCTGTTGAAAACCGCTTGAAGACCAAAACGGTATTATGAAACAATTCTGAAAGCTAGTAAACTAACCAAATACAACTTTCTGTTACTTTTTTTATTTGAATCGGTTTTTTAAATAAAATTTGAATTTTGTATACCAAACTGATGTTTTATAAATAGCCTTAAATTGGACCAAACGGTCAAAAAATGTATGTGCGATTATAGGAACTTCCCCTCTGTATGTCCACTTGTGATCTCAAAACAATTATACTCACACATAACATCAAATCCTTATAATTTATTACGGAAAAATTCCTTGCACGGGAAAAGCTACTTCCACCATAATCTTGATTGCTATATCGGTTATTCCAATCGTTTGTAATTATGGTTGCGAACCAGTCTACCACAACTAGTCAGAAAACTTTCGGTTTCAATCATTGTTACCGAGGTGAAACGACTTACTCCAGCTCACAAGTGACATGAAACCCAACAGGCTAATAAATCTTCTAATCCTTCAGCAAGTATACAATTAGTGTTCCAGACTCCCGCTCTCACGTGCTGCCACAAACACTCGTCTAATGGCTGACGAGTGGCTTGATCTAGCTAGTTTAAGGCAAGCAAGATACACCGTAGCTACAATGAGAATGCGCGAAAAGCCGGTCAAGATCATACATTTACATATGTGCTCGAAGGCTTCTATCCATCTGATGTTTCAGATCCACGACGAGAATGAGAACAGTGTTTAGGTCAATTGCACTAAATTGATTCAGATTTCTGATATGAATTAAGTCAATTTGAACGCGGAACCGGATTTAAAGCAGGCAAATTGATGCAACGGGTTTCAAGCATGTAAAACTAAAACTTCAAAAGCTTACCTGTAATCAATATTTTAGGACTTTTCTTCCCGCCATTGGACGAGAGGTATCTGGCCAGCTGGAACTGCTGCTGTTGCAATTGTTGCTGTTGCTGCGAGGTAACCGCCGAACAACTTCCGCCAACCTGGCGAACTAGTCCAGCGCCTAGTAGCCTCCTTGGGATCATCCTGAAACTTTTTACCACACGCCCACGCCTAACTCGCGAAAAACGGAAAACGTGTGCGATCAACCGAACAACTCACGGAAAACTGTTTTCCACCCCGCACAAACTGTCTCGCTCGGGACAATTCTTCTTCTTTCACAAGGATCGATTGACAGTTAACCACGATTGACTTGTCTCCGGCCTCGAGATGACCGATGGAAGCCGTACAACGAAATATAGCAACAACAAAAAAAAGATGTTCGGTCGAAAATAACTCCCACACTTAATCTCCGAATTGGCTTGACCAAAAGTAGCACCGCGACGCACTTGTCCCGAACCGAAAAATGAAATATGATTCGATAAGACGGAGACGAACAACTATGACGAACAGATGAAGGTTGCCTGTTCCCGACGAAATTATTTCAAGACCGCCAACGGGGATAAGTATGAGAACTCCAGTGCGCGCGGAAATTGTCGCGAAATCCCAACAGGACGAACTGACTCCCGGGATCGTTGGTTTGCAACTGACCGCGAGATTCGCACGAGAGTCCAGTCAACCAGGGCAATTTGAATATTAAGTTTGATCGAATTTCGCTGCGCTCGCTTGGTGATCCGCCTGACTGGAACGCGGCGAGCAAATCCGAGGACTTCATTGCGAATAAAAATTGAAGCAATCTTGAATTGCTAGCGATCCATCTCAGTTGTGTTGCACCACCTTGGATAAATTACGCTGTTTGGTTGGTGATAGTAACCGGCAACGAGGAGTAACTTGCTGAAAAGAAGTAGCGTATCGTTGCTTGCTTGCTGCTGGTGCTGTTTCACGTGCTTTTCGTCGCGTTTTGTTGCTAATGCTACGGAGGTTGTTTGTTCTGTTCCCGACCGGTGGTGATGGATGAAAAAAAAAGACATCGCCAGACCCCAGTGATTGTGATGGTTGGTGATATAAGTTCAGGATTCGGGAAAAACAAAACGTGGTCACATGGTGGGATGAAGTGCATAAAATGGTCAAATTAGAAGAAGGTCTCTTAACTAATTTGACGCACTTCTCTAAAGATTGGGTTGAACCTTTTTTTATCTATTCAACTTATCAGATAAGTTGAAATTCAAATGTTTAGTTGGTAAACCTTAATTCAGTCGCCAACAGTCAGTCCGTAGAGATCTCGTATATGTTTATTGATCTCTTTCCTTGTTGTTTATGTAAAGATTGTACTCGAAAAAAAATGCAGCACCTTCTTTTGTGTGTAACTTTTTATTAAAGACTGTATTCGATGAAATTTGGACACACAAAAATTTGGACACACCAAAAATTTTCCTTGAGCCCGATTCTTTTCAAACTTTCTGGAAATAAAGTACTACTAAATGGTTAAGTTTTGACATCATTGGTTTATTGAACCTCTTCTCCCAACCCAAATGCCCGCACCTTTGCCTTGACCCCTTTCATCAAATTTTGGACAATGATAGGACCGACTTGCTTACTTACTTTTAACCACACTTTCTTTAGTTCAAGTTCATTTTCTATCTGTTTTGGAGTTTTAACGAGCTTTGCCTTCATGATTGCCCAAAATTTTTCAATTGGGCGAAGTTCCGGAGTGTTTGGAGGGTTGACGTCTTTTGGTACAAAAACTACATTATTATCTTTGTACCAGTCTAAGACGGGCCGGGCATAGTGGCAAGATGCCAAATCCGGCCAAAACAGTGTCGGGCCATCGTGAGATCTCAAGAAGGGCAGAAGTCGTTTTTGGAGGCATTCGTCCTTGTAGATTTGTCCGTTGACGGTCCCAGAGGTGATGAAGGGCTGACTCATTTTGCCACATCCGCAGATCGCTTACCAGACAAGGAATTTTTGGCGAATTTCGACAGTTTCTTCCGTACACTCTCCGGAACGGCCAACTTAGAGGTGGCGACGTAGTGTTCCTGTCCTGGCATTTGTTTGGTGTCGGCTTTAATGTAAGTCTCATCGTCCATCACAATGCAGAACGGTTTTGTGAGCCACTCCCTGTACAGTTTTCTTGCACGAGTTTTGGCCACCAAGTTCTGTTTATCGCTCCGGTTCGGTGCCTTCTAGACCTTGTACACATGTATTCCAGAACGTTTCATTGTTTTCTGCACAAAACAAACTGAAACTTTCGCCTTTTTCGCAAAATCCCTGATCGAAATGTTGGGATAACGCGTAAATTGGTTCAATACCATCCTGGCCTTCTCCGGATTTGATGTGCCACGTTTTTTGCCACTACCATTTTTCCGCTTGGTTGTCTTACGGTTCTTGAACGTTTTGATCACATGAGATACGGTTGAATGTGCGATTCCGATCCATCGATGAGAAGCGTTTGGGTTTTCGAAGTGAGTGCCCAAAATTTGTTGGCGCACTATTTCTTCATTCGAAGCCATCACTGAAATCACTCGACCGATTTTCACAAAACTCATTACACAATTGACTCACCACAATGAAATACATTCAGTTCAGTTCAGTAATTTTTACCCACACGCTAAAAAGTTACGAACAATTGCGTGTGTCCAAATTTCATCGAATACAGTCTTTACATGGGTAAAAATTGATGAATTTTTTTTTTAAACTAGTGTAATGCAAATTTCGAACATAAGAAAAAACATAAAATTTCGTCAAGTGTTTATTGAGATGGCTTCCAAACAAAAAGAAGACAAAAAATTATGGGCGCGGTCGTGGAAAATCCAGGCCCATCCCACAGGTGAGTCACGAAACAGTTGGGAATCGACTAGTCGACTGTGTCCCGTGTACTAAAAGCGTTCAAGGAGACCCAGACGACCTGGCAGCGGAAGAAAAGTGAAGACGACCGATCCCGTGAACGTGTAACTGACGGACCCTAAGGGCCTCGTTCAAAATCCCTTAACCTCTGGTCAAGCCTCGGAGGTCGTCTGGGGTGGGCAACACACGCCTCTTTTCTGGCCAGCTAGCTCACCTCTATGATTTTTTTTCTCAGGGTCGACACAAATGCACTAGTGGAAACTCACCTGTCCCTTTTCTGCCACAAGCTGAAATTGATTTCTTTGGTGCACACAAGAAAAGTAGCGAAACTTAACGCAAGCAAATCAAATTAGTTACCGTCGGCTGCTATACCGGCTTTCTACCGGTCGAAATCTGCTACGCTGTGCTTCACCGGGTCCCAACTGGCCGGGGGAACGCCTCCAAATGCTGCTGCAGTATCCGACTTTGGTCGGATTAAGGCCTGTACTCGAAAAAATGCACCAGACAAAAGTGTTCGCCAAACATTTATTTTAAGTCGGATTTTCTTGAAACTTTCAGAAAATTAATTAATACATATGGATCAAGTTTCGGTAAAATTACTTTATTCAATTTCTCTTCCATCGCTGAAAGCCCGCGCTGTTCCCTTAAGACCCCTCATTACATTTTGTACAATAGTGAAGCCGATCTTTTTGGTCACTTTCATCCATTCTTTCTTCAACTCTAGCTCGCTCTTAAACATCTTGGACGATTTTCGAACATTGGCCTTCATTATGGCCCAAAATCTTTCCACGGACGAATCTCTGGTGAATTAGGGGAGGTTGGCGGTTTTTGGTACAAAAACAACGTTATTGTCGCTGTACTAATCCAACGTCGATCGCGCGTAATGGCATGATGCTAAGTCCGGCCAAAATAATGTCTCACCTCCGTGGGACCGCAGGAAGGGCAACAGACGCTTCTGGAGGCACCCGGTACGGTAAATTTTGCTGTTGATGGTACCCGTTGTGATGTACGGTTTACTCAGTTTACCGCATTGGCATATGGCCTGCCAGAGCAAGTATTTTTTGACGAATTTGTCCACTTTCTTCTTCCTTATGTCTTCCGGAATATCAAACCGTGATTTGGCAACGTAGAACTGCAGTCCCGGTATCTGCTTTGCGTCTGCCTTGATGTAGGTTACGTCATCCATAACCACACACATCGGTTTCGTTAACCACTCTCGATACAGCATCCTTGCGCGGGATTTGGCCGCCGTGTTTTGTTGATCAAACCGGTTCGGTGCCTTGCGGAGCTTGAATACACGAAGCTCAGCCCGTTTCATGATTTGCTGAATGAACCAGGCGGAACACTTTGCCTTCAGAGCCACGACGCGAATCGAAAGGTTCGGATTACACTTGAAATAATCCAACACCTTCCGGGCCTTCACAGGGTCAGCTGTGTTCGATTTTCTTCCGATTCCAGCCCGCCGCTCGGTCGTCTGGGACTCCTTAAGCGATTTTACCACCCGAGACACAGTTGTATGGGTGATTTCCAGTTGTCTTCCGATCCATCTCATGGTCGCAGTCGGATTTTCCATGACGGCGCGCAAAATTCTCCGGTGATTTTCTTCTTGTTTCGATGACATCTCAATAACCACTGAACCGATTGTTATGAAATTCAATCTCCAAACAACTCCAAGCTAGTTATGCCCAGATTTTCATCAATGTTTACTCACGGACAAAAAAGTTACATATGGATAAAAATGGTGCATTTTTTTCAAGTACAGGCCTTAATCGGTAGTGGTGGGTGGGTCGTATGTTGCCGAACGACCTTCGGCAACCTGAATAGCGGCATACTTTGAGAGGAATTGGTCCGGTTTTGTTCACTCGCGACACCTTGCATTCACAGCCGAAAACTTTCACGAACAATGTCTGTGTCGACTAACTACCCTAGCAAAGTAAAATAACAAACTAATATCAAATAAGTAACAAGTTTTGTTATCCTAGATATCTTTTTGAATTCACCTGTTATCGCGTAACAAATTTACTTATCAACATTGATGTATTTTGTTATCATTTGTTATCAATTTTTAAAGACGATTTTTGACGAACATTACTGAATACTGGCAGCATGCTGACGAATGTTGAATATTATCAGTATTTCATGAAGATGGAATTTAGCTTTTCCCCAGAAGCACTACTTCAGTTATTGGTGTATGATTTTGCTATCATGTTGATAACATAATTTGAAATTATCTCACGGAATTTGTTCACATAACAAAATTTGTTATCAAAATGAACTCAATGATAATAAAACGAGTTTATGTTGTGGTATCCAACGAATATTAATTTGTTATCTCTTTTGTTATTTTGGCTGTTTAGTCAGCCTGAATGATAACATATTTAGTGATCAAACATTGATAATCAGATATTAGAACTTGTTATCACTTTGGTATAAACCTTTGCTCGGGTATCGGTACGACCGGATCACGACCTCTTCAATTGATTACTGGCCTCAGCGTTGGCAATTAGGAGAACCAGGGCTACGTGGTCTTATATATCATTCCTGATCCCATCCATACAAAAGGATCATCCGATCGATCGTACGATATATGACCTCATCGCATACATCGGGCCACGTTCTTTTCAATTTGCGCCAGATGTCGTCAAGTAGCCGATGCACTGGTGTTGGTAGCAGTTTGATCGACGAAATTTGTAGAGATGCGAGTAGTGAGCTTCCCTTAGAGCATCTCCAGGAGTGTTGTAGTTCTAGATTCATTTTATATGTCAGTTATAATTTTTTCTCTTGGGAAAACATATGACAGGTATGTTTGTCTCTTCAGCAGCAGTTCCAAAAGTTGTTCTTAACCCAAAGACTTGAATTTATGTGTATAATTGATGATAAATACATTTTGATTTGTCACGAAATAGAAAAAGACATTAAAAATGACTGACGAATGGTACGAATTTATCACCAGAAAATGTGAAGATACGACGGATTTGGATTTAACTTTTCAGCTGGTTGAGGGTAAGTATATGAAAATTTACTGTTAAGGTATAACTCAACTAATTCATCCAAACAGAGAGTACGAATCCTCCATAGTTATTGTCTAATTCGAGATTTTCTTTCCGACGCATAGAAAACTGCGAAGAGGCCAAGAAGCGGCAAGGCTCATTTCCAGGTCGGCGTAATATTCCACGGAACTTTGAGTTGGGGCACCAGATGATCATCGACCACTATGGGCTTCAAATGGTGAGTTGACAACTTCGAAGGAGGGTGCGACCGACCTCTCGTCCTCACAAGTTCCTACCTCACGCCTCCACGAGTCATATGATCACAAAAGACTGCCAGCTGAAACATGGAGACGCTGGTTGGCGTAGCCCGGGCAATGTTGTCAATCTGACAATAGCGAAATGAGGGGGGCCCCCCAAAACCTAATACATTTAAACAATATATTTTATTTTCTATTTTCTTTTTATTAAAAATATCAGCACCCTTTGGAATCATCTTTGCATTCCAAAACAAAAAAACACCCCCGAACAACACACCAGCCAACACAGAAACAAAAATAAAACAACAATACAATCAACAATTTAAAAAAAAAAAACTCTTAACAAAAACAAATAAAATAAATAAAAAAAGGGCAGGGCTTTTTTTAGCCTGGGACACGGATATATGAAACAAAATTATTTTCGTTCCCTTTTGATTTTTGGGAGCCTTTTGGTTCCTATAATAACCGTACAAAATTTCAACTCGATCGGTGAAACTATATTTTAGCGCTCGCAGTTTTAATTTTCCATAGTATTTTATATGGGAAAACTTACCTTTTCAAAGAAATATTTGGCGAGGTGACCCGTTGTCCTCTAAAAATAAATCAATCCCTTAACTTGCTGGGAAATTTTTCAAAAAAACTTTTCTTAGAAGACCGCAAAGCGATCCGACGCTTGTGGAAAAAGTTATTAAGCTGAAACTGATTGCTATCCAATCGAACGGCTCATTGGACTGTTTTTTCTAGCAGCACAGTTTCTCCTTGCTGAGTGAACATAAACAAAACACAGTGGTTGCTTCGCGCAGCCAGCAGCAGGTTGCAGGTGGCAGTGCTGCAAGAGAAAACAGTTCAATGAACCGTTCGATTGGATAGCAATCAGTTTCAGCTTAATAACTTTTACCACAAGCGTCGGATCGCTTTGCGGTCTTCAAAGAAAAGTTTCCTAGAAAACTTTCCCAGGAAGTGGTTGTATTGATTTATTTTTCAAGGACAATGGATCACCTTGCCAGATTTTTATCTGTAAAAGTAAGTTTTCCCATGGAAAATCGTATGTAAAATTAAAACCACTAGCGCTAAAATATAGTTTCACCAATCGAGCTGAAATTTTGCACAGTTATTACAGGGTCCAAAAGGCTTCCGAAAATCATTAGGGAACTGGAATTTAAATTTTGTCCCAGGCTAGTGCTTATACGTAATGTAGGATTATATTTTAATGTTGTGTTTGTGGTATTATGGTAAGATAAGCCATTTCTTTCAGAAAATATCCAACCGGCCCCCCCAATTGTTTTTTTGGAATGTTGGTAGAAAAATAAAAAAAAAAAATTTTAAAAATTTTAAATTTTTTTTTAATATTTTTTTTTTTTTTTTTTTTTTTTTTTTTTTTTTTGTATTATTTTTTTTTTTTTTCTGTTTTCCCGGGGGGTGGGGTATTTTTTTTTTTTTTTTTTTTTTTTTTTTTTTTTTAAAAAATCATTTTTTTTTTTAATTTTTGTATAATTTTTTTTTTTTTTGTATTTTTTTTTTTTTTTGTTTTGTGTATAAAATATATAATATAAAATAACATATAACGGGGAAAGGTAGGGACCATCAGGGCACCCAAGTAAAATGATTTGGATAGGGAGCATGGGACTGCCTCCTCCCTATTGTTAACATTTCGTGGAACGAGGGCGGGCTCTTCGACCCCATCTATTGGGTTTATTCTGTCATTCGAGGGCTCGATTCTAGTGCTGTGAGTGTGAACTTGCTTTTGGAAGGAGATTCTCTTCCCTATATTCGCGGGTTTCGCGTAAGTGTCTCTGCTTACGGGCCCGCCCAAACGTTTTTGGCCCTTCATACAGGAGCTTGATGATCACAAACAATAATAGAATCCTGATCAAATCGTTTTTCAGATTATTCCACTGCTATGGAAAGTTTCCTTGCTGCAATAGATGGTAGTATTACATCATCATCATCATCATCATCATCATCATCAGATGATCATCGACCACTATTTCTCACCGACATCTATTTATCCCGATCATTTGTTCGAACGAAAATTCCGGATGCCAAAGGCCATGTTTTTGCGCGAGCTAGAAGGAGTGACTGCACGTAATGATTACTTCCGTTTCAAATGTAATGCTGCTGGATTTCATCCGCTCTCAGTTTTCATTTAGCAGCTTTTCGACCAATTGGCCTCGTAGATGGAGTACCTGGTTCGGATACTGTAAAATAGAGGGAAAAATTGATAATTGAATAAAATTTTGTTTTTCAATAACAGATTATCGGTACTCCTCAAATGCTAAACGAAAAATAATCTGAAATATGATCTATTTGATAATTTAATGCACTTGCTACGTCATATCTACATAGAGCTGGAATAAGGGCCTATAAACTTCAATATAGTATTCCACTAATATCCCTTTTTTGAATGTTTTACCTTTTATTGGGTAAGAGCACACATTTTCGACCTAGCACTAGTTTTAGACTCATCCATATAAATCTCGCAATTTTTGTATGAAAGGTCGAAAATTAGCATAGAAATCTTGTAAAGGCCAATTTTCACCTTTCTTCACCTTCGCTTAGGTCTTAAACCAGGTTTAACTATATGGGTAAGCCTGGTTTAAAATTTAAACGCCTACTGCCGTTCTATGCATAACTGCGTAGAATGGCAATATATAGCAGGTAAATAATAAAAAACACGTCAAAATTAAACAAAAAAATACCCGAAGGACTTTGGCTATTGCAAGGTACCTCCGTTACAGGTGATTTTGATACGTTCATCTCGGCGTTCATAAATTTCGGACACTGCTTCAGCACCTCATAACACTCGAGGCATTTAAATTCCTCTTTGAGGTCCATCTTAAACAGTTCCAGTGTCATATTATGACGACACACCGCTTTTGTTCAGGCGTTGAACAGATTTTCGCACCCGTAAAATTTCATCACATTACTACTGATTGCGCCAAACCTTTGACGGAGAGCTTCCGCCGTTCCTGAGCATAACGAAGGAGTGCCAGTTTTGGCATTTTGGTAGACATTATTCCAAAACGCAGATGCATTCTGGTTGGTGCCTTTTATAGAATCTTGAGTAGCATATACCCAAGAAACGCTGATTTGCCGATCCTCCAGCCTGCTAAAATGTTTCCCGCCCGGATGTTTTCTTGCTTCGCCATTATCTGAACAGAAAAAACCAAGCTCAAATCTATTCACCTATTCAAGTTACCATTTATAACTTACGTTCAGACTTGTTGCTGCAAATTGAAATTATTAACGAAAACGTAGAACGGATGCAAGATTCAACCAGATGCACGACGTTGATTTAAATTCCATAGACATTACCACATTGACAAAAAAATATATAACTTGGATGAAACGCGCTTCAAATTTGAACAAAAATAGAACTTCGTAGAATTCCAGTTTTAAATTTTAACATGAAACTGTTCGATATTATCCAACTAGAACGCCTTGCTGAAGTTGCCTTTGTTATAAATCCAGTTCTATTTTGTAACGACCATACACTCCTGGCGATGCCCTAAGGGCTAGCTAGCTAAGTTCGATTTTCGTAGGCTATTCTAGCTCCTGATTGGTCAACCGATTTGAGCGTGGTCTCACTTGACGACACATCGAACCTTTTTGCGGTGCTGCAAGTTTCCTCTTTAATTATTTTTTTTGTAAAACGTTGCATGAGGACGAAACTCAAATTCGGTAGGCAAAAATTCAATATAATACAAATTTTAAATTTAGAACGTGAAATTCGATTTATTTTCGGATGCTATGAATTTTATGAACAAAACGATTTTTGTGTGAATATTTACATTTACTGAAAATGTTTATTTGTATGAAGTTGGCCATTCAAAACTACCACTAAGTCCATAATATCAGCTTGTAAACTTTGAAAAAGGTTACAAACGCAAGGAAGGTTAGGGATTACTTCATGCGCAATCCGAAACCATTCGATTCGGGAATTGGACAAGAAGCACAATTAATCCGTCTGGTTCGTCCAGCATACAATGAAGCGAGTCGGACTTCATGTCTTCAAGGTAAGGAAGGTGCCTAACCGAACCGATAAACCTGAAGTTTCCACTATTTTTTTATCGCTTTTATTATCGTGATGCAGAGGTGCACCCCAACCATGATGGCGATGTTATTCAGCTTCATATCGTGATCTGTCAGTATATCGGTGTGTACCTCTTGAGTTTGGATGATGGTGACTTCCTGGTCTCCGTTCTGATTGGCTTGCTTCGAATCGTCGTTACCCATTTTGGAGTTTGATGTGGTTGAGTTTACTGATGACTGATTGTAGAATTCGCTGTTTTATATTTGATTATGCTGCTGACGCTTAATTTGGCAGTTTTGAATATGAGTCGTCGTACTCATCGATAAAGTGCTGGCTTGCATTGAGTTGCTTGTGGTGGAACGGATCAAATCAGCGTTTGCAGTTTTGTTTCAATTAAGAAGTCGATGGTTTTTTTTGCAAGGTGTTGAAGTCGTCGTCTAGTATGTCTTGTAGCGAACTCCTCAGTTGATGATTTTTTCTTTCCTTGTCATACAGTCGGCAGTCTATCAGGATATGATCTACGGTGATTCTTGTTCCGCAGGAAGAACACATGGCCGGATTTTCATTTCTTGCGAGATGAACATGTGTTAGTCTGGTGTGTCCGATTCTTAACCTTGTAATAACGCGGTTGAGGAGTCTATTGTTGGCGTAGAATGTGGGCATTCAAAATGCGTGTTTTTGATTCGTTTGCTAGTGCTGCAGTTCCATGTATCGCACCAATTTAGCAATAAAAAGTCAAAAATGTACCGTTATATATCTATGGAATGATCGATAAAACTGTACGGATTATCAATGAAAATATTGCAATATTGATCCTCAGAAAACAACCTTTGTGCAATGAAATATATGCACATGTACCATAAATTGTTAAAAATGTTTCTCAAATAAACTGACAATGATCCACAATAAACTGACAGTAACATAAATTATGCCTGCATTTTCGAGTTTTGGGCATTATTTTTTAAATTTTGAATCCATAAAAATTATTTCGTTAACATTTTGCCGCGATTTTTTGTGCTAGAAATTGTGTACTGAACAGTTGATTGAGCTTAGATACAAGACGCTAGCGACTTGTATGATAAACAGCTTTTATGCCTTACATTTATTTGAAAAGTGATGTTCTGCAAAGTTTTTGATAAAAAATAATCTGTTTGTAAAGCTGAATGCTTTGAACGCAGATTGATCAAGCAGTTTTTTCGAGCGATGCAATTACAAATATATTGTCTACCATAATAATTTCCTTACAAATTGCAAGTTGGTTGTGTACAGTCAGTTCAAAATTAAATGAGTTCAAATTTTGGAATAAGGATCTTATTTGGCCATAGGGAAACATATAAATCATAAATTTCGAAATTTACATCAGTCTGAGAACCGTTCCTTTAAGTATCCGGGTAAAAATGTACTGCCAGAGATGTATCGCGTTGGAATAATATGGTTTTTGCGGAGCCATTTGGAGGATTGAAGATCTTGGGCGGCAGGAAGCGTTTTCGATATCCAAAGTGTTAGCATAGCGTCTCCTAGCAAACGGCGGATTCAAGCTTTTGATAGGTATTATGCAAACAGAGTATGTTTTTTGTAGTTAGGTCCGACGACCAATAGGGAGTTATGCCCAGCATAATTTTATTAAAAAATTCTGAAATAACAGTTTGACCCAATTTCTTGGTAAACATGTCGCCGTTGCGGTCCTTAAGGAACGTGAGATCGCAAAAGTAAACAAGCTTTCTGAAAAGGGACAAGATCTACTTAGCCCAACGCGATCTTTCTTTTACAGCAATATTTAAGGAACGGACATATCAATACATCTGAGTAGGAGCACAATTAAGGATCGATTTCTCCATTGACAAAATTTAAAAAATAGTTCCCGATATTGAAAAAAATTGCTGCATAATTGAAGGATCATACCTATAAATTTTAGTGAGCAAAGTTGGTTTGCTATGGATCGGTTTTGGAAGTTTATGGTTCATTGTTCAAACCTTTCATGGATCAATGGCAATTTATTCATGGAACATTCTCAATATTTTATGGATCATATGAATATATTTTAGTTTACAAAGACTGCATTCTGTGGATCAATTTTAAAAGTTTAAAGATTGTCATTGAACCTTTTATGGACTATTTACTATATGTTTATGGGTAATCCGTACAATTTTATCGATCATTCCCCAGATATCTAACGGGACATTTTTGAAATGATATTGCTAAATTTTATATGAAGTGTGGATCACTTTTATATATTTTATGGGTCATTTTCATTTTTTTATGGATTTTCATCAGAGCTTTATGGAGCGCAAACACGTTTTTTATGGAACGCATTTCAATTTTTTGTGGATCATTTCTTCAATTTTAAAGGTGCAAACTTAGGGCTGCCCTTCTAAGACGCTTCTGGAATCACTGAATATAATACTTAGTCCTATAGGGCAATATTCCAATGTTTTGATGATGGTTTCAGCGCTGAAGATTGATAAGTGTGATGGAAGGCAAATAATTGTGTTTATTTCGTTGGAGTGTGCGGAGCAGTCTACTCCGTCCTGTGTTATGGAGCCATCCGTGTATATGTGGCTGTAGTGTGGGTAGTGTGTGTTGCACAGTTCGTTGAATTTGATTTTCTTTGCTTTCGGGGGTGCTTTTCCGGAATGCCAATGTTGAGTGGTGCCAGTGATGTATTTGATCTTCCCAAGTTAATGAATTTGAGGGGATTTCATTTTCTATGTCTATGAACGGAATGGAATATTCGTTCATCAGATTTTTTTATTCGTTTATGATATGTAGGTCTGGGTTTAGTATTCCTTATGCGTACTGCCTTAAGGAGTAGTTAATTGTTTATCTTATCATAACGAGATATAGTGGAGGAAGGCCTCTTGGTGAATCATATGTTTAGACTTTAAGTTATTGTAAACTAGTATTAAGTTGTTCAGTCTGTACGATTGTTTTTATCGAAGACGGTGATAATAATAAATAAATAAATAAATATGCGTTGATGGTAAAGTAATTCTATTTTGTGGGCATTTTCGCTGTCTGCACATGTTAATTTGGGGGCGCTATTTAGTAGTTTTGGTAGGCTGATCATCTGCAGAATGTGACGTAGGCTTTTCCAGTCGGCTCCGAAACTGGTTTTGCTCAGGCAATTCATGACTTCGACTCGTGTTTTTTTTTTAACTTCGTCTCGTGTCATTTTGATATGGTAGTTGTCATTAAGGTTGCGATCAATCCATACTCCTAAGAGTTTTTGATAGGTGGTGAGCGCCTTTTCTTCGTGATTTAGTCCTGGGGGAGATGTGTCTGCAAATTTCCTCTTTTGCCTATGTGCATAATTCCAGATTTTGAAGCAGAGATCTGGAAGTCAGTTGCACGAGTATTGTTTATTTGCGGTAGTATTGTGACACCCGGACATAAATGATTAAATAAGAGTATTTTCCGCTTTGCCGCGAGTGAATTGATGATTATTAGCATTTTTGAAGTTCGATATAGAGTCGCCTCATAGTGGGGATTTTGATTATTGGCAGAGAGTAGAGTGAAAAAAAAAGACAAGTGCAATGTAGAAAACGGCCATTTGCTGGTCAGAAGCAACAAACGAAAACAACGCGCATGCGCGCGTGAAAGGCTAGCACATAGTTTCAGATGCTTTTATCGCGAGTGCATGAAATTAATTACGAATCAACGTCGATCTTAATTTTTTTGAATTTATTACGACTGAACAAGATAGTTTCATTAAGGGAGGTGGCCATGGGTGAGATCTATCTGATTTTAACTATATAACAATAATCCTATTTTCAAATAATAATAAATACGTTGCCTGGTTTGGAAATTTTACATTTCCAAATCTGGAAGTGTGTTGCAGTGCCCTTATCCAAATGATATCGGTAATATTTACATGCGGGGCTTATTGTATGTAAAAGTAACTTCGAAATTTTACATTTTTAGGAAAGTATCTTTGGCAAGAAAGTCTTTGATGCTGTCAACAGCTAGGAGGAAGAAGGTTACTGCAAACACGGACCCTTGTGGGACTCCGTTCTCTTGTCTTTTTGTTTCAGATAGTTGGACTTCATACCGAACTTGGAAATATCTGCGTTACAGGAAAAGTTGGCAGAATTCAGCCATATATTCAAAAATACCTGCTTTTGCTAGATTTTGTAAGATTTATCGCCGCCAAGTACGGTCATACGCTTTTGTAAGGTCCAGAAGAAATATTTCTGCGTTTTTTTTTTTTTTTTGCTGCGAATGGCTTGTCTTCCAAAGTTATAAATTTGGGTGATGACATCTGTTGTCTGATGGCCTTTGTGGAAGCTGTATTTGGATTTATCAAATATTCCGTTTGTTTCCAGGCGATTCATCAGACGTTTGTTTGCCATGCGTTCGAATAATTTTAATACGCAGCTTGATAGACAGATTGATCATAAGTTGTTCGCTGTGTTTGAACATTTTCCTGGTTATGGTATCGGTATGAGGATTGATTTGCTCCAAGATTCTGGAAAAGACCCGTTGAGTTAGAAGTCATTGTACGCTTCTAACAGTTTCTTTTTTATGTAGAATGGCAGATGCTTAAGCATTGAATTGTGGATTTCGTCGGGACCTGGTGAGGTTCCTGGGAGTTTATCAGGTTGGTGTAAGAGTTCGTTCACAGAACAGGGTTTGCATAATGCGGAGTTCCAACTGCTTCTGAAAGGTGGATAAGTTTAGGTGGACAAGTTTCATTAGAGTATTCTTTTTGGAACTGCTCAGCTAGATGATTGGTGATGTCGATTGGTTTTGAAATGATTTTGTTTTCGGTGGCAATATCCAATGTTCTAGATGATATTCATTGTCCTTTCTTAGATATTGATCGGATGCAGTTCCAAATATCCTTCATTGGCGTGTTCTCGTTGATTGATGAGGTGAATTCTTTCCACGATTTTTTCTTCTCTTCTTTGATGATTTTACGGCAGTTGTTCCTGGCGAGTACAAATTCCGTATGGATGATTTGGTAGAGAGGATCGCCTGGACGAGCTTTTTGCTTTTTGTATTTTCCTTAAATAAATCACTCAAATTTGTGACTGGCCCCAACGGCAACCTTATTGTTGGTTTTAATCGGTTCTCAAACTCGATGTTTCAACTTATTTTTGTATTCTACTGAAATAAACCACTCACACTTGTGAGTGGCCCCGACAGAATTCTTACTGTTGGTATAAATCGGTCCTGAAATTCGATGATTTAATGTTTTCTTATAATCCACTGACTCAGCAGCTTCCTTCAAGCGTGTACCGAGTCAACACATTTCTACCCATTCCCAATTTGACCCGTATTCGGGCGGGGCCGGCGCCGATATTGCCTTAGTTTAGGATCACCTGTTATTACACATTGAGGATATGTCCCAAGCCTCCTCTTTTGGTTCTCTGTAACAGCTGATCTGGCAATAACGGAGTAGCAACCTCGAGCAGTCAATCATACTCATGCTCAAAAAGTTATACAACTTATTGTATAGAGTCAGAAACTTCCTTGGGATATGAATGTAATGTCGGTCTATAAGCACCAAATTGAGTCTATTCGTGAATACAACTTCATCCCATTTGATAGATTTATGAATGAATGCAGTCGCGTGGTTTTTTTTATTTTAGTCGCCTTACCTAATACAAAACGTTACAAAAAAAACTAAGATAAAACTATTTTGAAAAACTTACATGATTTTCACATATGATTTGTCGGCCATTCGATAAAACGGTATAGTTCACCCTACACAGGTTTTGTTGCTAGGGTTTATGTTTAGATAAGCTATTTGAAAAACTTCTACATACCCATTTTTAACGATACCAAAATTTTTACTACGCTATTAATACAACCTGGCCATAGAAAACAAATATGTCCCTAATATTGAGTAGACAGTTTTCTTGTTGAATCGTGGTTATATTATCTATATGACCAGTTAGTTTCTAACGTGAGATTTTTTTTCTGTATATCTAGGCTGTTTTACTCGGTTAAAGCGAGTAATGGCGCTATAACCATAAGCCATGAAAGCCTAAGAAAAGAATTAGTGCTCATGTCGCAACCGACAAACAAGCTCTGGATACAAGTAGGAAAGGCCTGTGTTCTAGCCCAGAAAAGCGGACAACAAAAAGTGCATTTACTTTCTTAGTTTCGTCTCTCCCACCGACCTATATACACGGTGTTCAATAAGTTCGGATACACTTTCAAAATTTGTTAAAAAAATGAAAACATGTTTTTTTTATTTTTTGGATTTATGTTATTGAAAGCTATGTTTACAAGGAACGTTTACAACATTTCTCTTGGAATGACCCCCCTTTGTACTCCTTAACGAGCTTCAAACGTTTCTCGAACGCGTCGCAGGCGGCACGCACGGACTGCATGGGCATTTCGTCCCAGATTTTGAGAATTACCGTCTTGAAATGATCCAAAGTGCTGACCTTGTATTCGTTCAGCTTCGCCATCATATAGGACCAAACAAAAAAGTCGAGAGGATTCAAGTCCGGGGAGCTGGGAGGCCACAAAGTTTTGTCCAGAAAGTCGGTTAAATTGTCCCGACACCAGGCTTGAACCACATTTGCCGTATGGGCTGGTGCACCGTCCTGCTGGAACACGTAGTGCTCATCGCCGTAGAGGCTTCGGAGACTGGGGGCAACAACCTTTTCCAAAACCTCAGTTTTGTAGTACGCCGCGTTGATTTTGACGTTTTTTTCAATAAACACCAAGGGTAGCTTACCACGTTTGCATACTGCCCCCCAAACCATCACCGACGCGGCACTTTGGAACCGAGGGATGTTTATATTGGATTCAGGAATGCTGTCCCTCGATGGCGCCCACACCCGGTCATTTTGCACATTGTGCGGCTGCTGCAGCACGAACAGTTTCTCGTCCGAAAAAACAAACTCCTGACCAGCGTGCCGAGAGAGGATCCTCTTAGCTCGATCCAACCGCTTTTTGCTGGTAGCCTCCGAAACGCCATGGACCTTACGTTTTTTGTAAGGCCTGAAACCAAGGTCCTTGGTGAGTATGGTGTGAGCGGTTCCAATGGAAACGTTGAGATCTGCAGCCGTTTTCCGGATTGAGCGGTTCTTTTTGCGCCGAATTCGCTCCCTCACGATCTTGATGACCCGTGGCGTCCTCGCTGAACGCGGCCGACCGGATCTCGCACGGTCATTGGTCGAGGACGTCTCCCGGTATCGCCTGATGGTCGTGTAGACAAAGTTCCGCTTGACCCCATGCGATTTCAGCAGCCGGAATATATCGCCGGGTCGCTCACCGTTCAAAAAACGCTTAATTACGAAGTCCCGATACTCTTTCATCGCGCGTAACAAACAAACAACAACTAACAGAATGTCAACACCGCGCACATTCGGTAGCGTATGAATGAAGCTAAAGCTGACACCAATACCAATGCAGAATATGTACATGGCGCATACCTACGCAATGATGAAAACTTGTATTCGAACTTATTGAACACCGTGTACATATAAATATACATATGCTCCAACTTCAAATGTCTATGAAGGTAGCATGAGTTCTCGGCATTTTCTTAATTAGGCATCTAATCAACACTTGTCTCCCATCCCTGCTGATTATAAGGACCTGGACAGGTGTTGTGCAAAGAGAACGATGGATGAAGAGCCCTTCACACCATTACTCGGTTTATCGGTTCAATTTAGCCAAATTTAGATCATACAAGGAGCGCGGAGATAATCTATTTAGCTTAACCATTTAAGCCATGGTGTCTGAAAAGTGATCAAAAATTACGCGAAAGTGAACAACTACAAATTGATTGATAATGTCTCGATTGCTTTACATATTTTGTTCAAACCCTGGAATAATTTTTATAGAAATATTTTTTGACCAGAACAGAATGAAATACGCAATACTAAAAACACAACTGCACATCACCATTATTTCGGAGCGAGCAGTTTCCTGCCCCTTAAAATGCGGGGAAACGTCAAAACAGTTAGTTTGGTATTGATTCTTCATTACTGGTGTGCGTTAATCTGTTACGATGGGGAAAAAGCAAATTTCGGTAGATATCCGAAAACTCATTGTTAAAAATCCTCAAGTAGGAATGTTGAACAGGGAAGTTGCTCGAATATATAAAGTGAGTGAAACAGGAGTGCAAAAAAATCCACAAGAAGCATGAAGAACTTGGAAGCATGGTAGATCGAACTGGTAGAGGAAGGAAGAGGAAGACTTCTACCATTTTCTCGAGAAGCGACTAAAAATTCCAAACGAACTCTGCAACAACGACTGTTTATATGAAATGTCAACAGGTAGTAAACATGTAATGTTATTTCACACAAATCTGCATTTTGTCAATATGATTCAATAGACGGGAAGACTAGTAAGAGAAATTGATGAAGTGATTCGCCCTTAGTCCGGCTCTATCTTGAGATAATGCTTAGAGCGCTACATGAGATAGATTTATGTATCAAAACAAACATCGTCGATGGCAACCAGCGGAAAGCAATACTCAAACAAATCCAAGAAAATTTCATGACTTACTAAGCATGTTCGTTAGATGAAAATAAAATTTGACGTTTACCTATTCTATTTCGTCTAAACACAAACCCTCCAGGAAAAATGAATCATCCGGAAATTCACGTGACCCCACCAAGCCCATCGGCCAGCACCTTGTCATTCGAAACGGCATCCTCCAACATACACGAATGGGACCTAACGCCGTACCAGTTCAACTGTCCTCTGCTACCTTCGGCAGATAACTCCACTAAAGAACTTTGTGAAATAGCCACCATCCGTTTGCCGGAATACCACCGACTTGTGGACCACACCCTCGGAGTCGCATGGAAGTCTATCTGCAATGGTCGGCAAGACATTGGCAAACTATCACCGGATCAGATCGCTTGGGCCATCAAGGTACTCGAAGCTCACCGGAATGAACACAGTCAACTTTCGGACGATATGAGGATGTTGATCCAGTACTGGCAGGAGATTGTGTTGGCCATGTACGTCAACGGTGGCAACATTAGCATGTCCCTCGATCGTTCTGCAGACCAATCAATGGTGCCTTTAGAAGATAGTTCCTTCGTGCTAACCAACATGCTACCGAAAGGAACACCCGCGCCAAGCACCATGGAATTACCATCCAGCACCTTGTCACCGTTGTCGGCCTCAACACCGCTGCCAGTAAGAAGAGAACGGCTAGGGTCTATGAGCAGGACGCAGAACCTACTGATGCAGAATTTGGAATCACTGCATCAAATGTTGATCCGCTGGAAGAAGAACCAAATGCAACGAATCGACTTCGACATGAAGCAACTGGAGCTGATCGAATGCATACTTGTTTCGATGGCAGCCAAGGATCGAACCCGAACTTCTACCGAAGGGACAAATGTTGGCAATCAAGTTGAAACATAGTTGGGCGTAAATAAACACAAATTAATTGTTTATTCAATCATTTCAAAGCCAAATAAATAAATCTCTACAGTCGTTGAGAAACTGGATGTTTGAGCATTTATAATAGGAATCGTAAAAATGACCGAAAAAATTAGATTCGCGCCAACTATCCCGAAGATTCTTGAATGAATACTACCTATGGCAATCATTATTTTGTCGCAAATGGTCAGCGCTTCTTTCCTACATACATGCAAATTCTACAGCGCCAATCTATACAAGCCGGGTGCATACGAAGGAATCTGAAACCTGTTTCCGATTTTGATTCGCTTTGCATTCTCCGTTGCAACTTTTCGCTGTTCTGTCCTAAAAAAAAGAATGTTTGCCTCTTTCTTGAGACCTTTAATTCTACAAAATTATGCTCTGGAGAGCAAGCTTCGCTAATGTGTTTTTCGAACTCCTTTTTCTTCGCTGACGGTGGCACAATCGTACTACCAACACGTATATTGACGAGACAATCATCCGATGATGGATGCGCATTTTCTCAAACGCCCGATCCAGTAAACAAAATCCTCTTCTATCTATGACGTCTTCTTTTGCGTCGACTGTCACTTAATTTAACCACTAATAAACTATTTGAATCAATTTACATGCTAATAGGGCTACATAGCAACAAGCAACGTGCTACGCACTATCGCCGGTTTGGTCAGCGACAGCATCATCAGAGTTGGGGGAGATGACCGGAATGCTCATACCAAATCACAACCGCCTAAGTTGGGAAGTTCAACGAATGACATTGGCCCTCACGGAAACGCAATGAAGTCAGTTATGAGAAGATATATTTTCGTCTATTTCTGGGTAGTTATCGGACGATCCAACCACAACAATGGAGAACGCAACGGAAGGGAAATGAGGAAAACACCGACCCGGCAGAAGATGAGATATATTCGTCCACAACGGACTAATGACCGGGCGAACGGTTTGTGAGTTAATTGACATGACGAGCAGCAAAGTAGGAGTTTTGTTATTCCGTTGTCAATGCGTAAACTGGTGGCGTGACACACCTCCAATATTTGTTCGTTGCGTACTTACGCAGCTACGCATATGGCTGAGCAGCATTAAGGCGCAACCTTGTCTCAAATGACCCAGTTATTTGAGGCATCATTATTTCAATCCAACGTTAGAGTAAGGAAACTCGTTTGAAAGATCATTACAATCACCGGGATGGAAAATCGTTCGAACAAGTATGTCACAACCCGTCCCGTGCCTGTCAACCTCGGATGCGCTCGTGCTTCATCATTTGCGTCATGTTACCTGCCCGACTCACTTGTGGCTTGCATTGTACATTGTACACATTTACATCGTTCGTAAGGGAAAAAAATAGTATAGTATTATCTAACTATGCGGTGGTGAAAAGGCGTTCGCTAAGGCTGATAATATGGTTTACACATACAAGTATGCAATTGTTGCACCATCCCTGGATTCTACAGGCGCTTGGTTCTCCCCGGGAACCGTTTATCAAAATGGTACAGATGACGACCTGCATATCACTGCAATCATGAGTGCCCAGAACAAACTTAGGTATCTGTTGTGATTTACGTTATCCAACGGAACTTCAGCGTTTAACAGTTACTTTCTGTCGTGATCTTACGATGTTTGCGGTGATCCTCATCTACAGTCCTTTTTTGAATTACATAATACATTAATACAGGGTTGATAGCAGGTCTTTTTTTAAAAATTTGGTTTTTTTTTTTTGTTATAATAAAGGGAATTTTTAGAGATTGGTTTTTTTTGGGGAATTGGGGGGAATATGAACACCCTAAGCATGTTTACTATTTTTTACTTTAAAACCCAATTGGGTATATAAACAGTCACACAGAATCGAAGAAGAATTCATATGTTATGGAATAACAACCTTGAGGGATCAAATCTTACACGTGCGGGTAAAATGAACATATGGTGGGGGTAATATGAACATACAATGGGGGTAATTTGATCATACAAGGGGGGTAATGTGAACAGATACTGGGGGTAAAATGAACATCATTGTAAACTATTGCCTTAGGAGTATTAAGTAGTTAAAATATGCTCATTATCTAGCTATTAATAGAAGATAGAGGGGATGTATTCGGCCAATTTTTCTTAGAAGTATTTTGTGAATGATCTCAAAAGTGAAAAATTTTATGCTTTCGGGAAATTTACTCTTTATTATTTCAGTTTTGGTCTTTTACTTTGACAGTTATTCATTCATAAAAATTAAATAGAGATAACAATTCATTAGCTCAGTAAAACAGCATATTCTACGAATCGTAACTCGTCAGTCAATTACACAAGCGGCAAACCAAGATATCATCTTTGTTGCAATTAGCAAGGAACCACAGCAAACAACACAGGCACTTCAGCCATCCAAAACCGTCGACCTTGCTGGAAAAACCTGCACCGCATAGTTCGCACAAGGTGTCCTCCAAGATTTTCTCCGACTGAACCTCCTACGTTAGTTTATTGGATGATTTGCCCTTTGAAATCGATTTGATAGCTTTTGTTGCTTCCTTGTTGATAGTCATCTGTAGTTATCTCGACCGCCTTTTCCGATTTACGTTTCCGCTTCGTTACCCTTGGAACAGACATTCTTGGCAAGGGTAAAATTTGCACCGGTGTAACATCAAAAGATGAGTTCGGAGACGTTTCGCAAACCGTATCAACCGGATCTACCAAATCTGGGTCACCTTGGATAATTAAAGGTTCATCAGAATCATCTTGATTCCCGGTAGGAACAGTTGCGATGGCCAAATCAACCGGAATTGTAACGTTTTGCACTGTGGACGCATCAACAATCATCGGATTCGAAACAGTAAGCAACGTAACCGTTGCGGTTTCTGGTTGATCTGTAACTTAAGATGGAGCAAAGTCTTGGTCACTAAAGATCTGCCTATTGAACGGCCAAATACCCGTCTCCCGAAAGCCGTACACTGCCACACTGGCGGAAGCGGCTTTGAGGAAAGCTTCGCCCTTCAGTTCAGAGACATTATAAAGAGTGATCACCCGTCCGGGAAATCGTCGCATGAACTCTTCTGAGACCTGTGCATAGTACGCTTTAAAGGGCCCCATGAACGCCACATCGAGTGGCTGCATTTTGTTGCTGCAGTGAGGCGGTAGCACGAGAATGTCGATGAAATTCACCCGTGCTCTTGCAGTTAACGCCAAGTTTTTCGTGTGAGAACTGTGGCCGTCTATTATGAGGAGCGCATGATTGTCCTCCGATGGATTAACGTGTTTGATGAAGTGATCCAACCAATCCAGAAGGATTTCACTATTCGCATAACCAGATGGATTGCAGCAAAACTTAGTTCCGTTCGGTGCTCCTTTCTTGAGACCATCGTGCATGCGGACGAAAAATCATAAACGGTGGAAGATGTGTTCCGGTTGCCGAAGGGATTGGAGAGGAGCACCCGCGAATCGGGCATTATGGAGGGATATTGTGTGTCAGGCTATGTTATAGTATTGTGACGTTATGCCATGTAAATAAAAAATAATTAAATAATAAATTGTTAAATTGCATTCTGTAAAATAAAACTATAAAAAAATACCCAATTTTCAGTAAAAAACTAACGCTAAAAAATCGGTAATATTTAACGTTTATCTTCCTTTAATACTATTACCCAATATTAGGTAATCTGTGTTTACGCATAATTTAGGTATGTGCACTTTTGAGCGATTATCGGTCCTTTTTAACGATCTTTAGGTATTCTAATCTTAGCGTGTAGATCATAACACAGGCTCCGCCATGATTGACTGTTTGCGCAATACATTCAGGATTATACCGCTCGTCTTTATTTCGACGAATATACAGGCGCCGCCTGGATTCAAAATTCCCGAACTTTGATTCATCCTGCCCATAACACAGCCCAAGTAACACCAGAAACCTCTTCTTTGACAAGAATATAAGAAGTTTGTTGTAAAAAAGTCGTGAGGATGAAATACCAAACATGTCTGGTCTTGAAAAAGTTTTCAGGATGTTTTTCCACACATATTCGGTTCAAACGTGGTACCAGAACAGCGAACACATTTTTGATCTATTTTTGTTCGATCAACTTAAATTTTACTTCTTGAAAACATCGGTGACTGTTTGTTATCTTACCACTACGAACTATTTTTACTCATTTTTGAGTATCCATACTTTTGACTGATTTGAGTCAAACGAACTTCATTTTGGATTGTTTGGAAATAGCGTGTATGCTAGATGTTTGTAAATATGTTGATAGGTTGCATTCAAGATGAATTTTAAACATGTGTTTAACATCCTCATGCAATAGAGAAATCATTCAGAATAGATGGTGAAACCAATACAGTGACGGCTGAAAATGTGTTTATTTGAAATACTGGAATAAAATAAAACACTAACTATATGTAAGATTGTGATGCCACTCACTGATTCAAATAGAAGCCAAATTGGGCATAGGGGTTTATTCAAATGTAGCATAAAGCAACAATTTGGGAGAATGTTTAGTATTTTTTTTATAAATTGTTACGTTTAATCTGTGGGGGAGTCTTTTGAGATGTAGCTACGCACAACATAATAGAAAAATTGTATTTGTATTTTCATTCGTACTGACATTTCCCGGTTCAATTTCACAACAAAAAACGCAGAAAATTAAAAACGAACATTTGAAAATCAAATGTGTTACTAATGTTTTTACCCGTACTGTAGACTTGTACTGTAGGACTGTAGACTTGGCAAATCGCCATGTTGGTTTTTGTGAATTCCATAAAGAAATCTCACTAAAATTCAACAATTTATTCGGGGTACCTTCTACGTTTTTTAATCCAATCGATGGCGCATGAAATTAAGGAAGCTAAAACGTAAAGTTGCACTGCTAACCTTGAGCCGCATATACAATTTTGATACAACTTCCATGCCCAAAGCAGTTTTTATTTCTCATTTGAAAAAGTAATAAACAATACCATTATCTACGATATCGTTTCGCCATTAAAATATCTTGTTTATTTTTTTTTTTACTTTGTTCAGACCGTGCTTGCTTTGTCAAAACATATCATTATGTTATAAGCATGCTGTTCGAAGCATCCATAGAACATAATATTTGTCTTATGGATGTTCTACAAAACATCTGGTATGACCTAAAAGATGTTCAAAAATGCCACATTTATTGCGCTTTTTCGGTTATATGCGTGTATGAAATTAAGTTATTGACGTTAGAAAAAAAACATGAGCTTGGTCTATAACGTGTATTACTAACATGAATATGACAAGTGGTGTTACTTGGGAGGTTTCCACTGATTCCAATCTTTTTATTTGTTTTGAGGGCTTACAAGTGTTTAATCACAGTAAGGGCATCTGCAATCCTTCTGATCTGAAATTGATAGGTTTCAAAAAAATATCTTCTAATTTTAGATCAGAATGAGGAATTCTGTCCGCTGATCTATTCACTTTGTTGTTTGCAAAAATTTAAATGGCATCCCGGTGCGACGAAACGTTATCTACACACGCAAAAAAAACGGCAGTAGAAACTACCATTGCGAGGGTTAAATTAAGCGCAATCATCAACAATTTTCACCTGACTATAAATGCGTTTGATTTTACCATGCCTGCGATTAGATCGACCATAGTGCGGTTGATATCAACATGAGGTCTGTCAAATATACCACAAATGCTGAATGTTTTACCACAAACGTAGTAAATTTGACTGAAATTTCATGGTAATTTTGAAGATAGGCATAGTCGGGTAAAATGGTAATTTCTACTGCAAGTTTTTTTCTGTGCAGTTGCAAAGAGCGACCGAAAAACAAAATATGTCGGTATCAACGATGTCTCCGTTGTCGATTATACCCACAACTGTCATCAGCAGCTCGGGCCCAAAAACAAGCAGCACTCCAAAGAAATCTCACAGCCTCTCATCATAACCAACCTTGAGTGGACCACTAACGACCTGATCAATATTAGTCAACTATTTCTAAACCGAACCACCAATGCGTCAGTCAATAAGCTTAAAGTATCACAGATAAAAAGAAACATTGAATTTTCTGCGTTATCTAATGCACATAAGAAGAATGCTAGATTTGGCAGAAAAGAATGGGATATTTCATGTAAATTTCAGCCAGATAGCGCCTGAATCTTGTCTTTTGAATGAAAGATCGCAATCAATGTTGTCTGCCGCATGAAAGATTGCAAACAATTTCGGTGTTTACGTCTCCTTTGGCTTGGAATTAAACGAGGGGAAATTCTACACGCTTGTTAAAAAAAAATTCTATGTATTAAACTCAACCGACAGGTTACCTAAGCTTGGGCCAATGTCGAATCATCACCAGCCGTCGTCGATTTCCCAGCCAGCAACACCACAGGGAATTTGCCAGTCAAACCCAACCACTCAATTTCAGGGTGCCACATCCATCCCTACGCTTCAACCAACTCCCGGTCTTGACGGCCTGCATACCATCATCGAGAGCAGTGGAATTGCTTAGGAATCCTTTCAGATGATGGCCGAATCGCACGTAGTGCAAGTTTTAACAGTTTCTCCGATCAAAATCAGCAAACGCACACGGAACTGAAAAACTATCTAAAACTAGCTTTTTTTTACGCAACCGTGAACTTTCGTTCAATAAGGTAAGTTTAGGTAAACATCGGTTTACCTAATTTTAGGTTAAACAATCAAGTAGGAAAATTGAAGCACTAAAAAAAAGCCAGCGGTGGGTAAAATTAACTTACTAGGTGGTAAAAAATATCTACAGGAACCAAACCAAATAAAGCAAAAATTGGGTAAATTTTATGCTGTTTCGATCAAATCGATAAACAGAGACCGAAATTTTCGCCTACTTGAGAAGAGAAACGTACTTTTTCACCCGCTTGGAGAAACAGATGAGAATGTGAGAAGCGAGAAACTATTATACGCTCACAGCAGTTTTCACGAGAAAAGCAACGGCGATTTATAATTTTCGGAGAGCATGAGTAGCTGATAAATCGTTTCTTTTTCGGTGAATCCTAGATGCCGATAATTATTTTTCACTTACTTTTTGACACCTGAAATGCAGCAGTCTACATTTATCATTTATGGTCCATGCACCAGTTTTTCATTTATGGTTCATGGCGGTACCAGTGTGCACCGGCTTGGCCTTGTTTTCGGTTTTTGCTCCTCGTATACGATCTAGGTAGCATGTTTTCAGTGAAAAATGTGACATGAGAAAATATTTTCGTTGAATTTTGGAGAGAGATATTTTCGCATATCCAAGAGAGAGGATAATGAATTATCGGCGAAAAAGGAGAGATGAAAATTTGAACGGTTCGCTACTCATCGACAACTTGCTTGAGAGAGAGCATGGTTTTCACCCAGCTGAGTGAGAATTTCGATCTCTGAAATAAATAAAATAGATAATTGTGCTAGTTTTTGTTATTGAGAAGTAAAGTGTATTTTACTACACGTAACAAGTTAGTAATTGTTTATTTCACTGAAAGTGAAAAAAAAAAAAAAAAATTATCAACGCCAAAAAAAAAAAACCGGGGAAAAACCCCCTTTTTTTTTGGGGGGGGGGTGGGGGGGGGGGGGGCAAAAACAGAGGGCGGGTCGTTTGTGGTGGGGGGCACGAGGAGGCGGCGGTGGGGGGAGAGATAAAAAAAAAAAAAAAAAAAATTAAATTAATAAATTAGAAAACGCAGAGGAGATCTTTAAACACTTCATTCGCAAATTTCTTGCAAATAGAAGCTTAGTTCCAAAAACTACAAGGTACAGCCCAATGGGGTTGTGCGCAAAGGTGACGTAAAGGGCGAACACGAAATTATTGCGACACATTCAACAACAACACAACAGCTTTCTCATTGATGTGTATTGCTTACATGCTGTCAAACTCGAAGTCGTGTTTTTCGATTCAACGAAAATGGAGGTGAACCAACGCGAGTCGAGAGAACAAATTCCCAAACACCTGGAATTTCCTGACCTGTCGCACCGGCAGTTGGGAAAAATGTTGAACATTCACCATTCAACCGTCTCCAGAGTGTTAAAGCGGTTCCAGGAGCGGTTGACGTTGGACCACGGCAAAGGAGCTGGAAGAAAACCGGGACCGGAGAACAAAAAGACGGAGGGAAAGGTGAAGCGGATGATTAAAGCAAATCCCAACGTCTCAAGCCGTGATTTGGCTAAAAAGATCGGCATGTCGCAGAGCTACGTCCAGAATGCAAAGAAGAGGGCTGGACTACATACATACAAGGTACAGAACTTCCCAAACCGCGATGAGCGGCAACAATCGACGGCTAAAACTCGGGCACGGAAGCTCTACGAGAAGATGCTGACAAAATATGGCTGCTGTGTGATGGACGACGAAACGTATATAAAAGCCGATTTTAAGCAAATTCCGGGGTTGTAGTTTTTCACCGGCAAGAGCAAGTTCTATGTGGACGACAAATTTAAGAAGCAGAAAATGTCGAAGTTCGCCTCCAAATATCTCATTTGGCAGGCCATCTGCTCTTGCGGACTGAGGAGTGAGCCTTTCGTGACAAAGGGCACAGTCAATGGCGAGATCTACAAATCTGAGTGCCTCGAGAAGCGCCTTTTGCCGTTCCTGCAGCAGCACGACTAAGCTCCGCTATTTTGGCAAGATTTGGCATCATGCCACTATTCTAAAAGTGTCCTGGGGTGCTATGAGGCCAATTCTGTCCATTTTGTTCCAAAGGACATGAATCCGCCAAACTGTCCGGAGCTGCGCCCGGTGGAGCGGTACTGGGCAATGATGAAGCGGGAACTTCGGAAGAGCAAGAAGACAGTCAAAGACGAGAAGGACATGTTAAGAAAATGGAAAAAAAAAACTGAGAAACTGGTACCGGATGACACTGTAAAGACTTTGATGGAGGGCATCAAGCGAAAATGCGTTCAATTTTACACTCAAGGCTCCATCGATTAACTTTTCTTTTGATTTTTGAAGTAAATATATGTATAAAACTACCCTAAAATTTTGGTTTGATTCTAAACATTATAAGAAAATTGGCATGACATTTTCGGTGTCGCAATAATTTCGTGTTCGCCCTTTAGGACTACGCAGCAATCTAATTCCCATACACGTCAGGGCCAACTGCTAGTTTATTTAAGTCAGTCCTGAAAAGGGCCAAGAAAATTCTATTGTACACTCTTTAGACAGCATTTGGTGGCTCTTAATTATGATACGGCCCCGGTTGTATTTTCTACGATGGTTGAGAGGGCCACTATCTCTAAAACGTAGAAGATAGTTATGGGTCTGTTGGTCGTAGAAGATAGTTATGGGTCTGTTGTTGTAGGCTTCAGCAGTCATGTTTCTCGCAGCGAGGTTGGCGGAAGCATCGTCAACCACAGCCAACTTCACCAACGCCTCTCTGGGCAGCGACTGCTCGTCCAACTGCAGATCTTACTCTGCACAGCTCCACGACCGCCGGAAAACTAAATCAAAATGCAAAAGTGTACCCCTTATATAACATTCATGGCTGCCTACGAGACGTTCCTTACTTAAATATGAAGTCTGTGCGCGGAAAGTACTGTGCATTTGATAAATTTATTATGAAAAATCGATATTATAAGACAACACTTCATATTTGCGTTAATTTTATTAGTTGCATGATAAAAATCAATAGTTTGAAATATTAAAATCGAAGCGTAGAAAATGTTCCGATCGATTGGTTCAAACATTTTGGAAATCAATCGTGGAATGACTTAGTTATTAACGTTCAAAACCTATATATTTTTCGTGACGCTCCAAATTTTCGCAATTCGAACGTGTACCCCAGTATTGAAAACACAGACGTAGTCCTACGTCAAAAAATCCATTTAAAACATATTACTAGGAGAAATGAAGTTTTATACCCGGTTAAACGTGTGTGCGGCTATAGAAACTAAGAAAGAATTTAGAAATCATAATGAATGGAAATTTAAATGCTTCTCTCTTTCTTATAACAGATTTGGATATATGCATGGATATATGGATTTTTTATTACGAAGAATTTCTGTCTTCTTTTACGTGGTGCCAAATCATGCGACCTTTCCCATCACACTTCTCTATTCAGATTTTCACCATTGTCCAATAATCCCACAGGAATAAACAGCATTTGCTAAAAAGTAACTTTACTAACACTTCACAGAAGTGGTAATTGGAAATTTCTAAAACAAAACAATGCATTGCAAATTGAGGAAACGCTTATTTCCTTAGCACCAATCGGCAGATATGCAATTCCATAGAAGCACACATTTCTTGCGATAGTTTTTTTTTTAATACATTAGTCCAGAGCCCAACGCGTCTTCACCTTTGTCAAAGCACGCCGATTAAAGGTATTGTTACTTCTTGGGCAAGGCTAATCTTAGCAAGCGATGTTGGTGACGATGCCAACGCCAACCAGGTTCAAATTAACCGCACCTGTCATGTGCACTAAAGCGTTATATGTTCGTCGCATTGTTTTCACCCAAAGTGACGTGGTGGGTAGTGAATTCCTAGTTTTACCAACCGTACACGCACGGTGCAAAACTAGCCACCTCAAGGTGTTTAAAAGGTTTCTATCGCGAGGAGACGACGAGAGGTGCTGCCTCAAGGAAGTGTGAATAATAATAATTGTCTTTCGAGTTGCGTTCATAGTGAAATTGAATCCTTCGCGGTGGCTGAGTGTAGCGACCTCAAACATTTCCAGCTGAGAAAAAGCAAGAATGTCTTTTGTCATCGGCTAATTAGGCGTCCCTAACTAGCCTCTTTCAAAGTTTACGCGCCGAAGGTCATCGATTCTTTTTGAATGTATTTATTTATACTAACCAACCGAAATGAAATGCAAAGCCTTTTTTATTGATGGAATTATAACATAACTATGAACTATTGGTGGCCAACAATGGACGCCTGTTCTCGATCAACGGTGGAAAATAACACTCCAAATGATGCAACAATATACGGCATCGAACAAACTGCTGGAACGATCGATGCAGTTCGGTGCGGTACTATTCAAATAAACGAATTGCATCTTTGTGGCATAAATTTCCGACGCCCACCACCCATACACTTCTTCCGAGGGCCATGCTGTAGGCAATACGGCTCGCAATCTAGTTTGTACAAGTGCGGCGATTTTCAATCGAATCGATAATGACCATGATCGATGGATTGAACGGATTTGATTAAGCTATTTGGGCGATCCCATGGATCGACGAGCTGAAGTATTTACACTAATGCAAAAGAGATCTAATTTGATTGAGTAATCATTGATTACATTAGAATGTCATGTTTGAATGCACCATTTGGTAATGACCTTTGCGAAATTAATTGAATTAGGAATTCATGGGACGGTAATTGAATAAATAAATTAGTTTGGAATAGATGCAACAGGCCGGTGGGTTATGCAAGTAAAACTACCTCCTAAAAAGGGGGGGGGCGGGGGAATGGTGTTGGGTGAGGTTTTTTTTATTTCCTGCTTTTTTTTTTTTTTTTGGTGGCTGTAATAAACACAACATGTATTAAGGAGTGTATCGAAAAGTAGTTATAAACTTCCAAATAATAAAATAGGCATGAAAACATGGTTAAAATTAACATACTATTTCAGTTTATTATAGCTTAACATGTTTACAAAAGATCCAAACGGAAAAACTAGTCATCATGTTCATTTCTGTAGAATGCCCGTACCTTTGATTTGACACCTGCCATCAAATTCTGCACAGTGACCTTTGTGCACTTCCTGGATGCCGCTGCCCAATTTTTCTTAAAATCGGTCATGTTTTGGGACACTGTACCATCCTTCTTAAATATACGCTTGACTATTGCCCAATAGCGTTCGATCGGTCGCAACTGGGGACAGTTTGGTGGGTTGATGTCTTTTTCTACGAACTTGATGTTATTCTCCGTCAGCCACTGTAGAGTGGATTTGGCGTAATGTGCCGATGCCAAATCTGGCCAGAAGAGAGGAGGGGACTGGTGCTTTCTATACAATGGTAGCAACCTGTTCTTCAAACATTCCTTTTGATAAATCTCAGCATTTATAGTTCCTTTTGTATAGAAAATTGAAGAACGCAAGCCACATGTGCAAATAGCTTGCCAAATGAGCACCTTCTGACCGAATTTCTCCATCGCAACAGTCGTATCTGCGGTTGGCACACGTTCCCCAACAGATTTAGTATAAAACTGCGGCCCCGGTAGCGTTCTTGAATCTTCTTTAACGTATGTTTCGTCATCCATCAAAATGCACTGGTCGACATTGTCCAAAATGCAGCTGTACAGCTTTCGAGCCCTGGTTTTGGCACGAGACTTTTGTTCCAGAGTTTGTTTGGGCACTTTCTGCTTTTTGTACGTCTTCAAGTCATTCCTGCGCTTGATTCGTTGAATCATTCCGATGCTGGTCCTGAACTTCTTGGCTAGATCGCGAGTAGAGGCAGATTTGTTCCGTTGAAAATAATCCACAACTTTTTGGTCCAAATCGGGGTTGCTGGAGCCGGGTTTCCGGCCACTTCTTGGTAAATCCTTGAGGGAGCACTCCTTACCAAACTTTTCGATGATGCGTTTTACACTTGCCGGGTGAACATTTACTCTTTTCGCAATCTGGTTGTAAGTAACACCCTTTTCGGTGCACCAAGTGTGCAGAATTTTCTTTTTAGTCTCAAATTCAATTCGCGACATTTTGAATACAACTTTATCAACGGAAATGAATGAACCGAATAATCATTTTTGACATGTAAACAAAGCAAATGGCGCTTACACGCTAAAAATATATACAGTAGTTTATGCGTAATAACGCATCGAATGTTTATAACTACTTTTCGATACACTCCTTAGGGTGCTTCTTTGAAATATGTTCGAAATTAAAGTTTGATTAGTAGATTGATGAAATTCAAAAAAATAAACTAAGCTATGCTTAAGCAATTTCAAATTACGACCTAGAGGGGCTTCCAAATTTTAGAGCGGAATTTTTTAAATTATTTAATCAAATCACGCAAAAACGATCAACTGCATAATCAAAATATCAAATCTATATCTTTACTGGACGTTAATCCAATTTTCAAAAATTTTGTCTGCTGATTGGTCTAGTGTTCAAGGCTCATCTAACTTGAGCTTGAACTTCTAAAGACGATGCTTATCCAACACTGATCGGAACATTGTAATTGGATAGAGAACCAAACAGGCGGAGCTTTGTTTTTCTTTGTTCGGAACGTATACCTATTGTAGTATTACAATCATTGGTTGGTAAATTACTGCAGAATGCGTACTTCGCGTACCTGCAGGTATGAAATAGATCCTATTGCGATCCTTAGCCTCTTGTCCAGTAACTCCTATCCCTACCTCCCCGTGGTGCCGACTGGGGTATGAGTAACCATAGGAAAGACCGGGTAACCAACCCCGGTGGGTCCTTGCTCATATGCTGACAAGGAAGGGAAGCTGCCCTCTTCAAAGGGTGCAGTCTATCTGAGCGTCTCTTCTCCATGTCAGTGGCGGCTCAAAACAGCGTCTGTCCTCCATGTTAGCGGCTGATCATCGTCCTTGTGCCAGCGTGTGACTCTAAACAGTGCTGTGCACAATGGTCCTCCGGCGAGACAGGGGGTTGTGGAAGGCCCAACAAGCCGCCCTTTAAAAATTCAATGTTACAATCAATACAGAAGGTAATACGGACCGGAACAATCGGCAAAGACTTAGGCAATGAAATAAGGACTACGATTGAAAACTCGGAACATGGAACTGCAAATCGCCCTGCTTCCCTGGCTGCAATAGGATAATCTACGACGAACTTCAACCACGTAACTTCGAAGTCGTAGCACTGCAGGAGCTGGGCACCGGCTTTGTAGTGCTGCGCAAAATGCGTCAACCCGTGATTAGATGGTTTCCGATCAATGCGAGAATGTGCAAGCTGAGGATCAAGGGTCGTTTCTTCAACTACAGCATCATCAACGTACACTGCCTACACGAAGGGAAACCCGATGACGAAAAAGAAGCGTTCTATGCGCAGCTAGAGCAAGTGTAGCAAGTGTAGCCCACAGCGGGACGTAAAAGTCGTCATTGGCGATATGAACGCTCAGGTAGGACAGGAGACAATGTACAGACCTATAATAGGGCCAAAGAGCCTGCTTACCGTATCGAACGATGCGTGAACTTCGCGGCCTCCCGTGGTTTAGTAGCCCGAATTACCTTCTTCCCCCGTAAAGACATCCACAAAGCCACTTGGAGATCACCTGACCAACGAACAGAGAATCAAATCGACCATGTTCTAATCTACGGGAAATTCTTCTCCGATATCATCAACGTTCACCAGTCTTGATAAAATTCATGCTCGTTAAACTCAAAAGCGTGGATTTTCAGGCAACATAACATTGATTACCTATAAACTCCATGCGAACATCAAATGATAAATCTTGACAACAAACGTTATCAAAAGAATGAGCATTTGATCTTCAAAAATGCTTTGATATTCATTTATGTCAACAGGTTCATTATCAATATGAATTTCGAAATGTCAGAAATGAAATTCAATAAACCACAATGAATATCAATAACCCGTCGGGATCGGAAAATATGCAACTTATTCACGTTGCAATTTAATAGAGTTTTGAGCTAATTAAGACGAAACTATGTTTATTTGAAGAAACAGTGTATTGATGTATATAGGAAAACTATTAATTACATAGTTAGTCCCTTCGTCAGCTGAGGATCTAGAAACGCGAACTTAGAGAATTCAATAACTTATAGCAAATACCAATTGAAAAATTTAAAGTGTTTAAGTGAATGAAAACTTGTTCATCGATCACAATTTAAAAAATTGAGTATTTTACCTGGGAATATATACTTTCCACCGGATAAAATGTATTAAATCTTTGTTTATAAATGTTCAAGCCAAATATTCTTGATATTTTGTAGCCATCACACGATATTAAAGATTTTTTTAATCTATCGTAATTGCGTGGTTCAAGTTGATCAATTTCCGCCGACTGATCGATTTCATGCGTACTTCTCACTTGCTGAAGTGAGAAAAGGCACGTCACAGTGACGTGACTCTCCATGTGATTTGAACAGTCACTTCAGTGCGAGTGACTTTTCTCACTTCACTAAGTAGCTATCGGTTATGTGAATTCGGTGCAGGTTGATTGAGTTGATTGACAAATAGCACAGAATTTTTAGTTCCATGTTTGAATACTTTCTAAACGTTGACCAATGCTTCGGATTGAAAAGTCTAATCAATGTTTGGGTCTTTTTAATTCTATATTGTTCGCTCAGATTTCAGAATAGGTAATACTTATTAATTACTGTTTTTAAACTGCTCTGTATGTATCATGAAGATAAACCATACCACCAATTTTAATTCTAAATAAATGGAAATTCATGAGATAATAACACATAGAAAAATACTAAGTACCAAATCAGGTCAAATTAATTATATCAACCAAGTTTTCCCAGTCAATAGTCGAAGACACTTTTTCATAAACATCCTTGTTCAGTTTATTAAGTAAAATGTCCTCCAAAGCGTCTTGTCCCAGTCCAGCTCTGTGAGACGTCAGAACAAGAGCTAGAGCACTAAATGCTCTCTCAACAGAAACTTGGTTCGACGGAGTTGCCAAGACCACCATAGCAACCTCAAATAGCTCTGGGTGAGTCTGCGCATCATCCAATGTTTAAAAACATCATATGTATGATCCTGACGTGGATCCGCATCCAACGCCTTCAGCTGCTGAACGAACATTGAAGAAGTCGCATAATCGCTTTTGGACAAAGTTCCACCAGAAAGCTCGGTAAGGAAATCGTCAAATTGAGAGCAGTTGCTCACATCTGTTCCCACTGATGATCCAGAATATGTAAATGGCTGAAGTTTGTAGATTCTGTGCCAAATGTCCTTGAGGCAAGTCTAAGCGTGTAAAAGGTAAAGGTTTTACGTAAATAGGAGTTTATTGGCACTGGTGACAGAATATGTCCATTGAAACTAATATGTTATTGCAATTCGAAAAAAAGTACCTGACTGTGTAGCTTTTCTTCGTCGTTTAAAAAATTCAAACGGGGATCTATGTAGAGCGCCATTTGGAATGCTTGTGACATCTTTAAGTATTCCAAACGATCTGTTAAGGTCTTGGTCAACTGCTGGGCAAATGGGTTTGAGAACATATTCCGCACTTCGTTGATTGTCATAAGCCACGCTATATAAAAATCGCACAACGAAACATGACGTTCCTGTAGCTTCTTGGTACAGATGTACAATGGCTCAAAAATTTGAACATAGTGTTCGATAAATTCCCAGTTTTTCGGAACTAATTCTGTAAATAAGATATAGTCCATAAATTATAATGCGGTTAATCGTCTGAAAGGTCTATAGAGTTAAAGATGACAGAGTAAGAACAGCTCTAGAATTCTCTGCTTTTTCTTATGAAAATTTGATTGTCAGTTAGAGAAGAACAGAGTGCAAGAAATTGGAAAAAGAAACAAATTAAATGTATTGCAACCTTACCGAGCTCTGGAAATTGTAGTCCAAGTTGAAGGAAAAAATCCTTCTGTCGGTGGAACTTTTCAAGCATTTTGTATATTCCACCCCATCTTGTAGGTCACCAAACTGGGGGAAAACAAGCAGTATGTCGTTCAAAATGAGTTTTGTATTTGATGTTTTTGCATTTCTTTGCAATGTTGGTGATTTGTTTGATGCATTCGTTCTTCTTGTCGACAACATCCAAAATGGCCAGTTGAAGGGTGTGCACCGAACATCGTACAAGATTAAGTTGGTCTCTGAACTCGGTTGACAATTCATCTGGAAGCTGTTGCCTATTACCATCGCAAACCAGAGCCTCAATGTCGGTCTCATTTTCGGATTCACCATCGACAACTATAAAATTGTTATTGGCCAAGTTTTCCTCCCTGTTGGGTGATTTCAAATTCGTTTTTTAGTTCCCTCACTGCCGCCAGCATATTTGCTCCATTATCGACAGTAACCGAGAATATTTGATCGACGGTGACTCCATAAGACAACAACACGTCCAAAATCTTTGTTTTGAGGTAAGCTGCTGTTTGCCGCTCCTTGACTTCTATCATGCCTAAAAGATTACAATTAAGTGAATAAGTACCAACAGAACATTATCGATGTGTGAACGATTATTTAAGAATGATATGTAAGTGGTTGAATATATGTGGGTTTTCACGTGTGTGGGTTGTTTGACAAACATACCTAGAGTCCGGATGACAAGTTTTCCATTCAAGATGCATTGAACGTTTATACCTAACACATGGCGGTAGTACCGTGACGCGAAGTCGACTTTTAGGGAAACCAAATGATTTTTCAATTCTTCAGCTAAACCGATCCTAGTCCGATTGGCCATGGCATGTATGTATGCCTTATTTTTACTTCGATTTACTGAAACACCTACTGCAGTGGCAATAGGGTCAATCAGTAGTTTCAACCCTTCCCACTCTACGCACGAAAGGGAAAGATTGTGGTAGCAAATTAACTTGGTTAACGCTTCCAACAAGAGCTGTCTATCGGCGGCGACAGGACGTTTGTGTATGATTCTGGGTTTTTTGACCACGCCATTTGAGTCATTTACCAAACCATGCTTTTTGGCTGCATTTGCATGCTGAGTCCGGAAATGGCGGATAAAGTTTCCGACATCGCAGGTCGTCTGCTTATACTGGCAGCCACTTGTCTCGTCAATGCGGCAAGTACCTTGATTGCCTTCTCGTTTTATAAAATCTAAAGCGATTTCTTGAAACGATCGCTTAGTTTCACTTTGCCGTTTTTTCTCCTTCTGGGACGATGATGACGGACCTGGTTTTTCCATGTTCGGATCAGAATTCAAAATCGCTTCTAATATGAAATATAAGAAAAGTCATCATATTCAGATTTCGGATAATGAAATTCATGCTTACTGATTGATATTCAAAACAACAGTGACAGCAGATTTTTGACTTACACTTAGTGCCGACTTCATTCATTGCAGTAAATAAAGTTCAGTTGCCTTAGAAGTGATAGATGTGTATTCATGTGTTATGTTCATCTTGCACAAGATAATCATAAATTCCGGAAAAGTAAACATCATCATTACACTGGGATAAAATCATTGTCACTTCTCATGAATATTTCATGAAAATCCAGGGCACTGACGTTCACACTTACCGCAGCGCGAATATAGACTCGGACCACTACCTAGTTGCATTATGTATGTGCTCAAAACTCTCGGGGGGAAACACGCGAAGAAGACGCAGAAAATGGCACGGGGGAAGGGGGGAACGCGCAACAGCTAGAAGCAACCCTACCAACGGAAGAACAGCTTTGCACAGCTACTCTTGAGGATGGCTGGAGAGATATTGAGGGTTATTCCGAGAGTCGAAGTGACGTTTGTCACTTGGTGAAGTGAGAAAACTCACCTGCGGTGACGTGACTCTCCATTTGATTTACCCAGAAGAGTTAGTTCTTCACCGTGACAAACGTCACTTCGAATCTCGGAATAACCCTCATTCGAACCGCCATTCGTAGCACTGCAATAGTGATGTGTGTCGTTCGAGTATTAGGGACACTCTCGAGTCCCTTCAAATCTAAAAGAGGATTACGGCAAGGTGATGGATTGTCATGTTTAGTGTTTAACATTGCATTGGAGGGTGTGAATCGAAGCTGGGATAGACACGAATGGCACGATCTTCAGGAAATCTGTCCAACTATTTGGCTTCGCCGACGACGTTGATATCGTAGCACGTAACATTGAGTCGATGCACAGTGGGTATAATCGAGGCTGTAATCGGAATTACTTCAAATTCGCTAGTATTTATACCCGCTAAGAAAAAGTACCCAACGGAGCAGTTGACTGTGGGAAGCCAAAGTTGGGTATAATCATGTTTACCTACCGTTGGGTACAAATAACTTACTTTTGGGTAAAATTCTACCTTAAAATAAGTAATTTGTACCAAACGGTAGGTAAACATGATTATACCCAACTTTGGCTTCCCACACTTAACTGCTCCGTTGGGTAGTTTTTTCTTAGCGGGTACATGAACTGATGCTTTTCTATAGAAAAAACGTTAATAAATCGATTTCCACTGTTACGGAATTCAGGAAATAGAGTACCTACTACGAAACCGTCCAAAGCAAAGCTGTATTCCCTGATCAGGTTGGCATCCGTGTCAACGATGAAGCAGATCGTCTCGCAGGTGAAGCTCGGAAAAGTCTGCTCTTAGACGTCGCTGTTCCCAGGAAAATGAGAAGAACGATGGGCGCAAATGAGAAAAGTGAAACTGAGGGAGGTGAAGGCTGAGACAAGAAAATTGTCCGATCAGGAAAATTATTCTGACCAACGAGTGCTCATTTGCCTACGCATTGCCCATCCAAGGCATACGCACGAGTTTCTATTGAAGAAATCTATAGAGCTTGACATACCGGAACAGTGTAAAAGTTCAACAGAATCACTAGACGTTTAAATGTAATAACAGAATATAATATACATTTAAACTAATCATGTTATTTGTTGTTGCACAAAGCAGGTAATTAATTATAATGTTTGAAAATTTGGTAATTTCATTCTTAGCAATATGCAACTCTAGGAGTGGGCAGCAATATCTGCTAGAACCAAAGATGTGAAGAGAAAGTATTGATAAGAGCACGGCAGGTTGTGAAATTGAATAGAAGTAGTTGAAATGGAATAGAAATAGTTGAAATTGAGCGTAGGGGCATGTTGGAAGGCGGTATCTGATCGCACACAGAAAAAAATCTTGTAGTAGAAACTACCATTTTACCGGACATTGCCTATCTTCAAAACTACCATGAAATTTCAGTCAAATTTACTACGTTTGTGGTAAAACATTCAGCATTTGGGGCATATTTGACTGACCTCATATCGATATCAACCGCACCATGGTTGATCTAATCGCAGGCATGGTAAATTCAAACGCATTTATAGTCAGCTGAAAATTGTTGGTGTTTGCGGTTAGTTTAACCCTCGAAATGGTAGTTTGCACTGCGGTTTTTTTTTGCGTGTAAGAGTCTATCTGCTGGATACGTTTTACCCATTAATGGGTAGAAAAATACCCATCTTTTGATCTCTCATTGAAAATAAAAAAATGGGAAATTAGTTGGCTTTTTTTATTTTAAAGGTACCTATTTTACGACAGCTTCATATACTATCAAAAAATTGGTACATTTTTACCCATTAATGGGTACTGGCTGGTTACAGTGCACACAGCACACAACACGAAAAAAACAACAATTAACAACTTACCGATCAAGTACACGCTCGTTTAGATCTACTCTAAATAGAGTAACTTTCACACAGTTTCGTATTTCCATGCTTAATGTCAAAAACTGAGTAAATGCTACTCTGATTGTAAAAGTCCTGTACTTTTAAGAATAAAGTAACTATAATAAAGCTGACAAAAGCGAAAAACATGGTTGAGTCCAAGGTTCAGTCGATCAAAAGTTTTCAAGATGGGACTACTGTATGTTGTAATCAACAAAAATTTTAAGTCGAAGTGCCGATTTCAATCCATGAATAGATTGTTATTCAGTTCATAGAATTACAAATTTAAACATACTCTAATTGTTATATTTGTATTCTCCGAAAGTGCCTACTATTGGTTCCTCATGGCGATGAGCGAAACATCTCCTTCTACATACATACAAATTTAAAGTTTTTCTACACTTCCGTTTCAACTGGCCAGTTGTCGATCAACGATCAATCAACGATTTCATTAAAATAAAATAACAAATAAAATGAGATTCTGAGTAATGTTGACTCAAATTTTGATAAATTACCTAGTTAAACAGAAATGAGTAACCTTATAGCTAGTCTAATTAGGATAGTTCCATTTTTAACAAAACTGAGTCGTTTTTTACTCAGTTTTGAAAAAATACAAACAAGCGTGACTGAGTAATGTTTACTCTAATTTTGACAGGTAACCTAGTTAATCAAAAATGAGTAACCCTTCAATTAATCTAATTAGGGTAGTTCCACTTTTAACGAAACTGAGTCGTTTTCTACTTAGTTTTGAGTAATTACAAACGAGCGTGTAGGGGTTTATAGTTTTTAAGATACCAAAACGACGAACTGTCATCTGACAGGTATAACACAAAAACACACACATTCAAGTTCAAAAACTGTTCAGCATCGATTTTGTGTCCAACAGCCGCACAGACCGGTCCATTTCACCGAAAAACCTTGAGGATGATTCGGAGAAAGTAAAGTTTTAGTTCCAAACCAAATATCCATCCAGCTTTATTTAGTTTTATTAAAGTTTAATGAAAGCCACTAGAAATCAATTGGCAAACCTACTTTTGCATATAAAAAGTAATAAACGATCCATAAAAAATTGAAAATCGTGCCACGAAAAACGCTTTTTTTACCCATAAGACTCTGGTGAATATCCATAAAAAAATTGAAATGATCCATAAAATACAGCAATGTGATCCATACTTTATAACAAATTTAGCAATAATATATCAAAAATGTACCGTTTTATATCTAGGGCATGGTCGTTAAAAGTGTACGGATTACCCATAAACATATTTCAAATTATCCATAAAAGGTTCAATAACTTTCCTTAAACTTGTAAAATTGATCCATAGAATGTAACCTTTGTGCAATAAAATATATTCACATGTTCCATAAATTATTTGAAATTTTCCATAAATAAATTGCCAATGATCCATAGAATGATGAATAATGAACCTACTAATTCTAAGGATCAATTTTACAAGTTTAAGGAAAGTTATTGAACCTTTTATGGATAATTTGCAATATGTTTATGGGTAATCGGTACAAATTTATGGATCATAGCCTAGATATATAAAGGTACATTTTTGACATTTTATTGCTAAAACTTACATAAAGTATGGATCACATTGCTGTATTTTATGGATCATTTTAATTTTGTTATGGATTTTCCTCAGAGCTTTATGGGTCAAAAATACGTTTTTATGGAACGAATTTCAATATTTCATGGATCATTCCTTCAGTTTAAAGGTGCAAACTTAGGGCTGCCAAATCAATTTGGTTTTAACGGTCGCCAAGAGGTGCCAGCAGGTTTCATATTTTAGTCAGGTTTATGAGAACCAACACAGCTTGTTTACAACGATCTTAAAACCTTGTTTTCTCAAATTTCTTTACTCTTATCAATGATTTTATTTCGACTTTATGAACTCGTAAAATGCTGTTTTGAAATGCCGTTTTAGGACTCATCCATATTATGTTATTGTGGTCAGCTAAAAAGCATTTCAAAACCATTTTACCTTCAGTAAATGCATTGAACGGCAAATTGGCATTGAGGGAAGTCACCGTAAACAACTACTCAAGTACTCGTTTCTAAATAACTTTACGTTTTCAGGGGAGTTTTAAAGGGTGTCCACGATGAAATTGCCACACACTAAATTGATTCGCAAAATTCGAGTTTTCATCCGATTGCCATCAAATTTTCAGGGATTGAGAAATAACTATTAAACTTCATTTTACCATTTTACTCGTATTTTATTTACAGTCCATACGCAAATGCCCGCACCTTGGCCTTAACCCCGGCCATAAGATTCTGCACAACCTGTGAATCAACCGTTTTTTGCATGTAAACCCATACTTTCTTCAGTTCCTCGACTGTCTTCACTACCTTAGGTCGTTTAAGAAGGTGCTGCTTCATAATCGCCCAGTACTTCTCGATGGGGCGGAGCTCCGGAGTGTTGGGAGGGTTGAACATTTTCGGCACGAAATTGACCTTATTGTCCGCATACCACTTCAGCACGTCCTTGGAGTAGTGGCATGAGGCCAAATCCGGCCAGAAGATTGTTGGGACGTTGTGGGCCTTCAGGAGAGGAAGCAGCCGCTTCTGGAGGCACTCTTTTATGTACACCTGTCCGTTCATCGTGTCCTGGGTCACGAAAGGTGCACTCCGCTTCCCGCACGTGCAGATGGCTTGCCAAACCAGGAATTTCTTCGCAAATTTGGACATCTTCTGAGTGCGGACATGCTCCGGAACGCTGAACTTATCCTTGGCCGTGAAAAACAGGTTGCCGGGGATCTGTTTGAAGTCGGCCTTCACATATGTTTCGTCGTCCATGATGCAGCATTCAACTTTCGTCAGCATGTTGAGGTACAACTTCCTGGCACGGGTTTTGGCGGACTTGTTCTGCTTCTCGTAGCGATTAGGGGCCTTTTGTACCTTGAACGTTCGAAGCCCAGCCTTAGTTTTGGCCTTCTGGACAAAACTTCGGCTTAGGTGCAGCTTCTTAGCCACATCCCGAACGGAGGCGTTCGGATTTCGGTTGAAGGCCCCAACTATGCGGTTGTGATTTTTGGTGTTGTACGGAATACTTTTTCCTTCACTTCTGGGCTTCCGATCGGTGGTCAACCGTTCCTCGAACCGCTTAATCACTCGCGACACCGTGGAATTCGCGATTCCCAACGTTTTAGCGATGGAACGATGCGAGAGATCCTTGTTCTCGTGATGAATGCGCAAGATTTTATCACGCACGAGCTGTTCTTTCGACTCCATTTCCGCGAATGGCGATTTTGATCACAGGACTTTAAAACTTGCAGGATGTAAATAATGCACTATGAACTAAATCCATCCAAATTTTCATTAAATTCTACCCAACGGTTAAAAAGTTAGAGCAATTTCATAGTGTGACAATTTCATCGTGGACACCCTTTAGAGATGTAGGGTTAAGCACTTCTTCGTAGAAGAAGTCTTTTGATAGTTTCAGACAATTTCGAAACAATCCATATTCAAAAACGATCAAAATATTAATTATAAAATAATAACCTCAAATCTTCCAAACAATCTGCCAACGCTGCACCGACCCTGCAGAAACTTCAACAACCATCCCGGTTAGGTGCCAATATTCACGGCCCAGCTGCTTTTCCCCCCAAGAGACCGGTACGTAGCTAGCATACATATTACGAAAAGAGATCGCCACCATTCGTTCCGTCAAGCCATGAATCGCCTAAGGGAGGAGGCGCAAAAGCAGCAACAATAGCTAAACAACAAAACACCACCTTCTTCTTCGACACTCGAGCGCAGCGGAAAAAGGGGCAATCTACGCTGGAAAAACTCCAGCAGCACCAAAACGTTCACCATTCAGTGCTCGGTTCGCCAGTTGAGTCTCGGATCTCCTTCGGATCGGTTGCCTATTTCCCTAGAGCGTGGTAAATCACAAAGTGGTAGCAGTAGTACAAGATTGCACAAATATTAGGTGCAGTCAAGCAGTGCGAATAAATAAACGACGCATCAGTTACGAAAAAGAACCCATAACTCGATAAATTTCAATCACGACAACCATCTCGACTTTTATTGTATCAATCCTAGTTGAAGTTTTTGTTAATATTCGCAACAACTAGGGGTAGCTTTCGTAATCAGAAGAATCGTGAGGCACGCGAAGGATCGTTTAAGGGAAAATTCGATCCGGACAGTTAGAGTGCGCAATTTTCCAAGATTCCAAAAATAAGGTTCCTCTTCTCTCGTCCAAAGTCAAGTGAAGTCGAAAGTGATCACCACATGACCACCGCATGGTGGTGCTGGAGCTCAAAATGAGAGTGAAAAGGTGGAAAACCACCAGGCCGTGTCCGTTTTAGTATGGTGAAGATTTGATCATCGCCTGAAGGCAGCAAGAAAAAAACAAACAAAAAAAAAACGATCAGTGGTCAGTGAAACTACCAGTTCAAATCGAATTTATTGTCGTTCAGGAGAAAAATTAGGCGTATTACTGCGGCGGATTAAGACTTATTGGGACTAATTAACGAACGAGGCAGCTCATATGACGAGTAAGTGATTTTCTTCAACATCCGTTTGAGTGATATCTGGTGATAAGTGAAAGGTCGCTGGCCATGATGATTTATGGCGGTTAAAAAAAAATTGGCGATTAGTTTCCTGATGCATTTGGATAGTGAAAGTGATTTCCTATGCCAGCTGGTCGGTAGCTGATCGAAAAAGAACCGAAAGAGGATGATCGGCGTAGAAAAGTAATCGTGTGTTATGCCCAACGGATCAATCTTACACGCGGCTTAGATGAAGGGTTTGTAATGAGTTATGGTGTGGAGTGAGTGGTCGATGAACTTGTGATTAGATCTATGGAAAATCGAAAACAAATTAAAGACAGAGAAGTCCGAAAAGAGCTAATAATTATTTTGATCGGTGGGTTTTTTTTTAATTTCAAAGCAATGGTATTGGAGAAGTTTGATGAAAATTACAATTCGAACACCCATAAGCACCAAGTCATCTAAACTGATGCAAAGCGATTTATATAAACAGCATACAACTTGTACAATTTCAAATAATATCAAGTTTATCTGGTCAATTTTCGAAATTTTTATGTGCTTAGCTTCAGTTTGTAGAAAAAGTTCCCAATTTCATATTTGAAGTTTTTGTTTAATGGTATTGAAAGTTGCTAATCGGAATAATTAACATATTCAACTCTGTCTGAGGTGAGATTTGAACTCGTGAATTCGGTGTGAGAAGTATGGCTGTTAACTACTACGCCGGAGTCATCCCCGCGTAAATAGACTCCTATGCAACTTACTTTTAAAGTAGTTAATCGAACTTTCAGCTTCGAACAGCATGCTTACCAACTTTCGAGGTAAACTCTAATGTTCACAAAAACTTGCTTCACAAAAAGCTGCTGAAAGAATTTCTATTCAGTTTTAAGAGAAACACTAATGTGCTCAACAAAATAAAAATAAACATTCAAATTTTTAAAGTGTGCTGTATTGCAGGTTGATAATTGATTTTAGTTACTTTTTTTTTGCATTCCGACCCAAGTTCCTCTCTTTGAAACCAGTTGATGATATCGAATATCATTTGGTTATACCAAAAATGCCGACTTCTTAAACAAGTGTTGTCTGAACTTTGACGTCTTTGGTACGTGCATTCAGTACGCATTCCGAACTTGAACGTTACGGAACATGCATTACCCAGACAACCAAAGTGCACGTATATTGAAAGTTGTTTTTATGATATACAAACATATATGTAAGTAAATAAATCGTATAGAATGCAAAAATATGGCTTATACGTGCAAAAGTGGAGGCCATATACGTGCAAATTCCATTGTTTTCCTAAACGAGTTGATTTGATATCGTATGCGATTGAATTTGTAATAACAAATTCGATTTAAAAAGTTTAGCGATGTATATCCGATTTAGTTTGTGACACAGTACGATGAATAAATGACACATCGTAAATAAGTCGAAAATTTGCACTCTTTACGATTTAACTTAAACATAATACGATAAAGGCCACAATTAATTGAGATTTTGACTTGAAATATAGGAATATACGATACTATTTGAACACTGTTATACGACTTGTGGTTGTCTGGGTAACTACATCACGCGTTTAGAGGGGCAGGGGTTTTGAAAACTGTGACGAACAATACCAAAGAATGTTGATGTCCAGACAAAATACTTGACCATAGGGGAAGGAGAGCTTGAAAATGCTTGATATACTTAATGGATGGTCCCTTATTGACTCAATAGTCAATGTAGTCAGTAACTTAACTGCAAAATGTAATCTTTTAGAAACAGGATTTCTAGATTTATAAAGAATATCAAGGATATATATTTTAACAAGACCTAAATCTATGACTAGTTCAACTTAAACACGTTTTTAGGTTATATTTGCTCAAACAAAAATCGCAGGTCTTAAAAACCATTTGAAACTCAAAATCAAACATGGCAACAATAAGAACCAATTTTGGTTCGACCAAGATGAAGATTGACTCATAAGCATCAACTGATTTGTAAGGATTCACTGTGAATAATAAGCTAAAAGAAATGCATATGTTTAACCCTTCTATGCGGTTGTTCTGCTGCTGATTCATTTGTAAACACTTATTCAATGTTCTCTCCACCCACCAAATAATCGCTATAATCTTGAAATCAAGATAAACATAATTTACAAAGTGTTGTTAGAAATATCAAACTACATATCCGATTAATTAATGCTGCGCGGTTGAGATCATCAATATTATTTTTAATGACAGATTAATCATTAAATTATTTACCTGCATTGGGACCTGGGCTCGAGCTCACTATGAATGCATTGACAAACCTAAACACTACCAATTTTACTACGCCAACACATAGGTTCGGCGATCAAATAACTGCAAATGCTTTTCGAGCGAGGTCGCTGAGTAGGCGTTTGTTAAAAGCACACATAAATCGCTTTTCTCCACAAGTTTATTGAGCTTTATTGGAAACAGGAGAGTAAGTAACTGTAAAACATCACTCGTCTAAATCTACATCATACAGAGTAATAGTTGAGAATGCGCTTTTGATGTGAGAATCATAAAACAATTGTTTTTAATTGTGGAACAGAACGTCTGAGCCTTACAAATAAACAAACTCAGTAAAAAAAAAATGTGGAACAGTTAACCATATCAGCAATATATTTTCAGAAGCGTTTGTAAGTTGCTGTTATTCAGAGAAGATGACAAAATGAATATTGGTTGAGAAAATATTGAGTAAACGCTGTTCAAATCAAGTTAAAAAATTGTTCTCTCATACAAATATTCAAATATTCTTTTGTGTATAACTTTTTACTGCATGGGTAGAAATTTTGAGTAAAACTAGTTAGGAGTGTAATGTTTACATGTGAAAAAAATTCGTCACAAACTGTCAAGTGGTTATCGAGATGGCTTCCAAGCAAGAAGTGCTTCGACAAAAAATTATGGGCGCGGTCGTGGAAAATCCAGGCCAGTCCCACAGGTGGCTCGCGAAACAGTTGGAAATCGACAATTCGCCCGTGTCTCGTGTGATAAAATCGTTCAAGGAGACCCAGACGATCCAGCGGCGAGCTGGCAGCGGAAGAAAAGCGAAGACGTCCGACCCCGTGAACGCATTCGATTCGGAACGTGGCTAAGAAGGTCAATTCTTCCGACTGGTTCGACCAGCAGAAAATGTAGCGGGCCGGAATTCATGTCTGCAAAGCGGAAGACATAACTTCGAGAAAGGCGCCTAACCAAACCGATAAACAGAATACGGTGGCCAAGTCCCGCGCCAGGAAGCTGTATCGCGAGTGGTTGGTGCAGCAGAAATGCATCGTAATGGACGACGAGACCTACATTAAAGCGGACGCCAAGCAGGTCCCCGACATGGAGATTTTCGTCGGTAAGTCCCGCCTCAATGTTCCAGAGAAGTTGCGGAAGAAGAAGGTCGACAAATTTGCCAAGTAGTACTTGGTGTGGCAGGTGATGTGTAGGTGCGGCAAATTTAGCAAGCCGTACATAACGACCAGCACCATCAACTGTCAAATATATATAGAAAAATGCCTGCAGAAACGCCTGCTGCCCTTCCTCCGGTCCCACGAAGATAACACTCTGTTTTGGCCGGATCTGACATCGTGCCATTACGCGAAACCGGTGTTGGAGCGGTACGAAGCCAACGGTGTTTTTGTGCCGAAGGAGGCAAATCTGCCAAACTCACCAGAACTTCGAAAAATTCCGTGCGATCGGGAAGGGCAAGCTCCGGAAAACAGGGAAGGTCTTGAAAAGCGACAAGGATGTGAAGAAAGAGTGGATGAAAGTGTGTAAGAAAGATGGCGCAAGTGTTGCACAGGATTTGATGGGTAGCGTTAAGTCCAAGATGCGGGCATGTAGCCTAGGAGAGGAGGTAGAATAAATTAGCTTTGCAAATACAAAGCTAATATGTGTTTATTTATTCCCTGAGAGTTTCGAATATATTCGACTCAAATGAATGTTTGGTGATCATTTTTGTCCATTTCATCTTTTTCGAATGCAATCTTTAATGAGTTTTTTTTAAATTTGTTTTATTCAATTTCTTCTCCCATCGCAAATACCCGCACCTTCCTTTTCACTCCACCCATCACATTTTGTACAACCTATTTTCTCAGGGTTTTGTTGTTTTTACCCAAATTTTCTTCAACTTCAGCTCTGTTTTAATAGTTTTAGGATGTTTGCGAAGTTTAGATGAGATGTTTGCGAAGGCAAGAAACTCTTTTTAAGGCACTCTTCCTTGTAAATCGCACCGTTGATTGTTCCGGAAGTGATGAAGGGAGCGCTTATTTCACCACATCCGCTAATCGCCTGCCAGATCAGAAATTCTTTGCAAATTTCGATATTTTTTTCTTTCGAACATCCTCCGGAACATCGAAGTAAGACTTGGCAACGAAATATTCTTGCCCAGGAAGTTGACAGAAGTTGGCCTTAAAGTAGGGTTTGTCATCCATCACGATGCAACACGATTTGGTGGGCAACTTCGTGTAAAGTTTCCGGGCGCGGGTTTTCGCAGTGATGTATTGCTTTTCATTCCGGTTTGGGACTTTTTGTACCTTGTAAACATGTAACCCAGCACGTTTCATGGTTTTCTGCACAAAAACCAACTGACATCTTAGTCTTTTTAGCGATATCTCGAATTAACTTGTTTGGACGTTTCTTGACCTGTTGCGCCACTTTCCTGGCCATTTTACTGTTCATTGGACCACTTTTACGACCACTCCCTTCCTTTTTTCGGGCACTCAGAATGCTCCTTGAAAGTTTTCATTACACGAATCACAGTTGTATTTGCAATTCCAAGCTTTTTAGCGTTCCATTGATGGGACGCTTCAAGACACATTTTTTTTTTCACGGACAATTTCTTGTTTCCCCGACATGACTGGAACTACTGTATGAATAACTATGAAACTTGACAGATATAAACAATACAGTATGAATAAAATTTGCCCAAATGTTCAGGGTTTTTTTACTCATACGATTCAAAAGTTAAAGACGATTTTTGGTGCGTAATTTTTATCTAATACACCCTTTAGAAGCACTTGCAAAAAAAATCAATTTTCACAATTATAAAACAGGGCTCTTTCTTTAGTCAATGTTCAAAATTTTTCAAGAAAATATTCAAAATTTTAAGTTTTGTCATTGCAACAATTTGTTATAAATATTTCCAATCGGTTGCAGCAAAAATTTCGTCAAAAAACGTATTGTTTACAAAAGTGTGGAAGTTAAGCGCAATTTCAAGGGTGTCTTCTTAAGAGAATTCAATAACTTGTGAGCAAATCGCATGGGCGAAACCAATTGATTAATTCAAGGTATGTAAGTGTTTCAGGTCCTCCCTCAGCTCAGTCGGTAAAGGCGCGGCTACGAAGCAAAACCATGCTGGGGGTGGCTGGGTTCGATTCGCGGTTCATAGGAATTTTTCGTTAACAAAAATTTCTCGACTCTCTGGGAATAGGGTATGATTGAAATTGCCACACAATCATACTAATGCAAAAATGGTACCTGGCATCGAAAGCTCTTAACTAATAACTGTGGAAGTGCATTTAGAACACTAAGTTGAGCGCAAGCAATAAGCTAATTGCGAAAGCAATAAACTTGAAACGCTAATAAAGAAGAAGAAGAAGTGTTTGAAACTTTTCCCATCGAACCCGATTCAGCAAAGTGACGATTTCCCATAGGAATATTTTTCATCGCATGAATGTCTCTAATCATAAGTTATAAATGTTCTAGTCAAACTATTTTAATATTTTGTAGCCATCCCAAGAATTGAAAGATTAGTTCAATCAATTGCAATGCTGTAGGACAGTCACCGCCAGAAAAAAGTGCCCACCTACCCCAGTTTCTCCTTCTTGTGCAGCAAACTGTAAAATAAGTGAAAGATTCTAAGTTTTGTTGTTTTGATGGCATATTTATTATGTTCTTTTCTTGTCTGGTACATAAAAAAACACTTGTCCTGCAAATTCATTTTTTTCTTCAAGAAAGATCAAACTATAGTAGAAATTGTGCATGTAAAAATAAAGTGCCCACTTCTTATTTTCTTTAAAAAAAAAAACAAGTTGTAGATCCAGTCTGTTGAGTGATCAGTAGTTGATGTGTTCTCCCCTTGCCTTCAACAGTTTTTGCAAACGTTTCGGCATACTCTCCACCAGATTCTTCAGGTGTTGTGGGTCAAGATCTTCCCAGGCGTTCTCAAGAGCTTGAAAATAGCTATGTTTGTTGGTAACTCCTGTCTTATCAACTCGTGAATCCAAGATGGCCCACAGATTCTCTATTGGGTTCAGATCTGGACTCTGTGGGGGCCATTCCATAGGTTTAATACGGTAGGAACGGAAGAATGCCTTTGACTTCTTCGCGGTATGTTTTGGGTCATTATCTTGCTGGAACACAAATTTGTTTTCCAGCCCAGTTTTAACCAACGAAACCTCCAAATTCTCACGATGTAGGAATCTGCTGTCATAATACCATCGATTTTTACCAAAGCACCAACACCCGCCCAAGAAAAACACCCCCACACCATCACGTTCCCTCCACCATGCTTAACTGTGCCCTGGATATGTCGATCATGAAGCGCCTCTCCAGGTCTACGCCATACACGAGCTCGTTTTTTGCTGTTGAACAACTCGAATTTGGACTCATCAGTCCACAAAACAGTCTTCCAATATTCTAAAGGTTTATCAGCATGTTCCCGAGCAAATTTGAGTCGTTTCGCTTTGTTGACTTTGCTAATAAAAGGCAACTTCTTACAAAACCTGCTCTTCATACCGTGTTTAGCGATCCTTCGGCGTAGAGTACTGTCCGAGATCGGTTGTTGAATCACTTCCTTGATCTCCCTGAGGGTAACCTTCGGATTTTTCTTAATTTCTCGATTGATTCTCGCATCTGTTCGGGAATCTGTTCTACGTTTCCTTCCCCTTCCTGGGCGATCAGCTGCTGAACCATAGGTTTTGTACTTTGCGAAAAGTTTGGTAGCCGCTGCTTAGCTGTATCCATACTTTTCACAAATCTTGCGATGCGATTCACCTTTCTCTATGTCACGAATAACACATTTTCGGATCTGCAAGGGAATAGTTTTGCTTGCCACCGTATTATCCATGGTTATTTAGATAACTCGCACTGAATCTTTCTGACCGACAACTGAAATCCGTAAGAAGATCAACAAACACTTGGAAACGTCAAAAAAATTGAATACGAGGGGCGTTTGGACGTAAAAATTACATACACATAATATATTTTCAATTGGGCACTTTATTATGACACACCAAATTTACATGTTATCATGCTTAGAAAAATATATGATTACGATATAATGAGTTTTTCAATGACTTCAGAGATAAACCGTGTTCATGAGAAAAGTGGGCCCTTTATTTTGGCGGTGACTGTAAGTTCATCAATTTTACTCCACTGATCAATTTCACTCATTGTACTCATTCAGTTCAAAAACAACATCGTTGGCTTCGTACCACTCCATCACCGGTTTCGCGTATATACACGATGACAGGGCAGCAGGCACTTCTGGAGGCATTCTTCTTTATATATTTGACAGTTGGTGGTGCGTAACGTACGGCTTGCTGAATTTGCCGCACCCTCAGATCGCCTGCCACACCAAGTACTCCTTAGCAAATTTGTCGACCTTCTTCTTTCGGAACTTCTTCGGAACATCCAGGCGGGACTTGCGCCGACGCACAAGAGCATCATAAAAAATTCAGCTCACGCGAGGAAATCATCGACGCCGCGGAGGAGTATTTTGCAGACCTTCCGAAAAATTAATTTTCGGACGGGATCAAAAAGTTAGATAAAATTAAAAAAAAACATTTTAATTTTTTTTTAATTCCCAAGGAGATTACTTTTCACCCCACTTAGTACTATGCATTTCGGCTGCACCAACCACTCGCGGTACAGCTTCCTGGCGCGGGATTTGGCCTCCATATTATGTTTATTAGTTCGGTTAAGCACGCTTCCTTATCTTGAAGACATGGAGTCCGGCCCGCTTCATTGTCTGCTGGATGAACCAGACGGAAGAATTGACCTTCTTGGCCCCGTCCCGAATTGAATGGTTCGGATTGTGCTGCTCTTCGCTTTTCTTCCGCTGCTAACTCGCCGCTGGGTCGTCTGGTTCTACTTAAATGATTTTACCACACGGGAAATGGTCAAATTGTCGATTCCCAACTGTTTCGCGATCCACCTGTGAAATTGGTGGATTTTCCACGACCGCAACAATATTTTTTTGTCAAATAACTCATTGCTTGGAAGCCATCTCTACTTTACATAAAACTACAAGACAGATTATGACGAATTTTTTCACATGTAAACATTACACTCTTAACTAGTTTTATAAAAAATATCATCAATTTTAACCCATGCATAAAAATCTATACACAAAAGAAGGTGTTGCATCTTTTTCTAGTACAATCTTTAGAAACAAAGTCACGAGATCGATGGTCTGTGTCATCAAAAAGTTCAAAATGGAAACCGGAGACTGAGTTTTCCAAGCAGTCCCCAAGCAGACAAGCATGGAAACTCGGATACGGTAATCTCTACGGTTCATACGGGTTGTCGCACATTGAGTAACGGGCGATCCAAAATGTCGGTTTGCCGAATGAAAATACAGTGCAACGACGATTGGCAAGATGGCGACGGCTTGCCAGTTTAACGATGAAAGATGGCGTCGAACACGTATCCTTGGACGCAATGGTTGCGGTTAGATCTCCTTCGCGATTCGGATCGAGTTTCTGCAATCTGAAAAAAAAAATACGGTAGCGCGTGATACGGAGTGGATGTTGGTCAATCCGGTTGGGTGATGCTGGCGGCTGCCTGGTGGTGCTACAGCGCGGGTTCGAATCTTTTTGTGGTAATTCCTAATAAGAAGCCGTTGAACGACTTTTCGAATTTATGAGAACACACAGAATTTTTACACACACAAATGAGACTATTTAGACTGATTTAGAAAACGCGCACACGACTGATCACTGTACAATAATTATGAATCAATGATCCTATCTTGGGAAAGGAAAGTAACGGTAATATCTACACATTGAAAAGAAGCATTTAGTTTTATGAGTTATCTAATGAACATATATGAAATGCTAGATTTGCTATAATTCCATGGGATAAAGACTGTATCGAAAAGTAGTTAGCAACATTGATTTTCGAAAATAAAAGTGAAAAAAAAACATATTTCGACTTCAGTTTTCGATTTATTGGAGAAAAATAACCTTTTGTTGCATTTCAATGTTTATATTAATAATAATCTTAGTTTCTGTAAAACGCTTGCGCTTTGGACTTGACATTCTTCATTAAATTCTGCACAGTTGCTTTTGTGAATTTCCTGGTGACTGCTGTCCAGTTTTTCTGGAACTTCTGTATGTTTTGCGACACAACTATATGTAATGGCATATATTTAAACCAATCCATCCTTAAAATCCCGTCTTCCGAAAGTGCCGCTTGACAATCGCCCAATACTATTGGCCGAAAATTCGGACAGTTCGGCGGATTGATGTGATAAGTTTCATAAAAAATTAAGCCAGATAACGTTTAAATCAGGGTTCGCAAAAGATAGCAAACAATTTCGTTGTTTACGCTTGTCTTGGCTTGTAATTGAACGAAGGGAAATGTTAAGCGTCTATTAACATTCATTATTTTTTTCTATGTAAACACTAATGCTCTACTCGTCGTTTAACCTACCACAACCGAGGATACGCAACACTAATTATAAAAAAAAATCACACTCCCGTTTTACTCCATGGTCCAGGTCAAAGTAATTAAGTGTAGATCCGTGAATCCTCAGATAAGCCGCGAGTGGTAGTCAAGTTGTGATTGGAGGTTGTTGACTTTGCGAAAGTATACCGACCAGGTTATTAAACCCAATCCTCAAAAGCTAGAATCGGAACCATTATTGGTGGATACCCTCTTTTTTGATTGCCGATGTTCAGATAGTCGGATGAACAACTTGGATGAAAGATTATTTTATATCAGTTTGTATGTATATGTTTCACGAGACATAATTTAACACGGAATCTTTGTTTACGTTTCCCGACTTTTTACAATGATGAATTACGTCTCGTGATTAATTAATGATTTTTATGCGTGGTGATGTAGAATTGTTTTCTCTTTCTATACAGTATGTCCCATAAAAAAAATGCGAAAATGCATACCTCAGTTTCAAATAAGTTTTTTTCATAGAAAATGATTAAAAAAAACCATAATTTTATTTAGGGAATCGTTTATTAAGCCTTTCATGATTACATTACTCAAAATGTCCACCATTTTTCTCGATCACCTTCGGGGGACGGAATCGAGAGCATACCTTCAGAGCTCCAGAGTTGGCTTTCATCTATGGCAGAAGGTGGTCCTTAAAAATGTTCATGTAAACCTCGGTATTAACTTTTAATCCAGCTTTGATAAATACTGGAGGCATTTTCAAGCCATTGGACGCAACTGCCCCGAAAACCATGACTCCGGCCGGATGTTTGGTTGTAAACTTGAATTTCACGTTCTCTGGAACATCCTCAATCTGCTTCGGCGAAACAAACCTGTCTGTACGTGTGTTAGATACGGGATCGATGGGGAACATTTTCTCATCGGAGAATACGATGATGGTATGCTTCTTTTTTAATGTTGACACCAAACGTTTCGAGCACTCCAGCCATAGTTGTTTGGTTCGGTCCGTTACAAGGTGGCGCTTTACTCTTGCCCTGGACGAACGTTTTAAGTCCTCTTTGACCAACCGTTGCATGGTAGTTTTTGAAATATCGGCTTCCTTAGCCAATTTCCGGATCGATCTGATAGGATTTCGCCTCACTTTGTCTCTCACTGATCTGATGACCTTCGGTGTGCGAGCGGACCGTGGATGGCCACTTCCCGGCTTCCGTGGACGTGGTCCATCAAGGAGTGAACGTTAGATACGGTAAACGGTAGCCAGGGGGCATCCCACAATCGTTGCAATTTGTTTTACGGGCTTTTGGGCGAGCAGCAAACTAGTCACAACCTCCTTTGCGTACATTTTTCTCAACTTTGTTACTCGCGAACCACTATTTTGTTGACATTGTCTCAGAGTATACAGTCAGATGATTACACACACGCATTAAAACAGTAAAAATAATATTTAAAGCTCCCCAAAAATAAGTATTGAAAACTTTCGCATTTTTTATGGGACATTTATTTTGGAACCTTTGCGAGCAACATTGGTTAATTCAAATAGTAATTTTGAAATTAATAAAATAATACACATAGCTATTTAAATTGAATAGCTATTTACAAATATTTCAATTAGACTTTAATTAGACCTGAAGTAATCAAATTCAAAAATACATATAGCCAACGTACTGCAGCCTTCCGATCAACCTGCTCAAATTTGGGCTTCTAAGCAGTTACCATCGGCGCATTTTTCGTCAGATAGCTAGGAAGTCGACAGAATTCAAGTACATTTTACACGGAAACTACACGGAATTCCAGACAGTGTGCGCGTGGAAACCCTAATAGAATAAAAATCTCGAGTAATTCATGAGATTAGGGCCTAAAAGCCATTTGTAAACAATGACTTTAAACGTTGATCTCTCTCGAATCACGAGAATCCTACTATATCCACCAACTCCATATCGTAGAACTTACATTGTTCTACCAGATGCTGCTTTCATTTAACGAGAGTGATTTAAGATTCAAGAGAAATCGACATTTAAAGTCATTGTTCACAAATGGCTTGTAGGCCCTTAACATGAATTACTCGAGAAATGATGAATTTTAATAGCGGAGGGCATTGAACGGTAGTATCCGATCAGGCACATAACCCTTTACCATACTACCCCATGCAGGATAGGCAAGGAGAGGAAATCTCCTTGACTGGTAAAAAGTTATGCAACCGATCGGGCTCTTATACTACCTATTGCTTTTTTCTAGTTCTAGCGATTTGTCCTTCTCCCAATACTGCCTAACACGGGTGAGAAATTATCTCCCGCTGTTGGGTTTATTTTTAGCATCATCCTGCATGGGGTAGTATGGTAAGGGGTTATGTGCCTGATCGGATACTACCGTTCAATGCCCTCCGCTCGTTTTCAAACTTGTATCTTTCAATTTTCAAAGCCTGCCGTTGCCCTAAACGGAACTATCAATACACTTTCTCTTCATGTCTATCGTTCTAGCAATAAATTACCGTCTACTCCCTAGCATGGAGATGAGAAATTATCTGCTTCTGACAAACTTCATCAAAGAATACAAAAAACAACAATCAATGTGAACATTTTTTTGCCAAAACTCATTTTTATTCATCAATGCTATCTCCTTTTAGAGTCATACAATCATTCCAGCGTTTCTCTAGCTTTTCGATACCACCGGTGTAGAACGATTTATCGAGACCTTCAAAATATGCTTCAGTTTCAGCAATCACTTCCTCGTCTGAGCCAAATCTCTTTCCACGGAGCATCTTTTTGAGTTTTGCGAAGAGCCAGTAGTCGCTGGGGGCCAGATCTGGATAATACGATGGGTGCGGTAGCAATTCGAAACCCAATTTGACAATTTTAGCGGCTGTTTTTATTGACTTGTGACACGTTGCATTGTCATGGTGAAAGAGCACCTTTTTCTTCTTCAAATGATGCCTTTTCTGGGCAATTTCGGCTTTCAAACGATCCAACAAACCGATATAATAGTCGCGGTTGATTGTTTTTTCATGTTCCAAGTCTTTTTCTTCTTTCATAGCGTTTCAAGCTTATTGCTTTCACAATTAGCTTATTGCTTGCTCTCAACTTAGTGTTCTAAATGCACTTCCACAGTTATTAGTTAAGAGTTTTCGATGCCAGTTACAATTTTTGCATTAGTATGGTTGTGTGGCAAGTACAGTCATACACACGTAGAAATTATGAATTTTACACGAGACGTAATTCATGTTTGTAAAAAGTCGGGGAACGTAAACAAAGATTTCGTGTAAAATTATGTCTCCTGAAACTGACACATACGCAATCCGACGAAATATGTGTTTGATTGAATTTATTTTCTCATCTCTTTCAAGTCATTCTTATGTGCTAAAGGACGCTTGCATGTGTCGGTCTTAGGGGACAGAAATTTACATGACATTTTGGTAGTGTGTACCCTATGCCCAGGGTGTCGAGAAATTTTCCTTAACGAGGAGCAAACGCGGCACCCATTTGGAAAACAAGCTTTTTCATACCCAAATTTCCGTGTATGATGGTGTAAACACTACCTTTTGATACCTTCAGAGTGTCAGCTATCTCTTGCAACTTCACTTTGCGATTGCCCATGATGATTTTCAGGGTTTTTTCAATATTTTCCGGAATAACTGCCTCATTTGGCCGACCGGGGGCGTTCAGCATCATCGGTGTCCATACGACCACGTTTGAAATTGACAAACCATCGTTTGATGGTCGTTTTCGATGGGGCAGAGTCCGGATAACATTTTTCAGGCCGAGCTTGGGCTTAAACGGTGTTTTTTCCCAGCAAGTGTTTTTTTTTTTAAAAGCAATGATATCAACATATGAAATTGCTTTGAATCCATCGTTTTCAAGAATCACAAAAGTAGCGCCACTTAACCCACTGTAACTCGATAAATAATAAACCAAACGTCATGAAATGTTGACAGTAATCTTTTGAAGGTTGGTACTTTCGAAAAATCATATGGATATTTGATTAGTGGCGCCATCTGGTAGTTAGGCCTTATTGATTACTATGTGTATTAGATTACACAGAAAATTATGATTCCTTCAATCTGTAGATACCATTTGAGAGGCAAAGCAAGGGAAGAAATAGTTCAATCGTTGAGATATGAATTGCAAAAGATATTATGGAGAAGCACTGCGTTCCATGACAAAAAAGAAATGAACGATTGTTTATAATTTAGGCTACTTCGATTTGACGCTGACGATTTGTGTGCTAATTGCAAAATACACAACATCGATAAAACACAAATTTTCATTCCAAACATACATTACTCAGTTTTGGGTAAATTCAGTTTTGGTGGATCGTTCCCAAATTTTGGGGGTCTATAGATGACGTAGAAGAAAACTAATCGATTCTCTCAGATTCTCCAAGCGTTCTAATACATGATCCAACGTGACGTCAGGTCGGATCATGTATAATACCACCAAGAGAATGAGAGAGTCGACTAGTTTCCATCTGCCTCACCATCACATCCCCCAAATAAGGTACACTGCAGTGTTGTAATGTTCGAATAAAGGTTGGTAAATTCATATAAATTTGCCGAGATATCAGTGGGTGTATTGCCAACTCCGGAATATTTTGACAATTTCTATCACTGTTTCAAACGTATAAACGATCTGGCAAAAAAAGGAGTATCTACCGAGGGCTGACCCCCATGCTTGAGCTCTATTGATCCAGCCCACCTCCCTTCGCGATCATGTACTGAATTCCTTCCAAGAGTAAAACGAATGACTTCTGCTATCATATGTGATCTTCCACGGAAAGCAATCGACGTGCTAAATTGTCCCAAATGGAGAAAATCAACCATCTTCAGTGTCTATCTGTTGCCTTACGGTTAACACTATTAGATACGCTCTGTGACAGTTAAGAGTTTTGTGCCACTGGGTGAACATGCTGATCTTTTGCGCGCAGATACAAACAACAACAACGTGGAGGTGATTAGATCCAAAGAAAGCAGTCGATCTCAATGACTGAATTATGATGAGAGACAATTTGGCATGGCAAATATGGGACACTAGTAATGTATATCATGAGAGAAATGTAATGCATCATAACGACCACGCTAATTTATTTACCTACTCTGGATGCCAGATTAAACTCTAACTGTTTCAATTGGTCAGCCTCGCGGAATCAGATTGCGACAAAGTGGGCATTGCAAGTTAAACTGTTAAATATTTAACTGCTCGTTCCAACAAGCTGTGTCGAATAATTATGCTAGTAAAATGTCGAAACATGACGATTTCCTTTCAAATAAATTCATTTCAGCTAATCGTTAGCGTTTAGCAAAATGCAAAGGTTGCCAAACACTCAAACCTAACATAAACCTCTACATAAATTGATTTCCTTTTAGCGGCTTGGTTGCGCCTGCAGACGACGGTCGTGTTGAGGTGGTTTCATCACATCCTCGAATCCATCATATTCAAAGAAAACAAACCTACACGATCTGATTTGAAGAAAACCCATGAAAATCATAACTACGCTACTACCTCCAGTAGTGGGGTGCTGTCTTCCACGACAAAACCAACTTCCACGACCTGCGTTCGAAATAAATCAAAAAACGATTGCAAAACGAAAACATTGTAAAGGAACATCCTCGTTTCTGATGCGTTTTGGCACACTATGGTGATCATTCCAGTGCCCGTCTGAAGCGTCTGCTAGTGTGTAAGATTATGTAAAGCTGCTAACTTTATCGAAGTCATCTTCTGCGGCGGTCTTTTCTTGCACAGTGTAGGTTAAATCACTCCTTATTGGGGCTCGGTTTTTTGCCGGTAGCGAAATAGATCGTACTCGGTGGTGTACAGTAGAGTTGTAGACTCATTTTGAGAGCTCGTTTTATTTTTCACGCTTCCGTAGCTGCAAAGAAATAAACCTTCAGCTGGCAATATGTATGTGGGTTGCAGTCTTAAGCAGTTGCCGAAGACAGTATTGCCCCTAGTCTGCTGTATTTAGGTGCATGGGGTACAGTATGTGTGTTGTTTACACATCAGGCTTCGAATTTTCGTCACGCGAGTGTGGTGTAAAAGGTAAAAATGGTCGCCGATGGTTTAACGTAGACGGGGATTGTGGTTATCCTAAAGAAAATTTATTGTCATTTCACCTAGGAACTTTGTCCCATGGATATGAACGGTCTAGGCCAGAGTAACACTGGCTGCATTAATTTCAAACTTTGTTTAATAATGTTCGGATGATTCCACCCAGAAATTTTCAGAATTAAAGGCTTACCCTCTCTCGACAGCAGCCATTACCTCAAAATTTAAAATTTATATAACTCAGAATCTGTACTAGATATTCAATGTTTCATCACATCAGTTTGTATGCTCACTTGCTGTGAGCAATCTGATTGAGCTCGATTCGATGTCCATCCACTAACAATCGAGATGTATAAATTTTAAATGTCAAGGTGAGTTTGCGAGAGAGACATAAAAGAAAGGAAAAAAATATGGCGCAGCAATTCACCTTAAAGAGCCCAATTTACCAAAATGTCGAAACATCAAAATTGGAGCTATCAGTTATCTGTCATTCCAGTGATTGTGATCGAGCAAATAATCTGTCAAAGGGATAAGGTTTCCCCTTTTTGGCACTTCTTCTCCGTTTATGCGTAATTATAAGAGTGGCTCAACTTGATCATTTTTCAGAAGAGCTCTTTTCAAGATCCATTCGTGGTTCCAAATAAAGGGTGTATTCGATAAAAATGGCACACACATATATACTCATCAAAATTAAACTGATTATCGGATTTTCTTGAAATTTTCAGGGAATGAAGAACTACTAATGAGTTTTGATTTACAACATTTGTTTTATTCAATTTTGTCTCCCATCCCGAATGCCCGCACCTTCCTTTTCACTCCACCCATCAAATTTTGTACAACCGATTTTCCCAGTGTCTTTGTTGTTTTTACCCAAATTTTCTTCAATTCTAGCTCTGTTTTTATAGTTTTGGGATGTTTGCGAAGTTCCGTTTTCATAATTGCCCAGAATTTTTCAATTGGACGAAGTTCCGGTGAATTTGGTGGGTTCATATCCTTTGGCACAAAATTGACTCCGTTGGCTCGGTACCACGCTCGAAACGTATTGGAGCAGGATGCTACATCAGGCCAAAACAGAGTTGATCCTTTGTGCTTCTTAATGAATGGCAAGAGACGCTTCTTAAGGCACTCTTCCGTGTAAATCGCATCCCTTCCTGATAGGGGAGGGGTCTCAGACTACCATAGAAACATTTCTTGTCTCCAAAAACCCCCACATGCCAAATTTGGTTCCATTTTCTTGATTAGTTCTCGAGTTGTGCAGAAATTTGTGTTTCATTTATATGGGAGCATCCCCCCCCCCCCCTTTCAGACGGGGGAGGAGTCTCGAACCATCATAAGAACCTTTGTCGGTCCCCAAAAACCCCTGCATACAAATTTTCATAACAGAGGAAGAATTCTCATGTTTGGTTTAAATTTGGTTTTATTTGTATGAGACCCCCCTCCTTCCAGAGCGAAGAGGGGTCTCGAACAACCATAGAAACATTTCTTGTCTCCAAAAACCCCCACTTGTCAAATTTGGTTCTATTTGCTTGACTAGCAAAAACACCAAGAGAGTTATGGCGCTACAACCATAAGCCATATGGGGCTAGGACAATAGTTAATGCTTAAGTCTCAACCACTTGAAGAGAAATGGAGCATCACTTAACCTTGATGCTCCCAACGACCGTTTTAAATAAATTTTTGTTCTGTACACCAAACAGGGCATTCTGTTTAACTATTCTCTCCGACTATTCATTTCCATTTCCTTTGATATTTACTGAAGACTACGTGGGTTCCCCGTGTCTTCTTAAGGTAGATACCGAATCCTCCAAATCTCCAACGTTTTCATGGACGTGGCCAGGTGAACGACCGGGGAGTGTATGTGTGGACATTATTGCGTGAAGAAACGTATCAGTAACTAGTTCCGTTTCAAGGTGGCATGCAATGTCTTCAACGAATTATTCCTCATCGTAGCTCCATCCACGAGGTGTGTAAACGTCAATGCTAATGCTAATGCTAATACTAATGCTAATGCTAATTCTAACAATTGAAAATCGCTTGCCATATCGTGGCCTTCTTCGCAAACATCTCGCCAAACTCGAACTTGCATCTTCCCGGTACATCCCCACGTCCAGTCGCGATGTAATACTTTTGACCGGGAAGCTGTTTAATATCGAGTTTGACGTATATTTCGTCATCGATCAAAATGCAGCCCTTGTGTTTAGTCAAAACACGGTCGTACAAGAGCCTTGCACGCTTTTTGGCCACGAAATTCGGCTTCATGTGCCGGTTCGGATGTTCACTGGCTTTGTACGACTTGTATCCTTCCCTGGCAAGGATTTTCCGCACCGTTTGAAAGTTGGCGTTGTACTTTCTGGCCACATCTCGGATCGAATGACCGGGGTTGGCTTTAACCCACCTTCACACCTTGCTGCGCAGCTGACGATCCCTGGTTCCAGTTTTTTCGTCGTAACTGTTGTGTTCGGTATCTTCAGCACTTTGGCCAGCTTGGAACCGGACCACTCCGGATTTTCAGGGGTGTTTGTGCACAATATTTTTTCTTCTTTGGGAACGTTCATTAATTACGTCACGCAAAAATTGACCTTTTATAACCCCCCCCCCCCCCCCCATGTCACGTTTTTTGTATGGACCTTCAAATATTTTTGTATGGATCGTCACGTTTTCTCGAAACCCCCTCCCCCCCTACTGCGTGACATAATTTATGGACCTTCCCTTTCGAGTTCCATTTGACGTTATTTCTGAAAGCGATCGACTACTTTGATCAAACTTGCACCAGTTGTTCTCTAAAGAAGTATAAACAAACCACTGTCAACGTTTTTCGATTCACAACAGTAGAGGCGTGCTAGCGGCGCGACAGGGGCGTACCAATTTACTTTTAGTCAGCCTTTAGATTGTTACTTCCTTCTTCTTTACTGTTTTTACTTGCATTCACGTGTTGAGACGAGTAATTTTGATTGCGAACAGTCGTCAAGTTTGGGAAGTATTGTACTTACGTTTTCTGCTAGGTTGTTGTCTTCCACGTTTTCTGCTAGATTGTTGTCTTCAAAACTACATCTTCGATCTAAATTCTATCAACCTCTGTTATAAACACAGCGTAACTGAATAACAAAACTTGAAATAATTTTGTTGTTTCTTTCTGGTCGAGGAACTTTCGAGGCCAAATCAGAACGAACAAAAGAAAATCACTAGCATGCACTTTCAACAGCGGCTGGATAGTCCAGAAGAAATGGGTATAGTTTTTGCCTCAGGAAGTACTAAGCTCGGTCCCAAGCTTAATGAATCACCCCTAAAAACATAACTCACAACGAAAAATACCTCAAATATTCTGTCAAAATAACACAGCGAATCAAAATAAAATCAAAGATGCTAGCACCGAAATGCGCAAGAATGTATTGCAAGGTGCAAGGTGCAAGGTGTACTTGGGAGCAATGGAATTCTAAAGCAGTGAACCTATTATAAATCGCTAGTTTCGCATTGATTGTTTGATTGATTGAAATCTACAAGCAACTCGACCAGAAGGACATAACATAAAAATAACAAAAATATAAAAAACCTTGTTACGACTAACTTATTGTAATATAAATTTGTTAAACATGTTTGCATCTGGATAATTCTATAACATATTTATAACAAATTAAGATATGATGCCCCGCGAGGCACAATCTGCGTAAAGAAATAAATCAATTCTAACATTATCTGATATGATTTTGCTACATAGTAACAAAACTGTTACAAATTTTGTTTTGTTTATGTTATATCTGTATCATAGTTTGCTATAATTTTGTTACTTCTTGAGGATTTTTTGTTACAATTTCTGTTATTTTAACTACATCCACGATCTAAATTCTAACAACCTCTGTTATAAAAACAGCGTAACTGAATAACAATACTTGAAATAATTTTGTTGTTTCCTTTTGGTCGGGAAAACATGCACTAGTTCCTCCTTGCGCTGGCTAATGATGTGCGCTCCTAGGATGATTTATCCTCGTCTCCTGTTGCAGGAGGACATCTGCTATCTGTTCATAAACACGATGGCGCTGCAATCTGGTCACAATAAGCACTGAACGGTTTTCACAATTCACATGGCGCAACGCAATTTAGATCGAGGATGTAGTTAAAAAAAACAGAAATTGTAACAAAAACTCCTCAAGAGGTAACAAAATTATAGCAAACTATGATATAGATATAACATAAAGAAAACAAACTTTATAACAGTGACGATCTAGCAAAATCATATCAGCTATTGTTAGAATTAATCTATTTCTTTACGCAGATTGTGCTTCCCAAGGCGTTATATCTCAATATGTTATAAGTATGTTATACAATTATCCAGATGAAAACGTCTATAACAAATTTATATCATAATCAGTTATTCATAGCAAGGGTTGTCATAATTTGACACGCAGGAATAAAAACCTGTTTAAAATACTGAACTGCTAAGGCATGAACAACAAAATTAGGTACATATTTTAACAATTAAGGTTGATACGTTACGGTAGTAGCTGGAGCACCTAGATTAACATGAAATGTAAATATGAATAAATTTGGAACAACTAAAGAGTTAAAAAAAAAAAAAAAAAAGGTTGTCATAATTTTGTGATTTTTCTGCTACACCCTTCTGGTCGGGTTATTACACACCCGGTGTTTACTCTGTGACGATTTATTCTGACTAATCTCTTGTTTCTACTACCTATTTCCAGTGCTGTACATTTTCATGACGGTTAAAAGACTATGACCATCATCTTCTCATGATCATTAAAACTCACGAATGATGGTCAAATACTATGTCACTCAAAAACAGGTTGATCTCATTCGACCATTTGTGACAAAAGCCTTCATGACTGCCCGAGAATGTGATATGAAGAGAGTAAAGAAAATCACTCACTAATTATCTGTGAGAACGATATGCACGACAAATTATTTTCAGCATAATAGGTGTTAACCTATGTGTTTATTAAAAAATACTTTATTTTATGTTGTCATTTTACTAACCTTATCCATTATTTTCATTTTATTAACCTTCCTCGGGTATTAAAACTGACACATAAGACTTTAGCGTCAATATTGACCCGGATTTCAAACCTTTTTAAAATTATGAAACTTCAACCTAGACACAATGTTTGTATCCCATTTGAAAATTTATGGTCTAAAAAATGCATTGGTGGTGAAAAAACCTGGTTCCAGTTACATTGGTCACCGAGAATCTGCTACAATGGGAAGGAGGTTTTGATTTAGATGTGTGAACCAAATAGCATACAAAACATTCCAGGCTAGTTGTAGAGAGTTGCCATTTTGGGCAAAGTTTCTCAGTATGTCATTTGTCGTCTTTTGAAATTATCATATTCCAGATCATGACACAGAGATGGCGCTGCAGTCTATCTTTGCCAAATGAAGCTCTAGAGAGTTGTCGTCTTGGGCAAAGTTTCTCAGTACGCCTTTTTTTCGTCTTTTGACATTATCATATTAGTTCCAGATATTGCCACAAAGATGGCGCTGCGGTAGATATTAGCCAGATGAAGCTCTACAGCGTTGTCGTCTTTTTTTTTCGGCAAAAAATTTCAGTATACCATTTGTCGTCTTGTGAGATTATTATATTAGCTCATGATCTTTCCGCAGAGATGGCACCCCAGTCTATCTTACATTTAAATGACGCTCAATAGAATTTCTATTTTCTGCAAGGTTTCTTTGAATGTCATTTGTCGTCTTTTGATAACATCATATTAGTTCCAGATCTTTCAGCAGAGATGGAGCTGTAGTCTATGTTGTTCAAATGAAGCTTGATAGAGTTGCCGTCTCAGCCATAGTTTTTCGGTATGTAATAAGTCGTCTTTTGTCATTATCATGTTATCAGATTTTGCCGCAGAGATGGCGCTGCAGTTAATCTTTGCCAAATGAAGCTCTACAGAGTTGCCACAAAGAATAGACATTGATGTCCATATGCCTTTTCTTGAAAAACGTGTTTAAAAGATAATTTGGGCAGCCGGTATAAGAAGCAAGTGCAGAGAAAAACATACAAAAAATTTCAGGTAATGTGCTAGGCTTTTTATTGATGAACATTTACATGACAGTTATCGCACAACTAGCGATCAATTTCATGAATTTTGATACCCATATTGCCAGGGGTTTCTACTGAAAATGTTCATGGCCACTCGAGGCCCCACGAGACCTGTTCCGGAAAGAATAGTTGGCCACTAAACGTTAAGAAATAGCCTACCGGCGAAGTTTCATGAATTTTGATACCCATTTTGCCAGGGTTTCCTTCTAAATATGTTCATGGCCACTCTAGGCCCCACGGGAACCTGTTACAGAATGGCCGTTGCAGGAACAAGTTTCCATATGACCCACAATGGAATAGAAATAGTTTCTAAAAATTGTTCCAAAGATTTTGACATCGATTCCCGGAAATTCAATAGATGTTTCCAAATAGTGTCTCCGTACAGAACCACAGCCCCGAAAATCCGGATTTAGGGGAATCAGATGAATTCAAATGGTCATTTCTGATAATGTCCCTGAAGCGAATGAGTTTTTGAATCTAAAGTTGCCAAAAGAATTAAAATCGGTCATTAATAGCCAGAGTTATCATTTGAATTTGGTGGGAACCCAGGTACCCTGTCGATCACTTAAAGGTGTTTTTTTTTTGCCGAACACATAAGGGTTAAACTGATTTAAAAAAAAAATGTTTATGCAAAAATTAAGAATTCCCCAAAATATTAAAGGTCAGATAATTTCATCCCGATTGGTTTAAAAATAAAAAAGATCGCGTACATTGAAGTTGCGCTATGGGCCAGTATTGACCCTCAATATCTTAAGAAGGTTAATAAACATTATTATTATTACAGTATTGATATTAAAAAAGGTTTAACAAAAGAACTGAACATTCAATTAACTAAATCGTGAAGCTCAAGCTGCGGACACATCGCCACTGACGGGGTGATGTCTGCCGGTTTTGACGGTGGAAACATCGGTACTAGCGATGATCATCATGACCGTCTGTGTACTAGAGAAGTAAAATGATGGTCAATTTCCAGGACGGTTTATTTATTCTTGGCGATATGATCGTAGCACACAACACGTGTACAAGATATAAAAAATGGGTGAGAATCGCGAGAGAAAAATATCTCTCGCTTGTTATTTCGTGTTGATGAGAAGTTTGAGATAGAGAGAGGCTCTTTTGTTGCTTTGATTGTCATTTGCAAGAATCTCATTTGTCAATTCTAACGCTGTCAGTACCGTGATGGAGATCAGCACTGGTTAGGCATGCGTTGCCAGTACCAAACCGATAGTCAGATATGGGAGGAAAAAGTGAATCAATTAAAGAAGTTTGAATAGCACAGCCATAAGAATATTCAACTCACTCAAGCGTGAATCCCTCATCGTCACTTTTGTGCATCTCGAAGTAGTTGGGCTCGGTAGACAAAGGTAAACGTCGTTCGAACCTCGACTCGACCTGGTCACGATGATTGTTCGGTAGCTGGCATTAGAGCAGGCGTGAAGTGCTTGTCGTAGAGCAGGGGTTTCGTAAATTGTAAGCAGGCAAGTTGCTTCGTGTAATTTCGAACTCAATGCTATTTGTGAAATGGCAATATGGTCTTACGTAGGCTTGTATTCTGCTAGACACAAATAATTATTGTAGGGAAAAAGAGAGAAAGTAATTCTAATTTTCTAAAACAAAATCTATTTTGTTTGATGGTGGTGGGGTTCAGCTGCTGGCGAACAAAGATTCAAACAAGCTGTAGCTTCTTTTATAACTTCCGATGCAGCAACGATAAGGGTTACAAAAGAGGATATGCACCCGAGCGTGGCGTGATGCTCATTGAGACTAGGCAAAGGAAAGTACGACCTAAAATGAGGAGAAGGTAGTACAGCTGAGTAGGCGGGAGCACAAAACAATTGATAGAATTGGGTTACAGGTGCAATGTCCGTATTGTTATGGGGTGTTTTGGGAACGGAATGTACGGAATTAAAAGTGCAAGTTCGTGGTAAAAAAAATCTTAGAGAATCCGAGGCGAACATACTTTTGCTTATAAAAAGTAATAAGCGATCCATATAAAATTTAAAATCTTGCCATGAAAAACGCATGCTTGATCCATAAGACTCTAGTGAGTTTCCATAAAAAAAAAATCAAAATAATCCAAACTTAATAAAAATTAGCAGTTAAATTAAAATATATACCGTTTTATATCTTGCGAATGAATGATAAAATCGATTACCCACAAACATATTGCAAATGATCCATAAAAGGCTCAATGACTTTCCTTAAACTGGTAAAATTGATCCACAGAATGTAGCCTTTGTGCAATAAAATATATTCGTATGTTAGGCGTTTCCAGCCGAAATGACCTACCGACCAACTTCGAGTGTCTCCGATTTAATTGAAAATTTGTACACACGTTTTACCCACGAAAGTAAGTTTTTTCCACTAATGCAAAAAATATTTGGACTCAAGAGCCAGTTTTAAAAAGGGCGTAAGCATTTTGAATAGCACTTCAATTAATAATTTGTAGCTCGAAAACCATTGGTTGTACAAAAAACTGTCAAACAACAAGTTGTGGCCCTATGTGTGAAGGTTGTAAAAAAAATATACACTGAAAAAAAAAATTTCAGAAAAAAATCATAAATTAACTCAAAAAAACTCAAAAAAATCTCAAAAAACTATTTTTTGTTTTTTTTTAATTTTTGACTATGAAGATTTAAAGTTATAACGCAGATTTTAACGCAGACTTTAGGATGGAGAAATGTCAGGGAAAACAGTTTCTTGAACATCAACTTTTAGTGTATTTCTCAAAATTTTAATATTTGCTGGAATAAACGTATTCTGATGATATAATCTGATTTTTGAAGTATTTTAATATTTTTCAGCTGCTATGATGATCTTCGTTAGAGCATCCGTTCTCCAGATATTTTCGATTTAATTTTATCATATTCGAATAGTATTCGAAAATACTTTTCATAAATTATTCGCGTTTCTCCAGTAACCACAAAACGTTTTTCGAAATGTTTGTTAAGTTTCCTACAACTCTCTCTTTGACAGCAAGACGATTGTATGATCGTTTCAAATGGTATGAGATAAAATAGTTCAAACAGTGTTTTTCGTTTAACATATGCCTATTTTGCTTCTTATTGTATACTTTATACATTGTGTATAAAAACTTGAAGCTCTAGCGTAAGTTTTGGAGAAAACTTCAAGGTGAAGAGATCTGATGTGAAAAAGTATCTCTCAGGTCAACTTTTGAAGCATTTTTAAAATCTCAACAATTTGCCAAAATAAACGTGTCCAGCAGAAAATACGGCCTTTTCATAAATTATTCGCAGTTCTCCAGCAACACAAAAATTCCTTTGTCGAAATATACGTTTAGTTTCCTACAACTCACTCTTAGCCAGCAAGACGATTCTATAAACAGCATAAGAAATAGGGGAAAATGATTGAAAAAACTTTTCTTATATTTTAGTTTACTTGTATTTCCAATTTATTATGCGCATACTAAAGTTCATATCAGCGCCAACATTAGATGAGGGCGTATCTGCTTTTGTAAACAATGCACTATGGTCCAGATCACGCATTTACGAGGAAACATGCTCCCAGCGCCTTAACTTGAAATTTTACAGCAAAGTAATGTTCTACAACATGGTTTGTATCACTAAGGCCCATTTTTTTATGTTGAATAAAATTAGGGTGATCCCCATTTTCACGGAAATACAAAAACTAACTTTTTTTTGCTGAAATAGACGTTTACATTCTTCAAAAAAGTTGTAGCGCAAAGAATTTCATGGACATTTCATGTAAAAATTTTTTTGTAGCTTAAAAATTGACCGATTTAGAGCAATTTTCTCTCATCAACTTAGGGTGAAAACTAGAGATATGTTATTTCTGTATCTTGAGAAAATTACATTTGAATCTGTGATAGTTTTAGAAGAAAAACTTCAATAACTATTGATTGGTAAAAGCTAGCGGCAGAATTAATATATCAAAATACGCGTCTTTGAAAGTTCTACAACTTCGAATACAATTTTACAATGGAAATTGAAATAAAAAAGTTAGGAAAGCAAAACTTTTTTTTTATGGTACACCCTAAGTTGACGAGGGAAAAGTTGCTCTAAATCGGTCAATGTTCAACCTTCAAAAAAACTTATTTAACTAATCTAAATTTAATTTAAATTAAAGCTGAAAATGTATGCATAGTTAAAAATACGATGAACTTTTAAAACGGTATCCTAATCATTCTAAGAATATACTCTGAAAGGGTTTATTTTTTCAATGATTAGTAGAATAGAAACATTTCTGAAATTTTTAGAGAATACGTAATGTCCATTTATTTATTTATTATTTAATTACATCAATAAATCCATGGCGTTTTCCGGAAGGCTATCTTTTGACTGCTTATGCATTCGTTTATTCGTCAACGAAATGACTGGATCGGATGTCAAGAGAAGCCGCTTGAAAACATCCTCCAAGTTCACTTCTCGTTAAACTTTCTTGCGTGGTCGGACCGGAACCTCCAATGCTTTTATTCCTAGATTTGGCCGCTTCTTCGGAAAACATTCCGACTGGGAGTAGTGCATGTTGAATTACTGCGGCCCCATGCATTAGCAGTTTATGCACAGTCGGAGAAAGAGCAAACCATCCATAAATCCATAACTTCCGATAAATTCTCAGACAAAGTGTTTGTTTACAAAAGCAGATTCGCCCTAATCAAATATTGGCGCTGATATATTGTTTCTACATTTCGATTAGTTTAGAGAAGTTCCCTTTCATTTAACATGTTTATACATACTATGAAGGCTTGACGCTACATCATTTGAAAACAATTTTACCTCTATCTGATGATCTGAACGCAGAACAAAAGAGCGACATTTTTGTGTACCAGTAATCATTTTAGTTTGCTGAAAGATATTGCTCCATTCTGTAACTCCCTGTTCTTAGTCTTCATAAGATACATAACAAAATGACATTTTCGTTAAGCAATCATTATTTTTCTGAATGGCCCAATCATATAATTCTTTTGCATTTGTTATTATTTGTTATCTGTTAGGTACAAAGAAATATTCAAATATTTTCTCCGAGGATAGTGAACCTGCTTCAGTTTTGATGATGATACCGCTGAAACGTTGATTCCAGCTATACCTTTGTTAAACAACTCGATATTATGCGCTCTGGAAAATGTCTGTTGCAAGCTTTCATGAGAAGACGATGTGATGGATGTAGCCGAAGGTATTTCCTCCATAGCGTACCTTGATGTAGATGGTTGAAGCTCCGAAACGGGGTTGTGTGGTTGCTCATCGATATCATACTCAGTTTCTGCGTGTTTCACTTTATTTAAATGTAATCGACACGAATCACAGATTGATAAAGACGTATCCAACGGAATTCGACAGTTCATTAATATTAGCCTTTGAATACTGTTTTCGTTTAATTTACGAAGCTTTACCGAGCACCGTGTTTTATGAAAGGGTTTGCAACACTTCACCTTTTTTAATTCCATTTTGAAATTATTATTAACCACTCAAAACAAATTTGTTACTGATGCTTTCCGAGAAGTGGAACGAATTTATATACCAAGTAAAGGTAGTTTTAGATTTCTAGGTATACTATCGGCAATACCCAGCAGCGAGCTTAGTGGGCTTCGTGGTCAAGCGGTTAGCGGCGTCTCCCGTCGTTCAAGCGATTGCCATGAAGTTAGGGTTCGATTCCCGCTCCAGCCTGTGGAACTGTTCGCAAAACGAAAATGTCCAATCTGGTCCACTGGGTGTTACGTTAAGGTTCCCGTTGTAATTCGCTCTATGTTTAATGTTCAGTCTGTGCAACCTCGAGTTGAAGACGATGTAACTGTCTTTTTCTTCTTTAAAACCCTACCCAACGGACGAGTTTTTCAAGCTACTGAGAGCCTTTGATGCTACCTAAAATTCAGACAGGCGGTAAATTGGCCCAACATTTGAACAAAACAGATTATAAACTGTAGAGGACCTATAGCGCTGATGTCGTTGGCACAATATCTTTTCCTAGTTCGTAAGTTGTGTAGGGAAGATGTACCTATATTAATCTCATCACTTTGCAATTCATCATACTTGAAATAAAACGATATACACGCGACAGAATTAGTTAGTAATGTTTGTTAGTAATGTAAGCAAACATTATTAGAAAACGAAACCGATCCTTCAACTGCCCAATTGTTTGATTCGTCGTAGGGCGAATATAGGAACAATGAGATTAATATGGGGGCAGTAGCCCTATATGTGACAGTTGTGTACCCGGCATGTTCGCGTGTGAGAGCAAGACGAACAGTAGCGCTCTGCATCCTCTATAGTTTATAATCTGTTTTATTTGAACCGTTCATTCAAGCATCTTGCGGCCAAAGAAAGAGTAGCGTTAAATTTATTATACATTTCGAAAAACTAACTCTTGTTGTTGGAGAATCTAGAAAAACTTATGAAAAGGTCGTATTTTCGAAAATTATTAGAGTATGTTAAAAAAAAATCGCAAATATCTCGAGAACGGATGCGCTTACGAAGGTCATTATCAGGAGCTGAAAAATTATAAAATACTATAAAAATCAGATTATGTAATCAGAATACGTTTATTCCCACAATATTAAAATTTTGAGAAATGCACCGAAAGTTGATGTTGTAAAAACTTTTTTCCCAGGCATTTCTCCATCCTGAAATCTTCGTTTAAATTTGCGCAATGATCTAAAAAATTTACAGTCAAAATATAAAAAAAATCAGAAAATCTTTTTTTGAGTTATTTAAATTTTCATGTTGTCAATTTATTTTCCGAAAAAAAAAATTTCTCAGTGTATTTTTTTTTCACAACTTTCTTGCATAGGGTCACAACTTGCTGTTAGACAGTTTTTTTGTACAACGAAAGGTTTTCGAGCTATAAATTATTAATTGAAGTGCTATTCAAAATGCTTACGCCCTTTTTAAAACTGACTCTTGAGTCACAAAAATCTATTTTTGCGCGAAAAATGCTCAGTCCCAGCTAAACGCGTATGAAAAGTTTCATACCAATCAAAAAATATCAAAAATATTTTTTTACATTTCCAGGTCATTTCGGCTGGAAACGCTCTGTTCCTTTTTTTTTTTTCATTTTGCAGCATTTGGTGGGGCAATAAGAGCGCAAGTCAGTCCAAAGCCGATGAAGAAAGAGGGGTAATGGCGAACTAGTCTATTCAGACCTCATGAACTCATGAACTCCATGGGAAGGAACAAGGATAGGTTAGGGTAGGTGGTTAAAGGTAGGGCGTTTTGGACCGGTCAAAAATGCTGCAAAAAGAAAATCATAAAATCGTGTATTTACAATTCCGCATTACAATGATATACGGCAAATCCTCATTCCCTGTAGTTCGTATCATTGTGACCAAGCTATTTGAGATGCCACTGTAATTTTCATGTTGTTTTTACGCTGCAAGTTGCTATATCAAAGTAACATCTCTCTATGATTTGCTATAATTTGAAAGTCGGCTGTCGTATACCGCACATAAAGGGTGATACGGTCAAAATTTGGTCAAGGGAAAACGCGTGTAAATCGGTGAAAGCGTTTATTTAAAAAATCAAATTAAATTTCTTTTTCAAGTTCAATTAGTATAAAATTCAGGAAAAATATTCAGTTAGGCTTCCGCTTTTCCAAATCCGAATTGCCGGGCCTTACGCTTGACCCCTGCCATCAGATTTTGTACAGCCACCTTGTCCACCTTCTTCGCCGCAGAAAGCCAGTTTGCCTTGAACTGCTGCTCGTCCTTAGCAGTTTTTTTGGTCTTCTTTAGGTTCCGCTTGACAATAGCCCAGTATTTCTCAGTTGGGCGGAGCTCTGGCGTGTTGGGAGGGTTCTTGTCCTTGGGAACCACCTGCACGTTGTTGGCGGCGTACCACTCCATGGCCTTTTTACCGTAATGGCAAGATGCCAAATCCGGCCAAAACAGTACGGAACAACCGTGTTTCTTCAGGAAAGGCAGCAGACGTTTATTCAAACACTCTTTCACGTAAATTTCTTGGTTGACAGTCCCGGAAGCTATGAAAATGCTGCTTTTCAAGCCACAGGTACAGATGGCTTGCCAAATCAGATATTTCTTTGCGAACTTTGACAGTTTCGTGTACTTGAAAATATCTGCTACCTTTCCCCTTCCTTTTGCCGTATAAAACTCCTGTCCCGGAAGCTGCTTGTAGTCGGCTTTGACGTAGGTTTCGTCGTCCATTACCACGCAGTCAAACTTCATCAGCATCGTCGTGTACAGCCTCCGGGATCGCGCTTTGGCCGTCGTATTTTGTTTATCATCGCGATTTGGAGTCACTACCTTCTTGTAAGTCGATAGTCCGGCTCGTTTTTTGGCTCGATGCACGGTTGTAGACGATACACCCAGCTTATTTGCGGCATCTCGGAGAGATAGGTTAGGGTTTCGCTTGAAACTACCGGCAACTCTCTTTGTCGTCTCAGCGGCTTCCGGTTTTCGATTTCCCCCCGATCCAGACTTCCTGGCTATCGACAAATGTTCCCCAAACACTTTACATTTGTAACGGTTGATTTGGCAACTTTTAGCGATTTTGCCAACTTTGCGTGCGAGTAGCTCGGATTTTCGCGATGCGCGAGCAAAATTTTGATACGCTGCTCTTCTTGCTTGGACGGCATTTTGACAACTGAAGAGTGAATTCCAAAATCAAAATAGGAGCAACATTCTACACACACACACACACACCTTCAAAATGAGGGGTGTTCAGGTTTTTTAAATGCAAAATTGAAAGAAATACGTCAAGTTGATATTGACCAAATTTTGACCGTATCGCCCTTTATTTAAATTATAATTTATATTTGAATTAGAATTTTAATTGCAACTTCGAAAAGTGCACCTCCTGTCGTGTCCCTTAACTACTTGATGTCAGGCGTCTACAAACCGTTTCTACCCTCGTCTAAGCGTAAATTGCGGCAAATGCCGCCGGTAGCACACCTCTTTCATTCTGAACAAATCCACCTATGACAAACCCAGTGATACGATACTCTGAGTTCCTAACGGGCCCTCCGCATCCCACAAAACCACAATACTTATGGCCACTGCATAGGAAATTCTATGACACAGTTCAAACTTCCACCCCAAATTGAATATTAAACGTTTTCAAAATTGAATAAATCTATCGATGATTAAATTTTTAGTGATTAGCGGTCCAACCCGCCGATATCACACTCAACTTTAGTGCCTGTATACATGCGTGCTACGACGCGGCTATTAAATAGAAAGAGGAGCGAGTGTGATATTATCACTACTTTGTGTGGCTGGACCTTTGGCTCTCCCATGAATGGTTCATTAGTGTAGAAGGTTAGACATGACCTAGCGACATCTATCATAAATCAACTATCTCCAATGCATCATTAACATATGATTAGGCCCTCCCACCAGCGTCCAGGTACAAAATCCAGCCATAGAGAGGAAGATAAAATATATTTGTATGTTCCATAAATAAATTGCCAATGATGATAATGATAATGATGATGTTGATGATGATGTAATACTACCATCTATTTTAGCACACAGACAAAAATAAACATGTTAAATTTACAACAATAATGCCCATAAAGGGAACACGGTAAATGATGTAAAATTATGTGAGAAACTAATATTACATGTATACTACCTTCATATTCCCTCTGCTCGTTTTCAATTTTCATAAACTGCCGTTACTCTATACGGAACTATCAATGCTTTCTCTTCAATTCTCTTAGTTCTAGCAATAAATTACTGTCCACTCCTAGAGCCTCTCATGTTGATGGAAATTATCTGCTTCTGACAAATTTCATCATTAGATATCGTTACTCCGCGCATATGGAGAATACAACAATAACAACAATCAAAGTGTAATATTACAAGTCTCACTTTTATTTCACAGTAACTTTACAGGTCGTAGCTTTATACCGTCGTGTAATGTTTTGCATACTCTTGCGGAACAGTTGAACATGCAAAGTTCATTCAAACCAACGCATGAATAGAAATAAAAGGAGGTTCTGGATCAGCACAAGAAAAAGTAGTAAAAGCATTTCTGAACAAAGCTTTTCATCGTTTAGCTTATGGTGATTTCGATTTGAACACAGAATTATGTAAAATTATCTGAATTTTCATTGTGATGTAAATATCAGAGCATATGAAACTGTATTTCATTCCACACGAAACAGTAACTTGTATGAAACAGTTCTAACAAAAAAGAGCTTTTGCATACAACATTATGAACTATGTATGGAATATACCAGAATTTTACACGATTTATAATTAAAATGTGTGTGTTTTGTGACGCTCCATTTATGTGCATGATATCGAACAGAAATTCACACTAATTTATCGAGCTGTGTATGGGTAACTTAATTGAGCTTTTGAAGAGCGTATGTTTGCAAATCCTCTTACCGCTTCATTCTAGGACTGGTAAGAAACCTCCCTTTTTTAAATTATTATCATCTTAGAGAATCTCGTGCCTGCTAGTCGTGTACTGGTACACAAATGTTCAGTTGTTTGGGAGCGTAGATATTTTTTAAATTCCACGACTGGAGCACTCAAGCAACGATCTAATATGGCGTCCAATTTTATGCAATTTGCCGTTTCTACACGTCAAAGTAGTTTAACATAGGATCGTGTAAAAATAATTCGCAGAACTGCAGTGAAAAATGAGCATGCATGAGCATGATTGACCGCCCGAGGTTGCTACTCCGTTGTTGCCAGATCAGCTGTTATTACACAGAGAACCAACAGATGGTGCCTGGGACTAACATACATCTTCAATGTGTAAGAACTGGTGATCCCAAACTAAGGCAATACCGGCGCCGGCCTCGCCCGAATGCAGGTCAAGTAGGGAATGGGTAGGAATATGTTGACGTGATACTCGCTTTATTGGAAGCCACGGAATCCACTGCACTTCCACGAGAAATCACTGGGATTTTGGATAACAGGATTGGGTGGCAGCAGGGTTCGTTTTGGTTAACGATTAGCAGTCAAGTGTAATTAGTACCGATTTCCGATTTGAACCGATTTAAACCAACAGTAAGGATGCTATTACATACCATACTTTGTGAGTGGCCCCAAAGTGTGATTGTGGTTTTTCATTGGGAAACTAGGAGATGTTTTATAATGCTGGAAAGCCGATTTGGACCGATTTAAACCAACAGTAAGGATGCTATTTGGGGCCACGCACAGAGTGTGATAGTGGTATTTCATTAGGAAAAGGTACAAGGTAATTCATCTCAACGCTTGAGAGCCAATATCAACCAATCTACACCCAAACAGTACGAATGCCGCTGGATTCGCTCACTAAATGGGACAGTGGTTTATTTGTTCCAAGATAGGGTGGCTCGACGAGCATGGCAAACGAATAATTTATAATAATACCCCAGCACCGACCTATCTCACCCGGCGAACCACTACTTCTGATGCTCACACGATCACTCGCGCAACGAACAATAGGCAACCTACGCAAAACTATTAAAAATAAATTTCATTAATATAGATACAATGGGTAACAATTACCTGTCTTGCTCCACGTCCTTGAGAGCACTTACTACCTCAAGAGTCACCCAACTCCGCATGTATCCATCCAGTTTCCGGTACATTCATGCATCTTTATGTCTAACTGCAGCATTATTACTTTATATGTTTTGAGAAATAGAGAGATATTAAAAATTGTCTTCAAAATTTGGCAGAAATAAATTATTTGTTGCCTCTTCCAGGGCGACATTGAGCCATCTGCAACACGAAGGTCGACGTCGTCGGCGAGTTGCAATCCTCTCGGGTTTGCTCGAGGAACTCGCTCTCACCGATTAATCCTGGCATTTTGATAATTGTTCCACCTGGCTCCGGAGTGATAATTTATTAATCAACGCTCGCCGTTCGACTTGGACGACAAGTGGATTCTCTTGCACACACAAACACAAACGGTAGAGTCGATTATTTCGCTCTTTTCTCTGGCCTGTATGCCTGGGTTGTAATTTAATTTTTCACTCGACGCTCAATTCGATTCACTCGATAACTATTTTCGCTGATAAAACACTGAATTTCCAATTTGCGCGTGTAGTAGAACACAGCACCACCACTCTACCGGTTATTGTTCCAGAAAAATAACATTCACGGGGGCCTAAAAATATCCTCCTGAGCTACGGCGACGGATTTTGCGTTTTGACACCTTGCCTCTAAATTCACTCCTGCAGTAAAAAATGATGTACATTTCCGAAAAACTATTTACAGTTCAACGTTGTTTTGTGTTCCATTTATGTGCATGGCCATTCGTTCAGATTAACGCGAGATATATGATTACACGATATAGTTTTGTATGATATTTTGGAATACGCTATTGATAATGTTCATATTTTTTTTCTGATGTAACTCTACATAGCGGTGGAATAATCGGAAAAACGATTTGAGCAGGATTCTATTGTTGTTTGTGATCATCAAGCTCCTGTATGAGGGGCCAAAAAAGTGTGGGTGGGCCCGTAAGCCCGTAATATAGGGAAGAGAATCTCCTTCCAAAAGCAAATTCACACTCACATCACCAGAATCGAGCCCTCGAATGACAGATTAAACCAAATAGATGGGGTCGAAGAGCCCGCCTTCGTTTCGCGAAATGTTAACAATTGGGAGGAGGCAGTCCCATGCTCCCTATCCAAATCGTTTCCCTTGGGTGCCCAGATGGTCCCTACCTTTCCCCTGTTATATGTTACTTAATATTGAGTTTATTATGTTTTGGTCATTTGATTACCTTGTGTTAGAAAATTTGACTGAAAGTAAAATTCGTTAGGTTTATAAACCGTTCTTTACTTATTGCTTCAATTTCCATGTGATGTAGGGTCCAGGTTGTCGTCACGGTGTACGGCTCGCGGTCATGGGTTGGGGAAGAGAACAGGAGAAAGGAGAGAAAGCATTAGTAATTGGGGCATGGGAGATTTTCATGGAGATTTTCTCACAACGGCCGTCCAGAATGGTTCGACGGATGCAAATATTACTCAATTCCATCACGTTTAGTTTCTAGAAGACAAGAAACATTTGACTATGTGCTACTTTTTGGAATATCAGGACAATGATCACCCGTCGCTTCTTCAAGTGATCATTACAAGCTGTGCATTTGGTTCAGGCGCTTTTGAACGTTGATGTGGCAGCCTATTCACACATAAAGTCTGCCACGAGCGTGTCGGCAGAAGGCGCTCATACCCATTTCTGAACCGAAGGGAAGGGGGATCTACTCGAATAGGTTCGTGGCCAAAACGGAGAAGCAGCTGGTCGCTACGGCCACAAAAGTGCTGAAGAACATGCCGACATCCATCTTTACATCGGTCATGGTTAATGCTCCGGCCAACTGTCGTAAGGCCAACCAGCAGGGCATTGAAACATGTTTGTAGACAGCCTAATAAACGTAGAATTTTAAGAAAATTTGTAATATTGATTTATCTTTTGTTGGTTTTTTCTTTCTTTGCCATCCGAAATGAGTAAAATTATTTTTATTGCATACGTTACTAGTTTATGCGTTGAGAAGGTTGAACCAGACAAGGTACTTGACGTCGTGGGTCCTAGATAACACTTTCTCCTTTACGAATACTCGGAAGAATCCTGAAAAGTGGTTAAGCTACACTAGATGACAGATTGACGGAATTCAACGACACCGATAGGAGTATTTGACCCAAAAAGCTGACCAAAAGTCCGAAAAAAGATATTCAACGTGAACTTGGTCCGCAGATTATCCTGAAATTATCCTACGCGGACGACCTAAAGCTTATACGATGAACGGTAACTGATTTTACGGTCATTTTGCAACATTTTTCTTCCTACAGCCTTACATACCAAAAATTCTCCTACCCTACCCGGATAAAAATAATCATACAATTACAATACAATAATATAAAATAACATTAAAAACAATTTCCGAGCATGAATCTTATTGTTCATGAATCAGATAAACGAAAAATGCATATTGTCATTACAATATATCTACAATTCACTCGATATGCTTGGATTTTCAACAATTGTGAAACAATACAATTACTAGTAATTGATTCAAATTTGTTCGGAAAATAATGATTTCTTCTATAGTTAAGATATATAACAACGCCCCTTTTCTTTTGTCGATGTCTCAGTTTACATTAGATTCTATTGTGGTAACAATAACTCCTATTGTCATCTTAAGGTTGTGCATAATATTATTAATTGTGCATAATATTATTAATTGTGCATACTATAGATTCAATTGTAAATCTATGAGAATTTTTTATTCGGGTACCCCAATCCGTGGACAGTGATGCAATATTATTGTACACTTCTAGTGTGCACTAATAGTGTATCCCGCAAAATTCAAAACTCCCATGGGTAGAAATGTTGCGAAGCCTATTCAACTATCCCCTGGTGTATTATGTAAGCTTTGGGTTCTTGACCTCAGACTGGTAACTAGTCGCCATGTCCCCTTATACATCGATATAATAGGTCATATGAATAAAGTGAGTAAAAGCTTTTAGCTCAAATGCGTACGTCAAACCATTTACTTGAGCATTCACTCACGTTGATATAACAAAAGCAAGGATTTGAGTATTTACTTTTCGAACATACAGGATACATACTAACAGAATCGTAACATAAAATGTACGTGGGAGATTTTGAAATGGTAGTTGACTTGAACAGTGTTTATCAAAGTTTTGATTGTTCAGTGAAAGATTATAAAACACGACGAGAAGGAGACGATGATAACTTCAAGCAGCTCTACCGGTTTTTACGAGGAACTGTGAACTTTGAAGCACAAACATTTTTGGAGGATGATTCTGAAACCCGAGGAGGAGAATTATTTGCATTGTTTGATTTACACCACATCAATAATAAAATTGCATACTATAATTGTTATATCTGTATTCTCCGTACGTGGAGTAACGATTATGATGTAGAAGGAGATGTCCGCTCATCACCACGAGGCACCAAGAGTGGACAGTAATGTTTGCTAGAATGAAAGATATGAAAAGTAAGTGTTGAAAGTTCCGTCAGTATACGGTAGGTTGAAAAATGAATAGAAGTATTGAAAAATCGTTACTCCACGTACGGAGAATACGGATAAAACAATTATAGTATGTAAAATCCCATAATGGGGGAGCCCATTAACCCATACTGGTGGGGACCAGTATCACAACACTTTGCGGTCTTTCTCTCCCATGTCGCTAAGTCAGAGATGACGAGAGAAAGAAAAATTGAGTAAAAATCAACGTTGTGCATAAAAAGGAGAGAGTTTCCTCTCCCATGTACGCATCAAAACAGAATGTGTACAAACTACCGCTAGAAACATGAGCGCGATCTATCACGTAACTATTGCCTGTTGAGGTGGCGGATTCGTCCGTGCCTTGACCTACCCCGCAGTGGGATGTTAGGCAATGGTAACGTCCATGGTTCGAGTACTACTTTACCCATGCCCTTTCGCTCAATTTTCAATACTTCTATTCAATTTTCAACCTACCGTACACTGACGGAAAATCAACACTTACTCTTCATATCTTTCATTCTAGCAAACATTACTGTCCACTCTTGGTGCCTCATGGTAATGAGCCGACATCTCCTTCTGCATCAATCATAAAATTGTTTAAATTCACATCAAAACAGAGAAGCCCCTTTTGAAAAATGTTCCGAGAACCTACTAAGTTCATAGCGATTCTACTAACACAACGCCTCCTATCAACTGGAAAAACTTTCTTTCCAATTCGTTCAGAACAATTGTTCGGTTTCCAGTCTGCTTCCGGTCCGACTTTACTAATCACAATCTGCCCTTTCTGACAAATAAAAAGGTTGTCAAAAGTGCTAGTAAGAAAAACGTTTAACTCTCAGAGTCCGTGTTTTTTTTCGGAACAAAGGTGTAAAAGCACCTGGATTGAATATTGGGCCAAGTTGCGATCGTCTAAAACCCTCATCGCTGACAGGTTGGAACTAATATCAAGTTTTACTTATATATGCATAAATCATCACAAACCATGCGTAAATAAAACACTATTACCAACTTGTCTTGGCTTTTCCAGCGAAGATGCTGAACATCATAACTCATTATTCACTTTTCATCCTTTAAACAGCTCATCCAAAGAATGAACCCATAAACTTGCGAACAACCGTCGAAAAATGACCAACGACCAGTTAACGACTATAGGATAAAACCTTGCCGGACCCTTTGTTGTGAATTTACAATGAGATATGAAAACATTAAAAGTGAAACTACCGAACCGGCAGAAAATGAAAACAGATTCATCGAACGATAAATTTGGATAGTGTATTAAATGCCAATTGCCTACGTCGAGATCCGAATCAAGATGGACAATACCATCAAACGGTTACCAAAATGCGGAAGACGATCGAACGTGAAGCCCTCGCAGCTTCTGTTGGCGATCGGACTGCTCGCCGCCATACACGGAATCTGGCACGGTGTCTCAGCTCAGCGGGATACAATTTGTCCTCCGCAAGATATCATTCTACCCTGCCGATGTTCCCAGCGGGGCAGCGAAATCCAAATATGGTAAGTACTCGCCTTCAATCATTCGAAACGATTAGTAATCGTTGGATGAACTCATTCTTTCACAGGTGCTCGCACAGCGATTTACCACGTGTACTAACAGGCTTGAAAGCCGTTGCCAAGTCTATCAATAGACCAATTGATGAATTGATACTGGAGAACAATTTTCTCCCTTCTCTACCCGGACGAACGTTCGCTCCATTAAACATCCTTCGGCTGATGCTACGACACAATGGTCTGGAACGAGTCTCCAACGGATGGTTGAACGATCTGGACAAGAGCTTGGTCGAGGTATTCATCGTCGAACGCAGCCTACGTAGCCTTCCGGTTGATAGCTTGGCAGGATTGCGCAAGCTAGAAGCCGTAACGATTCAGAGTGATAGTTTAAAACGTTTGCCGGACTTTTCTGGGCTTCCGAAGTTGAGGTACATCTCGGTGCAGAGTTCTTCGTTGATCGAAATGTCTCCGCAGAGTTTCCGAGATGTGAAGAATCTGGAAACGGTCAGCATTGGCGGCAGTCGCACGTTGACCCGTTTGGAAGGTGGATTATTCAACGATCTACCCAAGTTGAGTGCGATCAACTTGTCCGAAAATGGGATCGATTGGGTTCATCTGAGGGCTTTCGTAGGACTACCAAGTCTTAAGGCCCTGCAGCTTAGTGGAAATAAGATTGCCGATGCTGGAATGATCGGACGGGCAGTGAAGGATATTCCCAACTTGACAGTGCTAAAGCTGGACCGGAACGTGATCTCCAAACTGAACGAAGCTAGCTTCGTTGACCTTCCAGCGTTAAAGGAACTGTACTTGAATGATAATACAATTACGGAGATATTCCACGGTGCGTTCCATAGGACACCCAGTTTGAAGTTGGTTCACTTGGAGAACAATTATTTGAGAAGGGTTCATCCGGAATCATTCCTACAGGCATCCGGAAGTGGAGTGGAAGTCATCCATCTACAGCGGAACGAAGTTGCTCGCGTTGAAGAGCTTCGCTCACTGTTGGATGCTTTGCCAATGCTTAGGTTCTTGGATCTGAGTTATAACAAGCTGGAAGCAATACCATTCGGAGCTCTTCGAGGACATGGAACCTTGGAACAACTATACCTGAACAACAACAATATTCGGATGATCGAGCGGGATGCTTTTATGGCGATGCCTGGACTTCGTGAGCTCCGTCTGAGTAACAATTCTTTATCGGATGTACTTCCAATGCCCTTCTGGAATCTTCCCGGGCTAAAGGGTATTGACATCTCGTACAACAATTTCCATCGCGTTGAACCAACCCTCCTAATAGGTGTACCATCCCTGCGAAGATTCGACATCAGCGGAAATTCTCTGAGTGTTCTTGATTCAGCTGCTTTTGTCAACAGCCCAATGCTGGAAACGGTGAACATTTCATTTAACGAATTGAGTTTGATTCACCCTGCCACTTTCCGTGATCTGAACCATCTCTTCGAGGTAGACGCCGGAAACAACAAACTTCAGGAGTTCATTCCGGGACTTCCACTTGCCGTCGAAAGGGTAAATCTTCAGCGAAATCAAATCGCAACTCTACCCCAACCACCTTCCAACACTCTGGATCTGCCAGCTTTGAGGATGCTAGATATAAGCGCCAACCATTTGACTCGACTTGCCAAAGGTACTTTCCAGTCTACCCCTCAGCTACGATTCCTCGGCATGGCTAGAAATCAGCTTCAGAGCATAGACGAAGGAAGTCTAACTGGGATGACTCGCCTCGAAGTCCTCAACTTGCAGGATAATCGGCTATTGGCTCTTCACGAGCGATCACTTAGCTCACTGGAGAACCTCCGAGATCTGAACCTACAAGGCAACCGAATCGAGGTGCTTGTTGATCATCTTTTGGACAACAATGGCAACTTGGAGCGGTTCGATGCTTCACGAAACAGTATAGTGGATATTTCACCCAAGGCTTTCCGAAACAGTCGATCGCTGCAGGTGCTTGATCTGTCCGCCAACAAGTTGAGAGAGTTGCCGGAATCGTTGACTGGTTTAAGTGAGCTGCGGGAGATTGACGTTAGTTTCAATGAACTAACGGATCTGACGCCGAATGTCCTTGGCTCGTGGAGAAACCTGGAAGAACTGAAGGCTTCCAACAATCGGGTTAATCAGCTTCATCAAGGCTCGTTGAGAAATCTACCCCTTCTGCAGTACATGGATTTGTCGAGTAACGAGTTGACAAATCTAGAGCACGGATCGCTACGAAATTTGCCTGAACTACAGGAAATAGTGCTGGCTGACAATAAACTGAGCGAATTGAAAGATCGGGTGTTCGAAGATCTACCGAATCTACAGGCGAGTAACTTGATGGTTTGGCTTTATTATGAATAACTGTATTGTGTCTTCTTCTCCAACAGGCGGTCCATTTGCAGCAGAATAATCTGCAGTTCGTCGCACCACAGACCTTCTATCGATCACCGTCGATCGTCTATCTGAATCTCTCATCGAATCAATTTCGCAACTTGGATAGCGTAGGATTACGAAGCGTGCGGAATTTGGAGGTGCTGGATCTGTCCGGAAATTTCATCCGAAAAATCACGCCCAGCCCGCTCCGTGGTCTGGACTGGATTGTGGAACTGAAGCTGGATAATAACAAAATTTGTGGGATTCTGGGCGAACCGTTCGCTACGATGCCCAGACTGCGGGTGTTGAGCGTTCGAAACAATCAGTTGGTTCGGGTCCCGGAATCGGTTTTCCGCAATTTGAGAAGCAACATAGCCATCCTGGATATTGACGGTAAGTAAATGTTGGATAGCTTGTTTGGGTATAGTTTCACAAACCATTCCTATTTTTCAGGAAACCCTCTGGACTGTAACTGCGATATGCTGTGGTACCGTGGGTGGCTTCAGGAAACAGGAAATCTGTACCCGGGTCCAAGATGCCGCGACGGGAAATTGCTCATGGATTTGCGTCTGTCTAGAAACGAATGTAACACTGGGGCAAGAACCGAAACTGGCCAGGATGAGCGTATTCCGTTGACCAACGATCATGGGGACATCTTCACACGAGGTTTGGACTTCGACGATTGTGAATCGGAGAATTACGAGGCGCTACCGCCGGGACCGGCACCGGGAATAGGTCCCGGAAGCATTTCCATCCCACCCTTGCCAGTGGAAAGTGAGTACTTCTTGGACCAGTACATTGACTACCCGAACGCACTGAACGATAGTAATCTGGTGGGACAAATTAATGGATCTACCATTTCAGGAGACCCCCAAGGCCCGCATAACTTCAGCCAGAGTTTTGTCGACTTCAACAATAATAAATTCAACAACCTTCACAATTATCCACCGCCTCCGGTGCAAAACAACTCGCCGTTCACGTTCTTTGGGGTGCCGATTCCAAGTTTGAACATTGGTAAGATGTTCGGAGGATCCGGGCGAAGTTCAAACAATCGAGCTACAGCTGGAACACGAGGAAAAGGAAGAGTTCAGGTGTACCGTCCAAACGATCCGTCCGGCCAGTTGGTTTACAAAAACGGAGATCGGCTAGATTCAGCTATTTTGGTGAAAACACCCGACGATAACCAAGAGAAGAATCCGGGGGCTTCCAACGACAACAACCTTTTCTACAGACCTTACTTCCAGACGTCCTTTCAAAAACCTGATATCCAAAAAGGTGGCTTCACTCCGGTAATTCCTGGCAGCGAAGGAGGCTTCAAGCCAATAACCGATCCAACGATCAAGATAATCAAGCAGAATATCTCCGGTCCAGGAGTGTGGCCAGAAGAGTTCAGAGATCGCGTGCCTTTAGTTTCAGATACGACGCGCTATTTACAGAAAAATAAATTCGAAGCAACCATCAAACCATCGCACCATGCTCCCTACTTTGTCGATGGAATTACTCACGGGAATCCATCGCACACGTCTCACGTCCCATCACCAACCAAAGATTCAGAAAACACCAAAGATAGCACAAATCGGTCGGAAGTAACGGATAAAATGAGCCCAGCAAAGAACTCCGAAATGGAAGAAGAAGGCGACGAGGACGGTGAAGAGGTAGACGATACGGAGGAAGAGATTGACCAGGAACCAGCTCCTCCATTCCGAGGTGCTTCTAAATACGAGGAAACCGATCTGACAACGCGTCTCTCAATCGAACTGGGAACTGCTACAACAGTCGAACCATTGAACTTCAACAAACCTTACACTCTGCATAAAAACGAGCCCACTATGACCAGAGAGCTAACCCGTGCTCCAACGAGCGAGCTATACGACGGAGTTAATCAATCTCCAAGTTCTCTTTCGGCGCTGGTCTCACCAGGATCGGCGTCCTACCAGAACACCGTCCCTAGTGGCAGCGGCGCAGGAGGAAATGCAGCAAAACGACCTCCCGGCAAGTCGACTATCGAGAAGGTTGCCTCTCCTGTGTCCTCCACGGTGACACCGTACGTGGGAAGTTCTCCACGCGTCGACGAGTTCTCGGTTGGTACGCATCGAAGCGGTCTAAAGTACGACAACGGAGGTGACTTTGTTACGCAGAGTATCATAGATCTGGCCCAACACCATCATCACCCGATCGAAGGCAACGAGATACGGAAACGGGAGGACATGGATTGGTACTATGCCACCTATAATCGAACACCGATCTACGATGACTTCGATGGACCCGGCTTGAATCCGTTCAAGAGTGGCGCTGAAACGAGTCAATTGTCCTCATTGGTGTTGACTACCGTCATCGGAATATTGATGAGGTTTTTGAACTAGAAATAGCTTTATAAATCGTAGGTTTCTAAGTTAGTACGTAGATTTCAAAACACGTAAGAGAACAACACGTTACAATCAGAGAAGTGATATAGTTTTAAAAAAGATAACGTATTGAGCCGTTCATTTGTAAAAAGATTTCATTCAACCAAATTTGTACGTAGCTATTATGACGAATAAAAATTCAGATTCTAACTAATGTCTGCAGAAAAAAGGAATTTCTCCGAAATAACTGCCCATGTTCTCAACTAGTACAGCATAAAGTCTCTATTTCCTGTCGGTTCAAACTCCCTTACTCACCTTCCTTCAGCTTGATAATTGATTGATCCTTTAAGCTTACCACCCAACCCGGATTCAATCCATAGAATATCTGCCGAGGGTCCTTCGCCTGTACCAGCATCTCATAATCGGGATCCTCTTCAATCTTGGGCAGTACATATCCGTACTTCTGCGCTAGCACCAATCGCTCTCTACTTATTTCCTCCGGATTGGCCAGATAACCCCGGTTCTTAGCATCTGTATAGTAATCCACCGCATCCTGCGGTGGCAACATCCTCCTCGGAATGGGAACACCTTTCTCAAACCACTTTTTCGGATTCACCACCGCAAACTAACTGTGCGGATCGTAGTAAGCCGTCCGGATAACACCTCCAGCTCTCTCAATTGCCGCTATCACCAATTCTGGGGCATGTTGTACCTCCAAATTAACCTTAGCACGGAACTCGTCGGCACCCTCGTCCGTAAGCTGTACTCCATGGTGCAACTGGTCCGGCCGAATCTGGAACAAACCCGTGTTGCAAATGGTGGTCAAGTCGATCGGTTGACTAGTATCGATTCGATTGGTGTCGATCATCTTCTGCAGCTGGTGCAAACTGATCGGTGGATATTCGCGCTTCAAATGATGACCTTTGTAGTAGGGTTCATAGCTGAAGCGCAGATAGAACGGCGTGTTACCCGTTTCGTATCCCAGTCGCATGTAGTTCTGTCGCTGGTTGGAACCTTTGTTGCCGGCTCCATGTTTGTCGCCACCGTGCTGTGCGCGGCCGCGCTTTTGCTAAAATACACACATAAACTCTATTGTAAGGGACGGGATTATGTAAACATTCAAGCGAGGGCCAATTACCGGTTTTTTAGAATTCGGATTATCTCTTATGTTGGCAATGGAAACGCGCGGTAGGGTTCGAAGCAATTGCAATGCTTTCTCGGTTGTGTGTTTAATTTTCGACATTTTCCGAACGAATGAGTTTATAAATTGCGAAAAACTTGGAACACGAGACGTGAACAGTGCACGAGAAATTTGCTTTTGATTTTGGATTTGACAGTTTCTTAGATGTTGTTTACGTATGGCAGGGCTGGGCCAACGGGAAAAAAAATTATGTTTGTAGACTTAATTTATGGGTCAACCAATGATTACGAAAAAGAATCATAAAAAAATCGAATTAGAGTAATTGAAGGGTTACTCATTTATGATTAAATAGGTCAGTTGTCAAAATTAGAGTAAACATTACTAAATATCTAATTTTAACTGATAAAACAATCTGAGTGAAAGCTACTCATTTCAATTAACACCCGATGCGACTCGACGGAGTGTTTTTAAATCTATAATTTAAAAAATATAACAAATTGGTTCAATTCGATGAACGATGCCACCGCAGCTCTAGAACTGTTGTTAATCTTTTTGTGTAAAACATAATAAACAAAATCCACCACCATGCTGAGATGAGTTGGCTTGATAATGCCGAAAACTTTAAAGGCTTTGAAAAGAATATCCATGGCATGGATTGAATTCGGCACTTTGACGTAAGTTTTATTCTTGATTACAACATACAGCCGTCCCATATTGAAAACTTTTGATCGACTGAATCATGGACTGAACCACGTTTTTTGCTTGGACATGTTTATTATAATTACTCTATTTTTATAAGTACAGCGCTATTACAATCAGAGAAGCATTTACTCAGTTTCCTTATTTCAAGTTACTCAGTTTTTGACATTTCCATGAAATACGAGACTGAGTGAAAGTTACTCTTTTTATAGTGGATTTGAACGAGCGTGGATGCATAGGTCACCCAATGAACCCATAAACTTGCGAACAACCGTCGAAAAATGACCAACGACCAGTTAACGACTATAGGATAAAACCTTGCCGGACCCTTTGTTGTGAATTTACAATGAGATATGAAAACATTAAAAGTGAAACTACCGAACCGGCAGAAAATGAAAACAGATTCATCGAACGATAAATTTGGATAGTGTATTAAATGCCAATTGCCTACGTCGAGATCCGAATCAAGATGGACAATACCATCAAACGGTTACCAAAATGCGGAAGACGATCGAACGTGAAGCCCTCGCAGCTTCTGTTGGCGATCGGACTGCTCGCCGCCATACACGGAATCTGGCACGGTGTCTCAGCTCAGCGGGATACAATTTGTCCTCCGCAAGATATCATTCTACCCTGCCGATGTTCCCAGCGGGGCAGCGAAATCCAAATATGGTAAGTACTCGCCTTCAATCATTCGAAACGATTAGTAATCGTTGGATGAACTCATTCTTTCACAGGTGCTCGCACAGCGATTTACCACGTGTACTAACAGGCTTGAAAGCCGTTGCCAAGTCTATCAATAGACCAATTGATGAATTGATACTGGAGAACAATTTTCTCCCTTCTCTACCCGGACGAACGTTCGCTCCATTAAACATCCTTCGGCTGATGCTACGACACAATGGTCTGGAACGAGTCTCCAACGGATGGTTGAACGATCTGGACAAGAGCTTGGTCGAGGTATTCATCGTCGAACGCAGCCTACGTAGCCTTCCGGTTGATAGCTTGGCAGGATTGCGCAAGCTAGAAGCCGTAACGATTCAGAGTGATAGTTTAAAACGTTTGCCGGACTTTTCTGGGCTTCCGAAGTTGAGGTACATCTCGGTGCAGAGTTCTTCGTTGATCGAAATGTCTCCGCAGAGTTTCCGAGATGTGAAGAATCTGGAAACGGTCAGCATTGGCGGCAGTCGCACGTTGACCCGTTTGGAAGGTGGATTATTCAACGATCTACCCAAGTTGAGTGCGATCAACTTGTCCGAAAATGGGATCGATTGGGTTCATCTGAGGGCTTTCGTAGGACTACCAAGTCTTAAGGCCCTGCAGCTTAGTGGAAATAAGATTGCCGATGCTGGAATGATCGGACGGGCAGTGAAGGATATTCCCAACTTGACAGTGCTAAAGCTGGACCGGAACGTGATCTCCAAACTGAACGAAGCTAGCTTCGTTGACCTTCCAGCGTTAAAGGAACTGTACTTGAATGATAATACAATTACGGAGATATTCCACGGTGCGTTCCATAGGACACCCAGTTTGAAGTTGGTTCACTTGGAGAACAATTATTTGAGAAGGGTTCATCCGGAATCATTCCTACAGGCATCCGGAAGTGGAGTGGAAGTCATCCATCTACAGCGGAACGAAGTTGCTCGCGTTGAAGAGCTTCGCTCACTGTTGGATGCTTTGCCAATGCTTAGGTTCTTGGATCTGAGTTATAACAAGCTGGAAGCAATACCATTCGGAGCTCTTCGAGGACATGGAACCTTGGAACAACTATACCTGAACAACAACAATATTCGGATGATCGAGCGGGATGCTTTTATGGCGATGCCTGGACTTCGTGAGCTCCGTCTGAGTAACAATTCTTTATCGGATGTACTTCCAATGCCCTTCTGGAATCTTCCCGGGCTAAAGGGTATTGACATCTCGTACAACAATTTCCATCGCGTTGAACCAACCCTCCTAATAGGTGTACCATCCCTGCGAAGATTCGACATCAGCGGAAATTCTCTGAGTGTTCTTGATTCAGCTGCTTTTGTCAACAGCCCAATGCTGGAAACGGTGAACATTTCATTTAACGAATTGAGTTTGATTCACCCTGCCACTTTCCGTGATCTGAACCATCTCTTCGAGGTAGACGCCGGAAACAACAAACTTCAGGAGTTCATTCCGGGACTTCCACTTGCCGTCGAAAGGGTAAATCTTCAGCGAAATCAAATCGCAACTCTACCCCAACCACCTTCCAACACTCTGGATCTGCCAGCTTTGAGGATGCTAGATATAAGCGCCAACCATTTGACTCGACTTGCCAAAGGTACTTTCCAGTCTACCCCTCAGCTACGATTCCTCGGCATGGCTAGAAATCAGCTTCAGAGCATAGACGAAGGAAGTCTAACTGGGATGACTCGCCTCGAAGTCCTCAACTTGCAGGATAATCGGCTATTGGCTCTTCACGAGCGATCACTTAGCTCACTGGAGAACCTCCGAGATCTGAACCTACAAGGCAACCGAATCGAGGTGCTTGTTGATCATCTTTTGGACAACAATGGCAACTTGGAGCGGTTCGATGCTTCACGAAACAGTATAGTGGATATTTCACCCAAGGCTTTCCGAAACAGTCGATCGCTGCAGGTGCTTGATCTGTCCGCCAACAAGTTGAGAGAGTTGCCGGAATCGTTGACTGGTTTAAGTGAGCTGCGGGAGATTGACGTTAGTTTCAATGAACTAACGGATCTGACGCCGAATGTCCTTGGCTCGTGGAGAAACCTGGAAGAACTGAAGGCTTCCAACAATCGGGTTAATCAGCTTCATCAAGGCTCGTTGAGAAATCTACCCCTTCTGCAGTACATGGATTTGTCGAGTAACGAGTTGACAAATCTAGAGCACGGATCGCTACGAAATTTGCCTGAACTACAGGAAATAGTGCTGGCTGACAATAAACTGAGCGAATTGAAAGATCGGGTGTTCGAAGATCTACCGAATCTACAGGCGAGTAACTTGATGGTTTGGCTTTATTATGAATAACTGTATTGTGTCTTCTTCTCCAACAGGCGGTCCATTTGCAGCAGAATAATCTGCAGTTCGTCGCACCACAGACCTTCTATCGATCACCGTCGATCGTCTATCTGAATCTCTCATCGAATCAATTTCGCAACTTGGATAGCGTAGGATTACGAAGCGTGCGGAATTTGGAGGTGCTGGATCTGTCCGGAAATTTCATCCGAAAAATCACGCCCAGCCCGCTCCGTGGTCTGGACTGGATTGTGGAACTGAAGCTGGATAATAACAAAATTTGTGGGATTCTGGGCGAACCGTTCGCTACGATGCCCAGACTGCGGGTGTTGAGCGTTCGAAACAATCAGTTGGTTCGGGTCCCGGAATCGGTTTTCCGCAATTTGAGAAGCAACATAGCCATCCTGGATATTGACGGTAAGTAAATGTTGGATAGCTTGTTTGGGTATAGTTTCACAAACCATTCCTATTTTTCAGGAAACCCTCTGGACTGTAACTGCGATATGCTGTGGTACCGTGGGTGGCTTCAGGAAACAGGAAATCTGTACCCGGGTCCAAGATGCCGCGACGGGAAATTGCTCATGGATTTGCGTCTGTCTAGAAACGAATGTAACACTGGGGCAAGAACCGAAACTGGCCAGGATGAGCGTATTCCGTTGACCAACGATCATGGGGACATCTTCACACGAGGTTTGGACTTCGACGATTGTGAATCGGAGAATTACGAGGCGCTACCGCCGGGACCGGCACCGGGAATAGGTCCCGGAAGCATTTCCATCCCACCCTTGCCAGTGGAAAGTGAGTACTTCTTGGACCAGTACATTGACTACCCGAACGCACTGAACGATAGTAATCTGGTGGGACAAATTAATGGATCTACCATTTCAGGAGACCCCCAAGGCCCGCATAACTTCAGCCAGAGTTTTGTCGACTTCAACAATAATAAATTCAACAACCTTCACAATTATCCACCGCCTCCGGTGCAAAACAACTCGCCGTTCACGTTCTTTGGGGTGCCGATTCCAAGTTTGAACATTGGTAAGATGTTCGGAGGATCCGGGCGAAGTTCAAACAATCGAGCTACAGCTGGAACACGAGGAAAAGGAAGAGTTCAGGTGTACCGTCCAAACGATCCGTCCGGCCAGTTGGTTTACAAAAACGGAGATCGGCTAGATTCAGCTATTTTGGTGAAAACACCCGACGATAACCAAGAGAAGAATCCGGGGGCTTCCAACGACAACAACCTTTTCTACAGACCTTACTTCCAGACGTCCTTTCAAAAACCTGATATCCAAAAAGGTGGCTTCACTCCGGTAATTCCTGGCAGCGAAGGAGGCTTCAAGCCAATAACCGATCCAACGATCAAGATAATCAAGCAGAATATCTCCGGTCCAGGAGTGTGGCCAGAAGAGTTCAGAGATCGCGTGCCTTTAGTTTCAGATACGACGCGCTATTTACAGAAAAATAAATTCGAAGCAACCATCAAACCATCGCACCATGCTCCCTACTTTGTCGATGGAATTACTCACGGGAATCCATCGCACACGTCTCACGTCCCATCACCAACCAAAGATTCAGAAAACACCAAAGATAGCACAAATCGGTCGGAAGTAACGGATAAAATGAGCCCAGCAAAGAACTCCGAAATGGAAGAAGAAGGCGACGAGGACGGTGAAGAGGTAGACGATACGGAGGAAGAGATTGACCAGGAACCAGCTCCTCCATTCCGAGGTGCTTCTAAATACGAGGAAACCGATCTGACAACGCGTCTCTCAATCGAACTGGGAACTGCTACAACAGTCGAACCATTGAACTTCAACAAACCTTACACTCTGCATAAAAACGAGCCCACTATGACCAGAGAGCTAACCCGTGCTCCAACGAGCGAGCTATACGACGGAGTTAATCAATCTCCAAGTTCTCTTTCGGCGCTGGTCTCACCAGGATCGGCGTCCTACCAGAACACCGTCCCTAGTGGCAGCGGCGCAGGAGGAAATGCAGCAAAACGACCTCCCGGCAAGTCGACTATCGAGAAGGTTGCCTCTCCTGTGTCCTCCACGGTGACACCGTACGTGGGAAGTTCTCCACGCGTCGACGAGTTCTCGGTTGGTACGCATCGAAGCGGTCTAAAGTACGACAACGGAGGTGACTTTGTTACGCAGAGTATCATAGATCTGGCCCAACACCATCATCACCCGATCGAAGGCAACGAGATACGGAAACGGGAGGACATGGATTGGTACTATGCCACCTATAATCGAACACCGATCTACGATGACTTCGATGGACCCGGCTTGAATCCGTTCAAGAGTGGCGCTGAAACGAGTCAATTGTCCTCATTGGTGTTGACTACCGTCATCGGAATATTGATGAGGTTTTTGAACTAGAAATAGCTTTATAAATCGTAGGTTTCTAAGTTAGTACGTAGATTTCAAAACACGTAAGAGAACAACACGTTACAATCAGAGAAGTGATATAGTTTTAAAAAAGATAACGTATTGAGCCGTTCATTTGTAAAAAGATTTCATTCAACCAAATTTGTACGTAGCTATTATGACGAATAAAAATTCAGATTCTAACTAATGTCTGCAGAAAAAAGGAATTTCTCCGAAATAACTGCCCATGTTCTCAACTAGTACAGCATAAAGTCTCTATTTCCTGTCGGTTCAAACTCCCTTACTCACCTTCCTTCAGCTTGATAATTGATTGATCCTTTAAGCTTACCACCCAACCCGGATTCAATCCATAGAATATCTGCCGAGGGTCCTTCGCCTGTACCAGCATCTCATAATCGGGATCCTCTTCAATCTTGGGCAGTACATATCCGTACTTCTGCGCTAGCACCAATCGCTCTCTACTTATTTCCTCCGGATTGGCCAGATAACCCCGGTTCTTAGCATCTGTATAGTAATCCACCGCATCCTGCGGTGGCAACATCCTCCTCGGAATGGGAACACCTTTCTCAAACCACTTTTTCGGATTCACCACCGCAAACAAACTGTGCGGATCGTAGTAAGCCGTCCGGATAACACCTCCAGCTCTCTCAATTGCCGCTATCACCAATTCTGGGGCATGTTGTACCTCCAAATTAACCTTAGCACGGAACTCGTCGGCACCCTCGTCCGTAAGCTGTACTCCATGGTGCAACTGGTCCGGCCGAATCTGGAACAAACCCGTGTTGCAAATGGTGGTCAAGTCGATCGGTTGACTAGTATCGATTCGATTGGTGTCGATCATCTTCTGCAGCTGGTGCAAACTGATCGGTGGATATTCGCGCTTCAAATGATGACCTTTGTAGTAGGGTTCATAGCTGAAGCGCAGATAGAACGGCGTGTTACCCGTTTCGTATCCCAGTCGCATGTAGTTCTGTCGCTGGTTGGAACCTTTGTTGCCGGCTCCATGTTTGTCGCCACCGTGCTGTGCGCGGCCGCGCTTTTGCTAAAATACACACATAAACTCTATTGTAAGGGACGGGATTATGTAAACATTCAAGCGAGGGCCAATTACCGGTTTTTTAGAATTCGGATTATCTCTTATGTTGGCAATGGAAACGCGCGGTAGGGTTCGAAGCAATTGCAATGCTTTCTCGGTTGTGTGTTTAATTTTCGACATTTTCCGAACGAATGAGTTTATAAATTGCGAAAAACTTGGAACACGAGACGTGAACAGTGCACGAGAAATTTGCTTTTGATTTTGGATTTGACAGTTTCTTAGATGTTGTTTACGTATGGCAGGGCTGGGCCAACGGGAAAAAAAAATTATGTTTGTAGACTTAATTTATGGGTCAACCAATGATTACGAAAAAGAATCATAAAAAAATCGAATTAGAGTAATTGAAGGGTTACTCATTTATGATTAAATAGGTCAGTTGTCAAAATTAGAGTAAACATTACTAAATATCTAATTTTAACTGATAAAACAATCTGAGTGAAAGCTACTCATTTCAATTAACACCCGATGCGACTCGACGGAGTGTTTTTAAATCTATAATTTAAAAAATATAACAAATTGGTTCAATTCGATGAACGATGCCACCGCAGCTCTAGAACTGTTGTTAATCTTTTTGTGTAAAACATAATAAACAAAATCCACCACCATGCTGAGATGAGTTGGCTTGATAATGCCGAAAACTTTAAAGGCTTTGAAAAGAATATCCATGGCATGGATTGAATTCGGCACTTTGACGTAAGTTTTATTCTTGATTACAACATACAGCCGTCCCATATTGAAAACTTTTGATCGACTGAATCATGGACTGAACCACGTTTTTTGCTTGGACATGTTTATTATAATTACTCTATTTTTATAAGTACAGCGCTATTACAATCAGAGAAGCATTTACTCAGTTTCCTTATTTCAAGTTACTCAGTTTTTGACATTTCCATGAAATACGAGACTGAGTGAAAGTTACTCTTTTTATAGTGGATTTGAACGAGCGTGGATGCATAGGTCATTGCACGGAATGTATTAACCTCACTTTTTAGACAGTTCGGGAGCTTGTTTACAAGGTGTTAGAATTTAAACCGCTCAAACGAAATTATTCATAGGCTTTTTCCGGATTCTGTACGATTAGATTCAGGAAATGATGTAAACATAAGCACTGAGTTCTGTTCTCCGGCAATTTTACTTCTATCGTAATAAATTTAGAGCACAAAATCTGAAACCGATCTTACCGAATATATTCTAAGTCCACGTAAACAAGCTCCCTGAACTGTCAAAACTGCACTGATGTCGCCATCGTGCAATGATCTATATAAATCAAGTATAATTTTTCGAAAAAATGTATCTAATGCCTTGTTAAGACTACAGAGTTAAAACAACAATCAATGTCGTCCTTTCAGACAAATTCCACGAGTGTGGCCTTTCACCATTATTAAACAACTATTTGTACAATTTGTTGTCTGAGAAACATATGAGCTTTTCTCATGGGTCTTCGACAACTTCACGAATTAGCTACAAGGGTCTCCCCCAGGGCTCTTGTTTACGCCCCCTTTTTTATAATTTTTATGTTAGAGACATCGATAGCTGCCTCATGGAAAATTGCACGCTAAGACAGCTTGCGGATGACGCCGTTGTTTCATTTGTAGGACCAGGGGGCGAACAACCTGCAGGGACCGTTGCAGGATACCCTAGACAATTTGTCTACCTGAGCTGTAAAGCTGGGTATCGAATTCTCCCCGGAGAAAACAGAGTTAGTTGTTTTTTCTAGGAAGCGTGATCCAGCACAGATACCGCTTCAACTCATGGGTAAAACAATAACTCAAAGTTTGTCTTATAAATACCTAGGGGTCTGGTTCGATTCTAAATGCACCTGGGGAAAGCACATTAAGTATCTGCATCAGGAATGCCAGCAGCGAATAAACTTCATGCGTACTATCACCGGAACATGGTGGGGAGCCCACCCGGAAGATCTGATAAAGCTGTATCGTACAACGATTCTGTCGGTTCTCGAGTACGGTAGCTTCTGTTTTCAATCCACCGCGAAAACTCATATTCTGAAGCTGCAGCGAATCCAGTACCGTTGTCTTCGTATCGCGTTAGGCTGCATGAACTCAACTCATACTATGAGTTTGGAGTTATTAGCAGGAGTTCTTCCTTTATCAGATCGTTTTGTGGAGCTATCGTTCCGGTACCTCATCCGCTGTGAGGTGCTAAATCCATTGGTAATTGCAAATTTTGAAAAGCTAATCGAACGAAATCCTCAAACTAAGTTCATGACACTGTACCATTGGTACATGACTCTGGAGGTGAGCCCTTCTTCGAATGTTCCTAATCGTGATTATTCCCAAGACTTCTCTAGTTCTACTGTAGTTTTTGATCTAACCATGAAGCAAGAAGCTCGTGGAATACCAGATCCACTCCGTGCGGAGTACATTCCATCAATTTTTGCAAGCAAGTTTGGCCACATCAGAAGTGACAGAAAGTTTTTCACCGACGGGTCAAAAAGAAATGATTCCACTGGATTTGGTGTTTTTAACGAAATTCATAGCGCCTCCTTCAAACTTCAAAATCCTTGCTCCGTATACGTCGCAGAATTGGCGGCTATACTCTATGCATTAGAGCGAATTGCCTCTCTTCCCTCTGATCAATTTTTCATTTTTACGGATAGTCTCAGCTCACTTCAGGCTATTCGTTCAATGAGGCCGACAAGGAACTCACCGTATTTCGTTAGCGAAAAACGATCTCTTTTGAGTGCCCTATCAAACAATTCCTACACCATCACCTTGGTTTGGGTCCCTTCTCATTGCTCCATTCCGGGTAATGAAAAAGCGGACTCACTTGCCAAGGTGGGCGCTATGGCAGGCGATATTCATGATCGACAAATTGCCTTCAACGAATCTTTTGCTATTTTCCGTCAACAGGCCTTGATCAGCTGGCAACAAAAATTGGATGCAGGGGATTTGGGCAGATGGTTACATTCCATTCTCTTACAGGTTTCGAAAAAAATCGTGGTTCAGAGGGTTGGATATTAGCCGGGATTTCATCAAGGTAATGTGTCGTCTAATGTCCAATCACTACTCGTTAGGCTCTCATTTCTATCGAATAGGTCTCTCAGACACCAATCAATGCGGCTGTGGTGCAGGTTATCAGGACATCAACCACGTTGTTTGGCATTGCCTCGAATACGAAATTGCCAGATCTGATCTTTGCGCATCCCTACGGGCCCGAGGGAAACCAGAGAAGGAAGAATTTAGAGACGTGCTGGGTAAGCTGGACTTGGACTATATGGGGCTAATTTACAAGTTCTTGAAACAAATAGATGTATTCGTTTGACCCTCTCTTAGCTGTCGCTTTAACATGTCCGCCTCGTCCGCCCCCCCAGTATACCGTAATTTTTTACCGATGAATGAAACGGCTGATTATTCGATAATTCAGTAGTTTTATAGTTTTACAGTACGTTCAGTAAATTTAACTTTACAGTTGCTCAGCTAAATTTACAGATTCATTGGAAACGTATTTTTATTGAATTTAATTCTTACTTTTTGCATTTAGGACAATTAATGTGAAAAATTAAAATGTTTTCCGCATTCATTTGGTCAATGGTCTTTCAATTCAAATCATATCTTGTACGTATACATTTCGTATGTCTATTTGAAAAGCAACTGCATTTGTTACCAATGAAATAAGCTGCCGGTTTCTTATGAATAAAAGCTTATCTGTGGGCTTTTATTTATGAGAACTTCGCGTTAGAGAAATGTTGATATTGTATTATTCAATGTATTCACTGTACTATTCAATGATTTTCCGTACTGACGTCGAGTCTCTCAGCCGTTTAGCACAACAGCTCGGATTTTTGTGGCGTAATATTGCCAAAAATCTCCAGAAATCGGTAATATATGTGTCAAAGCAAACAAGGGTAATCAGACATACTATCACTTCGTTACCTTTCTGAATGCAATTGGAGAGCTTATAATACCGGGTGACAATTTTGTCCAACCTCCATTTCTGGCACTTACTTTTGGTTGCACCGTGAAACTCAACACTAGTGGCCAACAATCAACTTTAAAATGGTGGACAAAGGTTGAGTTTGACAGCATGGAATAAATTTAAAATCGGTACATTTTTTACCCTTCTTACACCAAAAGAAGGGTATTAAGATCGCTTGAAAATTCGACTTTTTATCCGAGGCCCAGAGGGCCGAGTGTCATATACCATTCGACTCAGCTCGACGAACTGAGCACATGTCTGTGTGTATGTGTGTGTGTGTGTGTGTGTGTGTGTGTATGTGTGTGTGTGTGTGTGTGTATGTGTGTGTGTGCGTTACAAATAATGTCACATCGGTTTCTCAGCCATTTGTGAACCGATTTCAGTTCTGTTGACGGCAAATGAAAGCTACAACATTCCCATAGAACGCTATTGATTTTTTTTTTATTCGGACATTTCGTTACGAAGATATCAACGAAACAGTACTTGACGGCCTATTATAATAGTAATCAAACAGTGGTAGTCTCCGATTACATACTGAGCTATTTGTGTACCGATTTTAGTTTTGTTAGCGCCAAATTAAACTTATAAAATTTTTAAATAGTTGATCAAAATTTCATTAGGATTGGATAATCCTTCATGGAGATATGACCAAAACAATACCTGAGAGCATATAATTGCACATAATTCGTTGCAGTTCAAAACCGGAAAACACAATTCGCACTAATCGATCCTGTTTGCATTCTATAGTGTCGCATCTGTTACGTTTTATGACGCATGAGATAGTCAGAACTGACGGTTAAAAATTGTCTAATACTTCATTTTATATATTGAATATTTGAAACATAGTATATTTCTACAACTTCTCTTTTTACCCTTCTTACACCAAAAGAAGGGTATTAAGATCGCTTGAAAATTCGACTTTTTATCCGAGGCCCAGAGGGCCGAGTGTCATATACCATTCGACTCAGCTCGACGAACTGAGCACATGTCTGTGTGTATGTATGTGTGTGTGTGTGTGTGTGTGTGTGTGTGTGTGTGTGTGTGTGTGTATGTGTGTGTGTGCGTTACAAATAATGTCACATCGGTTTCTCAGCCATTTGTGAACCGATTTCAGTTCTGTTGACGGCAAATGAAAGCTACAACATTCCCATAGAACGCTATTGATTTTTTTTTTATTCGGACATTTCGTTACGAAGATATCAACGAAACAGTACTTGACGGCCTATTATAATAGTAATCAAACAGTGGTAGTCTCCGATTACATACTGAGCTATTTGTGTACCGATTTTAGTTTTGTTAGCGCCAAATTAAACTTATAAAATTTTTAAATAGTTGATCAAAATTTCATTAGGATTGGATAATCCTTCATGGAGATATGACCAAAACAATACCTGAGAGCATATAATTGCACATAATTCGTTGCAGTTCAAAACCGGAAAACACAATTCGCACTAATCGATCCTGTTTGCATTCTATAGTGTCGCATCTGTTACGTTTTATGACGCATGAGATAGTCAGAACTGACGGTTAAAAATTGTCTAATACTTCATTTTATATATTGAATATTTGAAACATAGTATATTTCTACAACTTCTCTTTTTTCACTTATTGTTTGTTTTTCAATTATTTCTAGCATTAAAATAAACTGATCGTTGAACACTGTTGGTGTTTTTTTTTCTTTTTTTGAAAAAAAATACGTTCAGGCTTGTTTAATAGTTTTTTTTTTTAATTAATATATGATAACTTCGGAACTAACTTCTTTTTACCCTTCTTACACCAAAAGAAGGGTATTAAGATCGCTTGAAAATTCGACTTTTTATCCGAGGCCCAGAGGGCCGAGTGTCATATACCATTCGACTCAGCTCGACGAACTGAGCACATGTCTGTGTGATGTATGTGTGTGTGTGTGTGTGTGTGTGTGTGTGTGTGTGTGTGTGTGTGTGTGTGTGTATGTGTGTGTGTGCGTTACAAATAATGTCACATCGGTTTCTCAGCCATTTGTGAACCGATTTCAGTTCTGTTGACGGCAAATGAAAGCTACAACATTCCCATAGAACGCTATTGATTTTTTTTTTATTCGGACATTTCGTTACGAAGATATCAACGAAATAGTACTTGACGGCCTATTATAATAGTAATCAAACAGTGGTAGTCTCCGATTACATACTGAGCTATTTGTGTACCGATTTTAGTTTTGTTAGCGCCAAATTAAACTTATAAAATTTTTAAATAGTTGATCAAAATTTCATTAGGATTGGATAATCCTTCATGGAGATATGACCAAAACAATACCTGAGAGCATATAATTGCACATAATTCGTTGCAGTTCAAAACCGGAAAACACAATTCGCACTAATCGATCCTGTTTGCATTCTATAGTGTCGCATCTGTTACGTTTTATGACGCATGAGATAGTCAGAACTGACGGTTAAAAATTGTCTAATACTTCATTTTATATATTGAATATTTGAAACATAGTATATTTCTACAACTTCTCTTTTTACCCTTCTTACACCAAAAGAAGGGTATTAAGATCGCTTGAAAATTCGACTTTTTATCCGAGGCCCAGAGGGCCGAGTGTCATATACCATTCGACTCAGCTCGACGAACTGAGCACATGTCTGTGTGTATGTTGTGTGTGTGTGTGTGTGTGTGTGTGTGTGTGTGTGTGTGTGTGTGTGTGTGTGTGTGTGTATGTGTGTGTGTGCGTTACAAATAATGTCACATCGGTTTCTCAGCCATTTGTGAACCGATTTCAGTTCTGTTGACGGCAAATGAAAGCTACAACATTCCCATAGAACGCTATTGATTTTTTTTTTATTCGGACATTTCGTTACGAAGATATCAACGAAACAGTACTTGACGGCCTATTATAATAGTAATCAAACAGTTTAGTCTCCGATTACATACTGAGCTATTTGTGTACCGATTTTAGTTTCGTTAGCGCCAAATTAAACTTATAAAATCTTCGAATAACTGGTCAAAATTTCATTATGATTGGATAATCTTTCATGGAGATATGACCAAAACAATACCTGAGAGCACATAATTGCGAGATGAAAATATACTCGTTGCAGTTCAAAACCGAACAAGACCACTCACCCCAATCGATGCCGCTTGCATTCTATTGTTCCGCATCTGGTGCGTTGTATAGCACATACAGCGCACTAGTCACACTATGCGACTCTAAAGAATTAGAGCAGGATCGATTGGCTCGAGTGGTCCGGTTTTGAACAGCAACGAGTATATTCGAAAATTACACAAAGTCTCAATTTACTATAACTACACAATTTTCAACGAACATGTACTTATTGAGCATCTTGAATCCATATCGCTAATCAAAATTGACGCTTAGGATTGTCTAATAATTCATTCTATGGACTGAATGTATGAAATTTCTTATGTAATTTATTTAATTTCCGCTTTAATATAACTAACATAAACAGCTTGTTAAATACTTCTAATGGCAATATTTTAACCATATTGATAAACAATACGGTCAGGATTGACAAATAGTTCATTTTATAAACTCAATGTATGACATATCGAATATTCCTGAATCTTTATGGAATTTCTGATGAAAATGTGTATCTAGAACCATATTGGCCACATTTGAGTTCGTAATTATGGTTAAGTGTAAGAAGGGTTCAGTCTCACCATCGGTGGATTAATTCAGGTTTTTTACAGTTTATTCTGCAAAAGATTAAATTTAAAGTATATTTGTTTTTTTTTTAGTTGGGGAAGGGGGGTGGGGAAAGGGGGGGCGGGAAAGGGAGGAAAAAAAAAAATAAATCGTTTGTTGTGCTACAATGGGCTTAAGCGGCAAGAGCGGCATTGTACTAACATGCCGCAAATATTCAGATTGTTGAATAAGGGCGGCAGCGTTTGCGCGGCAACTCGAACATTATACTACGAACAGTTTTGGTTCGGTTACAATCGAGGCGGCTCTTTCATGAGTAGTATTTTAAAATGTTCACTGATTCTTGTGAAAACCGTATGGATGATGATTGCGATATTTCTTAATAACGTTAAATAACATAATAAAGATCCGTAAATCAGATTAAACCGAATTGCATCTACACGAATACAAATTTCGTCCATTTAAATTAAAAATATCGATGTTCAACTTGAAACATAAGAATTGTTTAAAGTAAAAAGATAGCATGTTTCGAAGGAAAATAACACTTTTTGAATCAAATTCAAGGCAATGTAATTTTAACAATACATAAATTGTGTAGGTGAATTTGAGCGTGTATTTTCCTCTCTAAAACGTGAGGCCGAGGCAAAGTTTCAACGCTCGCAACATGCGTCAATCGTCTCATTTATTGGAAGGTTATTTGCTCGATTCCAGTAGTGATACTCTGAGCAAACTCCTTGAACCTGAAATCTTTTAGGATTCAAGCCAATTTAAAATTAAAAATAACAAAAATAAAAAAAAAAAAAAAAATAAATTTTAATCCCTTAAGGGCAAAGTCAGTCGAGGATCTGAGAATAACGACCGATTTGAAAATAATTGAATGAACTACTCCATATAATGAACCAATCACCAACACATCTGCACTATGGTACATAATGAACATTTAATAATTCTTTTTGTTGATATATTTTGCTAGAGAAGTATTGTTATCATAAAAAAAACTAAGAATGATGTAAAAAGATTCTCAGAAGAGATCTTCTCTAAAATATTCCAATTTGTTCTCCGGTACTTTACAAATCTTATTCTCATATTGGCAAATAAAATCACCGCTGACATTCTCCTATTGCTAAGCTCACGTGAATCTTATTCATATAAAGTCAAATATTTCCAGAATATTCATTATATTCTGATCAAAGTACAACAAGATTCCTTATATTGTTACATATTTTTGTTCAAGAACGTGAATCCAGCAGTTTTTATTTCATAGGGAAATGGATATGAAACTAAATATAAGTATATGAATATAGCTCACATTTTCATAGACTAAATAGAATAAAATTATTTTGATATCCTCCATTCGTAGCGAGGAAAATAATAGCTGAATAATATTTAACGTATCAGAAACACTCAAACGGCATAATGGCACAGACCCACTCTGAACATCGAAGTGAACTCAACTCTGTTCCTGCATTCATCCCTTGGCATCCGTTTGTATGTAGAAGTGCGCATGAAAACATGATGCTCTTGCACCCGGGATTACTCGAAATTCATATACAAAACTGTGTTATATTTTTACACCAAAAGATTGCCAAGAAAATTTTCAATCTTATGGTACCAATAAAAGTACATAAAACAAGATTTCATAGCATACTTTTTGGATTTCCAAAACAACCTAAAACGTTCCACGCTATGGGAGCTGCGAGCCGTGGGAGGTGGAGGACGAAAAAAAAATTATAACCAACAGCAACAGCAGTCTGTTCATTTCGTTTAGGAAGAATTGTACATCGAAGAGGGTTATTTTGAAACGCCGATAACGTGGCATCTGTATATTTCAGAATGAGGAAGTGCGGGGAAGATGTTTGTTCAATTGATACAATTTATTCTTTTTTTCAAATCATTAGTCTGATTATTGAACCTGATTATTTCAAAACTGGCTAACATTTTAGTTAAAATCGTTTGAACTTTATGAATCGTTCTATATTCCATAAGCAACGAGTCACTTGTTGAATTCAAGTGGATATTTCATATGTTGGAAAAATCATCACAAATTTCGACGTTAGGAAAACATCAGCCTCTGCATAAGATTTAAAACAAATCTTTGTTTTTTTTTTCCTGTAACCAAAATTTTTATTGTATTGACCAGATGATGTATCAATTTCAGGAAAATTTGCAGACTATTTTCATCGACCACCTAACTAACTAACTTGAAGTTAATTAATCCATATCAGAACCGTTTCACCCATATTTCAAATAAAATGAATAATTGTAGGTATATTATAGATCAGAATGTTCAAGTGTTTTTACGAAAAGTTGTCTAAGTATTAAGTATATTTTGAGAAAATTAAAACAAATGGTCTGACGACATTTTAATGTGCCTGGCATTTTTTTTAAAAAAAGTGTTCTTAACCATTTGGAATGTTCTCAAAAATTGATAAAAAAAAAATAAAATTAATAATATAATAATATGATTCAATCAAATTATAAACACATAACTTTCAATTTGAAAAACACATGACTTAGTCATTTCTAACAAATATATATATTTGCAGTAAAATTGCTCAATTTTTTTTTAAATATTTCTCTTTGATTTTTGGAATATTTTGAGAAAGTTCAAATAAATCGTTCAAAAACCTGGTTCATGTTAAATAATATAATCGCCATCATTTTAAATATTACTACCTACTAAAAATAGGCAGTTTTTCGTAAGCTTCAGGATAATATCAAGTGTTTTTCAACTGACGCATTTTTTTGGACGAACACGTTATAAGTCAAAACATTAAAGTATTTATGAATAATTTTCTTAGTTTAACCTTCTAAGAAATCTTTAAAAAAAATCTTTTGACAAATTAAAAATATCTGACATAGCTTTGTTGATTGCTGTATTGTAAGTCTAAAAGTTCAAGTTATGTTTATTTTCTTTGTGAAAAATAAATTTAAAAAAAAATTGAAAGAATCATCTGACGTCATTTTGATACGCCTGATAATTTACGAAAATAATCAAATACATATGAAATAATTTGAAAAAAATTCCCTTAGTATTCTCAAGTAAATTTGTGAATACGTAAGTCAAATTTATAAAGTTGAAACAGTTAAAGTAAAAAGATATATTTTCAAATTGAGGAAATCATCTGATGGCATTTTGATTTGCCTAGTGATTTTCGAAATTAATCAAATACATATAACATAATTTAGAAATAATTGCCTTATTTAAAGCTGGTAAATACATATCCTAAATAAAGATGATCAAGCATTTTCTATGAATTATTTTTTAGGTTTTATGAATATTTAACGGAATCTGAAACAAATCATCGGACCACCTTTTGAGATACCTGGTGAATCAATGCAATAATTACACATACAAAATACAAAATAAGTTTGAATAAAATAGCTTACGAAAATTTTTATTCTCAAATTATTCTTGTATTTGTGTAAACAATTCTTACCACAAAAGTTCAACTCAGTACACGCAAAAGTTCCACGCCGCAACAAAAAAAAAAACAATTTTTATTATTTTGGAATGATTTGCAAAAATTTCACGAAACTATATTAAGGCATTTTGATGATAAACTATCAAACTTTATAGAATTCCAATAAACATGGATGTTAAGTAAAAAACAAGCTTAATACATTCTAATTGGAAAAAACCGTGACTAATATTTTCTATACTTTTTTATGAAGATAATTATAATGTTCAAGATTTTCATGATATTCTAAGAAAGTCCGAACAAATAATTTGGTGACATTTTTATGTATGTGTAAAGTCTCCACTACAATTTAATACGGCATAATTTTGTAGACGTGTTTATATATTGTAAGTTTTATGTTTATCTAATTTGAAGATTTCTGGTTAATATATTGGGTGTCAAAACATTCAAGAATTTTTATGAATATTTTTTTTAAGTTATCAAATATCCTAAGAAAATTTAAGGAAATCATCTAACGCCATTTTGATACGCCTGACAATTCTCTAAAATAATGAAACGAGTTTGACATGATTTGAAATAAGCTGTATTAGTTATTTCTTGTTGATAAATCGTACGTCAAAAATTAAGTATGTTAAGTATAAAAGATTTGGTATAGTCATTGTAGATAAATATTTATTTTGGATATGTGTACAGAGAATTTTATTTTGATTTGGCTTGAGAATTTCTGATAAAATTAAGTTTTGATTTTTTTTTAAATAGCTGGCTTACCCATTTCCAATAAATGTAGTTTTGATCAAAACGATTGAGTTTATCATATAATAATATGTTTTATAATTATTCAGAGGATATTTGCACAAATCAATCAAAATAATTTTACTGTAGCTGGGACTTTAAAAAAATACGCCCATTTTGAGGAATTTGTTAAAAATTCATTCAGGACATTCGGAAAAATTAAAAATATTGGTCAAAATGATACTTGAATAGAGTATCACAGTATCATTGAGTCAAAAATTCTTCATCATCATATGATTTGCTTATATTTTACAGAATGATCTGGAATACTATGAAAGTCATTCAAAAAAATTTAGCTAACTAGTTATTGAAAAACAAAATAAAAACATATTTATTCCTTCAGAAAATCACTAGGAACATCATATTTTCATTAGATGATTAATTTTCATAAGAAAATTATTCATAAAAATACATTAACATTACCTCCCACTATATTTTCCTGATATAGCTCAGGCAGATATTTTCAAAATTTGGTCAAATGTATTTGTTCACATTAAAAAATCCCAGGTTGATGTGCCTGTTGAATGTTACAGGAAAAAAAAAACAAAGATTTGTTTTAATTCTTATGAAGAGGCTGATGTTTTCCTAACGTCGAAATTTGTGATGATTTTTCCAACATATGAAATATCCACTTGAATTCAACAAGTGACTCGTTGCTTATGGAATATAGAACGATTCATAAAGTTCAAACGATTTTAACTAAAATGTTAGCCAGTTTTGAAATAATCAGGTTCAATAATCAGACTAATGATTTGAAAAAAAAGAATAAATTGTATCAATTGAACAAACATCTTCCCCGCACTTCCTCATTCTGAAATATACAGATGCCACGTTATCGGCGTTTCAAAATAACCCTCTTCGATGTACAATTCTTCCTAAACGAAATGAACAGACTGCTGTTGCTGTTGGTTATAATTTTTTTTTCGTCCTCCACCTCCCACGGCTCGCAGCTCCCATAGCGTGGAACGTTTTAGGTTGTTTTGGAAATCCAAAAAGTATGCTATGAAATCTTGTTTTATGTACTTTTATTGGTACCATAAGATTGCAAATTTTCTTGGCAATCTTTTGATGTAAAAATATAACACAGTTTTGCATATGAATTTCGAGTAATCCCGGGTGCAAGAGCATCATGTTTTCATGCGCACTTCTACATACAAACGGATGCCAAGGGATGAATGCAGGAACAGAGTTGAGTTCACTTCGATGTTCAGAGTGGGTCTTTGCCGTTTGAATGTTGTTTCGCTTATTGTATATTGTTTCAACCTTCAACAATTATTTGATCTGGCCCGATCGTGGCAGAATCATATTAATTATATTCTATTGTTTCAATGAATAGTAAATATTACACCACAAGAAAGGTCATACGACATCTCTATTTGGGCATCTAAAACTTCAAGAGAATTGAAAACCATGTAAAATAGTTTATATGATGCATATATGCAGTGTCCAGGATGTTCCGGATAATCCCTGGAGATGTGGCCAGCATCTGTAAAGAACCGATTTCTGTCATTCGCAAGAAGAAACAAAAAATAACTAAAATCATGCTTATATGAAGTTCGCTTGACTACATTGGAGACATTTGAACGAGTTAAACGAGTTAAAAGTTCTAACTTTTGAATATATTTAGCTTGTTGTAGGAAACGTATGTATTTCTTTTATCAAATTCTGAATATAATAAAATTTTGCCTAGAAATTGAATGTTTTCGGTTGAAATATTGTTTGGCTAAGCCCTGCACAGTGGATTAGTTAGAAAATTCATTTTGTTCATTTTTGTCAATAAGCCTGGATCTATGCATCGTCTCGTGTTTTCTTTCCACATTGAAGGCTAATTTTATGAAATAAAATGCTAATTTGACTTCGGCTTGCAATCACATTCGCTAATAATTGTGAATAATATATAAAAATATGTTGTAGCCAAATTGTTCCTTGAAGAGTTTGCTATCGATGCACCGTTTTCAATTTCCAAAAAAAATGAACAATACGGAGCTGGGCACTTGAAAATTGAGGCAATGTCTTATATTTTTTGTAATTTTTTTCAGTAGAAGTGGACTCATGTAATAACTACAAGATTTATCAACATGGTTTGTTCCCAAAAATTGTGCTTCAATTAGTTTAGCACCAACGAGTGGAAATGAAATTTCAAAAAAGATAATCAAATATGTTTAAAATTGCAAAACAACGCGCGACCTCCTAAACGGGCACGCGACTGACTTTGCCCTTAAAATCTAAAATTTTGTCGTTTTTTTTGTTTAAAAAAATTTATATCAGTGTTTGAAAAAAAAATTTTTTTTTTTTTTTTTTATAAAAATATTAATAATAATTATTATTATATTTAAAATAAAAATATGATATGTTTTATATTTCAAATTCGGTGTTTTTTTGTTTAAAATATAAAATATTTGTAAAATATAATTAATTTTTATTAATTATATAAAATATGTTTTTTATTTTTTTTTGTGTTTTTTGGTTGTTTGTGTTGTTTTTTTGTTTTTGTGGTGGGTGGTTGGGGTGTGTAAGGGAAGACGGAAAAAACAAATAATCTCATCATTTTTCAATTTGATAATATATTAAAATATTTTAGAAAATGGAAAAAATAATTTTGTTGTGAAAATTCGTGGATGAATGGCGAAAAAATTCATATTTATTTATTTATGTTTATTCTAAGTAATAATAAAAAAAAATAAGAATATAAAAATATTTTATAATTTTTATTTTATTTTTTTTTTTTGTTTTTTTTATTTTTTTTTGTTTTTGTCTTAATTAATTATTATTTTTTTTTTTTTTGTTTTTTTGTTTTTTTTTTTGTTTGTTTTTGTGTTTGGGGGTTTTTTTTTGTGGTGGGAGAGGAGTTTTTGTAATATTTTTGTATATTATGCGTTTTGGTTTGTTTTTGTGTTTTTATTTATATTATTTTTTGTTATGTTTTTGTTTTTTTTTGTTGTTTTGTATGTGTGTAAGAGGTGGAGGAGGGGAGGGGTGGGGAAAAATAATATAAAAAAAAAAAATTTTTTTGTTGTTTTTTTGTTTTTTTTTTTGTGGTTTTTTTTTTGTTGTGGGGGGTATTTTTTTTTTTTTTTTTTTTTTTTTTTTTTTTTTTTTTTTTTTGTGGTTTGGTGGGTTTTTTTTTAGTACTTTCTTCATGTTCGCAGATTATGAAAATGACAACGCATTGTGAACAAAAAAGCGGCACGTGGCAGAGGCAAATTATTTAGAACATTTCAGTTCATTGCCGCGCTAAGCGCACTGCCGTGCCGTTGCGCAGCGCTCGCGATTGTAGCTAAGCCTTTACAGTTTCGATTGGTAGTTTTCTTCAACAATGTTTGGTAGTTTTATGTAAATTACAGAAATTCAGTATGTTTGATAGCTGGAATATCATATTTTACAAAATGTTCGGTGAAATTTCGGTCTTACAGAACGAATTCAGCAAAAAAAAAGAACCGAACAAAATTTTGGGAATTTGGTGTGTACATGTGTAAAACTTTGAGCCGACATTTCAGTTGTGCGATAACTGTCATGTAAATGTTTATCAATAGCAAGCCTAGCACATAACCTGAAAAGTTTTGTTTTTTTTTTCTCGGCACTTGCTACCCTGATAAAAAATTACCTTAAACAAACGATATCACAAATCCTCCAACCATTTCTTTAATGGTTTGTATGATACCCCGTTCGTTAAGAAAAATAACCATATGAAATTTATTAGGGTACATATACCGGCTGCCCATATTAACGTTTACTCACGTTTTTCTCGAAAAGGTATATGGACATCAATGTCTGTTCTCTGTGCATATAATTTGATGGTAAGGGAGTGTTTTTGATTCTATACTTTAAAAAAACCTCCTTAATTCAAATAAAAAATCTCCATGTATTGTTCTCAAATCATATCAAAAACCTCCATGTATTGTATTGTTGGCATGGATAGAATTCGGCACGTCGACGTAAAAGTTTTTGTTTGCTTACAACATACAGCTGTTCCATCGTGAAAACTTTTGTTACGCACACTATGGCAGTTGAACATTGGAATGAACCTCGGACAGTACACCGCTGTTACAATCAGAGTAGCATTTACTCAGTTTCCTTATTTCAAGTTACGCAGTTTTTGACATTTAGCATGGAAATACGAAACTGAGTGAAAGTTACTCTATTTAGAGTAGATCTGAACGAGATCTACTTATAAAATTGAGTAGATCCACTTTTTACGAAAATTGAGTAACATTTCCGTGAGAGAAAAAGAGATAATATACACGTGTACTCAAAAATTGAGTCAAATGAAGCGGGAGTGTAGCATGTCCGTTTCGTGTAGACTTATGCTAGAGCCCTGTCGTCAAATTTTGACATTTCTCTTTGGGTCGCTTCACCATCATAATCAATACTAATTATTACGAAACAAAACCATACAATGGAATTCCAACCAAAACATTCCACACTATTAAAATCGCGCATAATGTTCTTACGAGTTCCTTGCAATTATTATTCCTATCTTGCTTATCGCAGTGAAAAATCAGCGCAGGTTTAGTGTCGTCATAAGTTTGCCTGAGCCCGCATAGAGGATAAAGTTAGTCCAGATGGAATTTTTCCTCGCTGGTGAATCGATTACGAAATTTACTAAGCATTCTGTCATTCTGCTGAACTGTTTTTTAAAACAAAGGATCTGATCAGTACCAGCTGATCTTGAACTTGATCGTAAAAAAGAGAAAAAAAAAACGGACGAACAATGCATCAGTAGTGAGACCGGAAGAAACAAAAAATGCCTGCAGGAATTTCCGTCTACAGTGAACTAAGCGACGCAAGTCGACTGACGGTGCTGGTCAATGGAGATCCGGAACACCAGCTCAACTATGGAACCAAATTGAAGGGCTGTGGAGAGTACCATCTGCTGCTCACGGTGGATGGAAAACTGTTTATTGGGGAGCAGCGTATCCGAGACAAGACAATTGAGTTCCGATTTCTGAGGGATGATGTTGCTGATTTCGATACGGAGGGCAATTGGGTTTACATTGTGAGCAGGCTAGAAGGAAAGGTGTACCAGTGGAAGAATGGTTCGTTTGATTTGTGGAGCTCGATGTTCGAGGATAGTGAGATAAGGTTCGAGAAAATTTGCTGCAATAACAATGGACTGCTTGTGACTAGTTCTAGCGGAAGTGAGTTGTACGCTCAGGGGGATTTTGGAAGTTTGCTGAATTACGACACGCTGGCTCCTGTGAAAGAGATAGCATCGGATCATGTCGTTCAGATTACTGCCGGGATCGATTTTGTAATATTATCTAATAAGAAAACGGCAAAGGTTACAGTCGACGTCAAGAAGGATCCATTTTATGACCATTACTGTTTGCATGAAGACGGACGATATACGGATTGGAAGAATATTTATAGGGATTTGAACGTCAGCTTCGAACGGACGCCGACTGACAGTGATATCATTAACAATGCTAACGTGGACTCCATCACCGTGTATGGTCAAATGTTGCATGAAACGGGAGTCGCTAGTTTCGGAAAGGTCAACAAAGGTGAGTCATTGCCATTGAATTTTTCGACTTATTTATTTTTTACAAAAATATACAATCTACTTTTTGGCTCCTCCGGAGGTTTTTTGCTCCCCGCCGGGAGTGCCTTCAGTCTTGGGTTTTAAATTTTTCAGCTGTTCCTTCTGCTGTTTGTAGAAGTATTCCTCCTCGTGGGCAGCTTCCATTTTTCCGAATGATCCACCAGCTTCGCGAATGCTTCCTCCGCCACCGCCACCCTTTCCGGCACCGGCACCTAGTTCACCGACTTGGCTCATTTTAGCAATCCTGTTTCGCGCCCGGCAAAATAAATGTTACGTAATTAAAATTTTGCTTTCATTGGTTTGACGTTTACTGGGTGTGGATGTTATGTTCAAAATACTCTACCTTATTCCACTGGGATAGAGACGTGCTACGTTTCGTTGAATAGACTGCATTGGGACTGGTCAAAATTGCTACTAGATAAACAATTTTTCTTACGCTCCTATATATTGATCAGCCAATATGCTCTTCTGCGTCTTAAGCTTTGCTGCAATTTGCTAATGATGATGAAAGGTTGACACAGTATGGTGAGTAGAGGCGAGAGAATGTGAATCACAATAATTTCTACACACTTCTCACGCTTGCTCACTCGATTTTATTTTTGGATTTTCTTATAGGTATGGCGAGTGCACGAGAGACGATGGTGAGAGAATGCAACATCCATTTGTTTTTGTTTGTTTTTTCGTTTGCCGCATCAGCATGAGTTTACATGAAGATAAGGCTCGGTAGTTATTGCTGCTCTATGATGAAACGTTCCGGAATCTGGGATTCTGCTCACCTTGCAATTTTAGGGATGTAAATTTTATTGCTTGTTACAATTAGCTTATTGCTAGCTCTGAACTTATTGTTCTACATGCATTTGACAGTTATTAATTTAAATCTTTCGATGCTTGCACCATTTTGCATTCGTATGATCATGTGGCAAGTACAAACATGCCAAGGGAGTTTTTAAGCAGTTTTGCTGCCTTGCAGCTGCGCCTCTACCGGACGTAGTTAACGAAAGCCCCTTAACTATTATTCTTATAATTAACGTAAAATATTCTAAATGAAAGCTTTAACGAAATTAATTGTTGAATTAATGTTATACTATCCAGCCCTGCATAAATTTTATCTTCAAATTTGTTTTGTGATTTCTCCTCGAAATGAAGAATTCTTGCAATGTATAAGTAACTTAAATCTAACCTTGCTTACAAAATCCTGGGATTTGGAGTCCATCGTCAGTTCTCATTTGCATTTGTTTGAATTTGTAGCAATTTTCCGTATAATTGTTATTAACTTCTTCTTTTTTCGAATAGCTCGAGTCATCTAACAGTAAATATGTTCGATACTACTACTAAAATGTATCTTTATTTTGTTTGTTCTAATTTTCATTTGGTTTGACATTTTATTTAATTAGCAAGAGGGGCTTTAGTTGATTTTTAGTAGATAACTGTTGTGTTATAACATGTATGGTTTACCCTCTTGGGAGTGTATTGAATTTGAAAAACTTAATAACCTACCTAACTACAATAACTGAAACCTAGTTTACAAACTCTCTGAGTATTCTCTGAACCTTTCCAGGATTAAAACTTTTCTCTCGCCGAAGGTCCGGAGACCAGCCTGGCGATAGATCTTAGAATTTCTTGTTCTTGGAAGCCTGTTCAGAATCATCCGAAGGATGTTGTTCTGAACTATCTGAAGTTTCCGATTGTGGTAATTGGCGCAACCATCCCAGCCAAACCGTATTCGACCACGGGAAGAATGACTTGCTTATGAAGCTTATTCTTAATCGATAGAGTGGACTTTATGTTGATCAGTGGATACCGAGATCTTAACAAAGTACTACATTTAGTTGAAGTTTTGTGAACATGCGATCGGAACAACTACTTGCTATCTAGGATGAGACCAAGGTAGCCTACTTCCCCGGACCAATCGATCGGTATGTTACTAAGGTGAACGTTGACATTTCCTGGTGGAACGAGTCGAGTTGACTTGGAGTGCGAAAACATAATCGTCTGGATTTTAGCTGCATTGGGACAGATCTTCCAGCTAAAAATCGTAGGCATACCGTTTCGTAGTGAAAAAGTTCGAGGTTGTGTCGCCCGTCGCCTGGGAAAATAAGACGATGGCGAGGCAGCTCATTGGAATCCGAATGGACGAGAGCATCACCTTCGATTAAAAGTACGTGCTCAGCAGGTGATAGCTCGTGAGCTGCGTCTTCGTTTGCTGAACCTGGCCAATTTTCTGGAACTCGAAGAATCAACGATGCCGATCGCGAGTGATACTGTGGTCGATGTGATAGCCCAGTTCGGATTGGTCGATATCTGTTACCCGGAAATCCCTTCTCTCGCATTCATAAAAATTGTTCGTTTTTCGAATCATACAAACGGTAGGGTCCAAAAAAAAAAGGTTAATGCTTTAGTTTAGTCATCAGAAAGGAACAAAAAAAGATTTCCGCATATGAAACCGCTTATTCTGCAAGAACGTAAATATATGTATGTCTTCTCGTAGTACAACTAAACTAAACTAAGTTTTGTGGTAAGTAAAATTCAAGCCAAAAAAAAAACAAAACATATTGTGAATCACTAAATACGCGTCAATCAAGCATTGCACATACGCTTGATTGAAAGTTTCAGTATGTCACTACTGGAGCGGGTCTTATTGTGCACGAAGATAGCTTCTGAATGCTTGCGTTCTTGAAATGGGCTATTGGAGTCGCGGTAGAGCTGTCACTTTCTAATCCCCGGATTTAAGCTTTTTGCAACTGTAAACAGCAAATATGAAACAGTTGCAGGAAGATTCTATCCATAATACCGCTGCCAGACAGTGGGAATTAGATTGTAAACACACACACACACATTGGGACAGATCTTCCAGCTATTGAAATGTTCGGACAGAAGATTGAGGCCCTCGAGTCAGAGCACGAATCACTCGACCCTTGTAGATGAGGGAAGTGTCGTCCGTAAAAATCGGCAAAATAAAACCACACGGCAGGGGAGGAAGATCTGACTTGAAGATGTTGAATACAATACCTTGGCGTACACCAGCTTCAAACTTAAACGTATCAGAACAGGAGTTGTTCAGAAAGGCCTGGGATGATCTGTTTGACAGATATTGTTTGATGATCTTAACAAGATAGATCGGAAAGTTGCATCGATGTAGCTTAAACTCCAGACCATTCTGCCAGAAATTGTCGAACGCCTTTTCGACGACCAACAATGCCATGGCCTTTCCAACTGTTTTGTTCCGTTTAGGGAAGTTATTTACTCGCGTCAGTTGGTGGATAGTAGAGTGACCTTTCCTGAATCTAAATTGTTCCTGAAGGAAGATATTATTCTGATTTGCGTACTCCAGTAAACGACTGAGGATCAACTTTTCGAACAACTTCAAGATGGAGGAAAAAAGGCTGATGGGGCGATAACTTTGGCTATTTTCCAGCACGATGGAAAGTAGTCAAGATCCCAACATTTGTTAAAAACCGCTGAAAGGTGCCGGAAGTAGTTAACACTTCAACTCGACGTTGATAACTCCGTCGACACCAGCGGCTTTCATGTTTTTGGTTCGCTTGATGGCAGCTTTAACCTGATCAGCCGATATACCATTATCGTTAGGTACTATGGGTGTTTCGGCGACTCTAAACATTTACTCCGTAACTCATGTGGGCTCACAATAGGTTGGCGAAGGTTGTGTGAGTTCACAAAGTGTGGACCTAGTGCATTGGCCTTTCCAACAGGAGCGATGAGTTGGGATGGGACAACATTCTGGTCGAGCGGATTAAGCGGAAAATTTTGGGTCAACTTCCAAAAAGGGTTTTGCACCAAGACTAGTGCAATGTAGAGAACGGCCATTTGCTGGTCAGAAGCAGCAAACGAAAACAACGCGCATGGGCGGCCGAAAAGCTTGCACATAATTTTAGGTGCATTCACCACGGGGTGTACAGAGTTTTGTTATGCACGTTGCATATCTAGCTGGCGGTTTAGCAACGCTAATTTTTGCGCATATTTAATCGCGAGTGAATGAAATTAATTACGAAACGTCGAAAATTTTTATTTTTACGAATGAATAAAATAGTGTGATTGAGGAGGCGGACATGGGTGAGATCTATCTGATTATAACTATATAACAATAATCTTATTTTCAAATAATACTAAATACGTTTGGAAATTTAAAATTTCCTAATCTGGAAGTGTGTTGCAGTGCCTTTATCCAAATGATATCGGTAATGTTTACATGCGGGGCTTATTGTATGTGAAAGTAACCTCGGAATGGGCGTGACTCTTCAGACATTCTGAAATGGGTTGCTGGATCTGCAGTAGAGCTATCCCTCTCTAGCTCCCGGATTAAAGCTGCTTCCAATGGTCACTTGAATGATTGTTGTAAACAGATTTCTTCCATAATACCATTGCCGGCCGATGGGTGTTAGATTGGACACACACACACACACACACACACACACACACACACACACACACACACACACACACACACACACACACACACACACACACACACACACACACACACACTTCAAAAAGGGTTTTGCGCCATAGAGCGAATGTGACATAACCTGCAGTTTCTTCATCGATTACGCATTAAACGGTCAATTCAGTTGTTTGTTGGTTGGTAGTATTGCCACAGGTAGCGCGCATAGTAGATTCCCTTACGTTTGACGTTGGCACACTTCCGCCATCTGTTTAGCTTCATCACCCATCACAGTATGCTCAACAGATGGCGCAGGGGTGATTTGTAGGGAAAGTGTGTTATGTCTGTTTGCCTGTGATATAAATGTGAATATATAAATGTAGACGGGGGGCGACCCCGGCGTAGTGGTTAAAACATTCATATCACTCACGCCAAAGTCACGAGTTCGAATCTCACCCCCGGACAAGTTACGAAAATACCCAAAAGGAATTTGAGTGACTACAACAGGAGATGAACCAGCCCAGGGCTGAAAATCTCGATAATAAAGGAATAAAAAAAAAATGTAGATGGGTTAATATAAAAATATAAACATTGTCATAAAAACTCTCGTTGTTACGCTCGTTGATGATAATTTTTGAGCTGCTGATCGAAAGCAATGCAGATTAAATTCAAAACTACCAATTTTCAAATGAGTTTTTCTCCCAAAGAGGACAAAAGAGGACAAACAATTTTGCAAACACTACCAGTCATACACACTTAGAATTATATGCCGAGTCTCGGCTTTTTGAAACCAAGATCCGCACAGCCGACCTCTCGGTTTCGATCTCGGCTTTTTTATGTTAACCGATTTGAGTCTCGGTATGGGTCAAACTGAAAACTCATATAGTTAACTGGAAATCTCGGCATGAGCAAACTGTATCGGTTAAAATTGGAAACAAACATAAATGAGGTAAACCGAAATTTCGGGTAAATTGTGTGTAAATAATCGAAATTTTGAATTAGATTTTCATCGAAATATTGAATAGTTCATGCCATTCTTTCAAGCAGTCATAAACCGGGTGAATCGGTGTACAATTGTTGACGAGGTTTTATCAATGTAATTGATGTAGTTCCAATAAATGTATGTTTTTCACCGTTCCACAAACAACATACGACTTACTCCACTTGCGAATGAAAACAATATGGCGCATTGCGGTTGACAGATAAAAAGCCGAACCTCGGCTTACAACACTGCTAAACCGATATTTCGGCATGATAGGCAGCTGAGGTCGGTTAAAGTTTGGTTAACGTTTGTGCTCGGCTCCTGGTGTTGCCGAGAATCGGTTTAGTAATAAAGTTACCCGATATTTCAGTTTCAAGTGATGCTGAGACTCGGCATCGTTCGATGTTTTACCGAGTTATCAGTTTAATATGAAAATACCGAGTGGATTCAGCTAAATGTTTAACCGAGCCCGCGAATAATTTTTAAGTGTGTAAGTACGGACTCGAAAAGTTTAGCTCACCTACATACAGGTACATTTATGATGCTATATCTTGAGACCCAAAAGTGCGATCCTCAGCAAAATTGTTCAGGCATTCTAAAAATGGTTCGGAATTCCACCGCTACGCGGTGCTAGTGGGAATGCGAAATTTAGCATTTTCAACTTGTTCCATCTCGTGATTCTGATAAGATAGAAAGTTCTACTTTTGGGCAAAGTTGTTCAGAAGGTCAAGGGCATTCGAAAGATGGACAGTTTGGTTTGGAATTCCACCACTAAGTGGCGCTAATGACCATGTTCAATTGGGCTTTTTTAACTTGTGGCCTGTTTGTGTGTGTTGTGTGTGTTTGTGTGTTGTTCTACCCCGTGATTCTGATAAGATGGAAAGTTCGAGTCTTCGGCAAAGTTGTTCAGAAGGTCAAGGGCATCCGGAACGTGGACAGTTTGGTTTGGAATACCACCACTACGTGTGTTATTGAGCATGTAAAATTGAGCATTTTAAAGTTTTTCTACCTCGTGATTCTGATAATATGGAAAATGCGGTAAAGTTGTTCAGAAGATCAAAGGCATCCGGAAGGTGGAGAGTTTGGTTTAGATTTCCACCGCTACGTGGCGCTAGTGAGCATGCAAAATTGAACATTTTTCTTCGGCAAAGTTTTTTAGAAGGGGTTATTTGGACCTGATTAACTTCGTATACAAGTGATTCAGGACTGAGTCACCTAAAATTCATGTGATTTAGAACTGACTGACTTCTCATTCAAGTGATTATACATTTATTAGGTCTGATTCATTTCGTATTCAAGTGATTCAGGTCTGATTCACTTAATATTCAAGTGATTCAAGATGGACTCACCTAAAATTCAAGTAATTCAGGACCGAATCACAACACATTCAAGTGATTCTGGTGCACTTCATATTCGAGTTATTAAGGTTTAATTCATATCATATTCATGTGATTAAAAGCTGACTCACTTCACTATAAAGTGATTCAGGCCTTATTTTATTTATATTCAATTAATTCAGGACGGACTGACCTTAAATTCAAGTGATTCAGGACTAACTCACAATACATTCAAGTAATTCAGGCCTGATTCACTTCATATTCAAGTGACTCAAGTCAGATACATTTCATATTCAAGTGATGCAGAACTGACATTACATCAAATTCAAGTGATTTAGGACTGACGGACTTCTTATTCAAGTGATTAAGCATTTTTTAGGCCTGATTTACTTGGTATTGGCTGTGTTAAGTTGGTTGCATATGTCCTTATAATTTTTCAAATTCGCGCTATTGAATTCCGAACCATTTTTAGAATGCCTGAACAATTTTGCTGAGGATCGCACTTTTGGGTCTCAAGATATAGCATCATAAATGTACCTGTATGTAGGTGAGCTAAACTTTTCGAGTCCGTACTTACACACTTAAAAATTATTCGCGGGCTCGGTTAAACATTTAGCTGAATCCACTCGGTATTTTCATATTAAACTGATAACTCGGTAAAACATCGAACGATGCCGAGTCTCAGCATCACTTGAAACTGAAATATCGGGTAACTTTATTACTATTGATTTTTGTATAATTTGTGTACTGTTCATCAGATTATTTAGTTGTGGATTGAATCACACTTGAAATTTGTTGCTTAGTGTTCATCTTCTTCTTCTTTTCATTGGTACAGTTTCGGAAATTAGATTCTGAATAATTAAATGAAATTTTCCTACTTCAGTGTCGACATTTCCTTCTATACTTAATATATTTTTCAAATTAATTCTACTTAGTCCACGTTTTGCTTCTTCATAATTTGCTTTGTGGTATTCCAGCACTTCTTCATATTCATACGATTGGAATTCTGACAGTACACCAGAAGTTCAGTTGCTTTCGGTTTAGAAAGTGTAGAAGTTTTTGAAGAATTCGTTATAGGGTACGTGACGGGTTTTAAGCAGTTTATTCAGCACCTGGGACATTTGATGAAGCTGTATATAGTCTAAAATTAGAACTGCCAATATTTAGACGTTAATCCCTCTGCTTACTTCTGATCTATCGGAACACACATTCAGAAACGAGCATTGGGCACAGACAATTTCATAGCCAAGGAATAAAGTTCACAATTGCAGGGACTTATTAAAAGCATGTGGATTGCTTTCTGATCAAGAAAACGATTTCTTCAGCTCCGCAATCTGTACATAACCTAACAACATTGTATGAGTGCGATTCCGTGCTTGTGTGCGAAGGCGAAATGAAATAGGCCAGTTCACGATTTGCTGCAAACGTCAATTTCGTCAACCCGCTCGTTCGTTTTACCCTTCCGCTCTTGAAACCAATCAACCGAAACATGTCGATTGTTATGATCACAAACTCGTCTACTAGCACGTTATGAGACAGACGCCCCCGACCAAGCTTTTAGTTTGTCATTGATCTTAAGATTGGCAATGTGTTTTTCTTATTGCATTAACTCTCACGGAAATTTTAGACAAAGCGACTGTGACAACAAACGGGATGCTTCGTCTGAAAACAAACAAATGTAAGAGACAGCAGGCTTCATGTTACAATACCGGTGCGCTATATCCATGGTTAACAAAGAAGAGAGGAAACAGGGGCTCTCTCAAAAGCAACAGTGATGCCATGCTGCCGCTCAAAAGCGAAGCATTATTTTTCGTTGAGTACTATTCGACAGCTCCGAAACATATTTTGTATTGCATATGATAGTGCCAGATGAAGGAAAATATAGTCATAAGCATAGATCAACCTCAAATGGCTGGAAGAAACATGAAATAAATAGTGATTTCAGATCATCTAAACATGAAATAAATTTAACTCAATGTTCAACATCACATTCTGGCAACCAGCCTAGATGTGAGAAGGAGCTGATGTAGACATTCCCTACGGTACACGCGAACAAATGCAAAATACACAAGGGAAAATGTTGAACGAACTTCCTCGGCAAGTAGGGAACTGATGGTTTTCTAAATGATTTGTTTTAAATCTTCAAAATGAGAGTAATACAGTAATACTTCAAAATTGATTGGTTAATCAATCATGATTTATGCATCGAATCATTAGCCCGATAGATAGAGCTTATATTCGTATCATTGAAAGGGAAATAATTTGAAAAATTGAGGAGTTTTAGACGTATTTTTTTAACAACTGATCAAAACCCCCTGATTAAGCCGTTCCCTACCCTACTTATATTTCAATTTTGTAAGGGAGGTGGGTAAAGAGTGTCGTCTTCACTGGCCGAAATTTCCGAATTGGGCGTCAGCGTTTTTGAAAATTTGTCGTGGTGTAAAATTTGTGTGTAGCCTTGGTTGGTTTGTTGCAGGCGTTGAATGCGCTCACTGGATAGGAACGCACGATATGACTGCAAGTCTGCTAAGGCGTCACTGCGGGTGATTTCAAGCTCCTCGTGAACGTCCAGGAAAATTTCATGTAGAAGTTTCATGTCCGTTGGAAGTCCCTCGGCTGCTAACAGTAGAGCTGCGCTAGTTTTGGTAATTCCACGTATACATACTGTAGGTGGCTGATCATGCAAAAATGAAAGGTATGTCCTCACAGTGTCCATAATTTTAGGGTCCCGTAGTCGTGCCTTCAAGTAGCATTGGTCACCAGCTGCAGATTGTTCCGTGAGTCTGACTGCAGGCGGGCGCATTGGGTCCAGGATTGAATGTTCATGTACAGGTTTTTCCGCTCGATAAGGGTTGATGGTGATCCCCTTTTTGTAAATTTATGAATTCTGGCCGATTGTCTGTGCTCCGCTAAGAGCTCTTTGTCTAGCGGTAATGTCGTGTATGAGCGTGTAGATGTAGTTGTTGTGTTTGCCTTTGTTGTTATATTGTAATTTTCCTTACGTTGCTTGCGCCTGCGTCTGGCTTTTGCTTCATTTTTATCCTGAGAGAGACAATTTCGTTGTTTTATTCCCCGCTAATTCTTCCTGTAGAGTCTTCGCTTGAAAAAAAAAATGGAGTTCTTGTTGACGTGCTTGTTCCTCAGTAAGCTGCTGCTGTGGTGGAGTCGCCGGTTTAATATTGGCCATATTTTGAAAGTGATTGTCCATATTGCCGGTGAGCACAGACGCCACCTCGTTTTTCAATTCAGCAATTAAGTCTGTTAGCAGGTCAAGTGCTGCCATTGTTTTTGTTTTTGTTAGTTCCTCTACCGCTACCGTTGCTGCCGTTTTGACCGCATTTTCCATAGATGAGGGCCACTTGATTTCTGTGGCACTGGCATTGCTGATACTAGTGACGTTGGAAATGTTACTTGTGATCTCGACCAGCATTTTTTCAATATGTTGAAGTGCTTCGTCGTGAGTAGCACTGATATTTTGAAAGTTTGTGGAAAGTTTATAACTTGCTGTCAACAAATGCTCAATGTCTTGGTTAAAATTCTGAATGTGTTTTAACAATACCTTCAGATTGAGTTCCATTATGAGCATTTCCTGGCAGTCATGGGCAGCATAAGTATACGTAGAACTTCCTCATGGTGTCGTTGTTCTCGTACACTCAAAAAACAATGCACCTTATATTTAAGTGCAATAACCTATAGATTTGGGCAAAGTGCAAAGTTATTGCTCTGTATTGGTGCTGCACTTATTTTTTATTATATTTGGTCAAATACTATTCATGACCCATAGAGTAATTAACCATATGTGTAATAAATATATAGTCTTTAAGCTGAATAGATATTAATTATAGTGTATATGGATTGCATTAACTTGTCCTAGGAAAATTCAAATGAGTTTTTTTAATACGTTTTATGTGCAAAGGTGCATGGATTTTATTTTTTCATAAAAAGGTTAGTATTGGATTTTTTTTTATCTTTTCGTGTAATACAACGAAATGTGTGAATAAAAGAGGTTTTATTTGTACTATCATAATACGTTCCAGGTCTGAGATTGGGAAAGCAGCAACGAAACCTCATCAATGGTCACCCTCTCCAACTCTTCAGTTGAAAATCCGCAACCTGTAAAAGATAATTGCGAATAGGAAATCATTATTTGGTACAGTATAGATATAAAGAAATTTCATAGAACTTACATTTCCTGCACTCCAGGAATTCAAGAGGAAGACTCAAATCGCCGAGAATAGTTTTCTCAACCTCTTTCGACCGCCAGTCGTAAAGTTTGTTAAATAGATTCTGTGCAATCACTATTCCAACTTCTTGAAGCTATCGCGTTCAGCAGCTCTTCTGCGGGAATGGAAAAAATGCTCGGCAGATCTGAAATATACAAAATAAACACTGTTAACATGGCAAAGAAGAACATCTATAGAAATTTATTACCTTCAAAAAATTCAGTGACCTCCGCTGGCAAACTAATTACCTCAATTTATTTAATGAAGCTTGAATATAATAACGAACAAAAGTGAAAAATTCAAATAAAAAAGTTATGGTAAAAAAACGAGTTTTAAGGGGGTATTATATTTTTCATTCCTTTTTCACCCTACAATTTCGTCCAGTTAAGAGATAGAAAGTTTTTGTCTTCTACAAAGTTTCATGAAATGACCTAATCTACAATGTCTCAATACATGGTCATCGATTTGAACCAGAAATAAAAAAGTTAGTTTTATTATCTAGGTGTATACACCCCTTAAATAAAATTTGTTAACACAAAAATAAAGTACTCAAAAAATGTAAAAACATTACAGAAGACATCAATGGGCCACACCTAATAGTTTCGCCGCAAATACCCATGTCCCACTTTTTTTCATTTCGTCCCACTGTGCGGTGGGTCGTTTCGATTTTGGAAGAGGTCATCATCAGACTGATGGGTTGCCGGATTTCTCCAGACTGGAGGATAAGCATGTTGATTTCGTGGGGATGTAGCGGCGGCAGTAAGTCGATGTTGAACTGTGGTGGTCGGTTGACGGTTTTGTTGTCGAAAGGCGGTAAGTTTGGTACATTGTACCGGAGCTGCGGGAAATGTTCTTCCGTCACCGGTGCAAGCGGTCGTCGCTGGATTTTCTTGTTGCTTTTGGAAGGCTTGTCGGAGTGACAATCGAATAACGCTGAGTCTTGTGGGTTGTGGAATCGCGTTGACTGCACCGGAACATTTGAAGCTTTGCCGGGCTGGCCACGGTTATCTGGTTTGGGCCACTTATTGAATATCGAAATCCACAAACCCCATAGTCTTTTGCGGTTAAGTAAAGCGACCAATAAGCTCCTGCGAAATTCAGCATCATCCACCTCCTTACTTTACCTACACATTCTTCATCACATAGTGCCCAAATAGACAAATTTACCATCAATGATCGTTTCTCATATATGTCTGTCCACAGGTCAACTCGGCACCGGCGATCACATCCGGAGGGACAAAATCGTCCACCTGAAGTTGTTCGATGTTGCAAAAATTGCCACCTGCTGTGACTACTCGTCAGCTCTGACGCTCGAGGGCAATCTGTTCCTCTGGGGTGACACCCACAAGAATCAAGCTTCCCTGGACAGTAGTCTCTCGTTGAGCAGTGCCAGTACGCCTACATTGTTCAACCGTTTTTTGCACATTTTAGATGTAGCCTGCGGCAACTACCAGACTTACATTGTGACGAACGATTTGCGAATTCATGATGTACGAATGGACGAAGGAAGCTTGAACTACGAATGTGCAGACAGAAAACGACTGCTGGAGTTACCCGGCAGGATATCCCCGCACGAATTGCCACTGATATTGGCAACAGATAGCCTCATCCTGGTAAATCACCTCCCACTAAACAAAGAACTACTACGAGTCTATACCAAGGAGCAAACAACGATCCAAAACTTGCTGAAACATTTTAAAGAACACAACATCTCTCGAATATTGAAAAACCCTTCGAATATCCTAGCGCCTCACTTCTTCTACCGTTCCTGCACGAGACTATTTTATATTCTACTGCTAAATTTGAAATCCCTGTACAAATTTGCTTTGGATAACGATCTCACCCAAATCGTATCGTTACTGATGCATGAAGAGGTACATTTTCTGTACAGGCAGATAGTAAAATGTTACTGCGATAGTGACTGCCTTGGACTGATGCATGACCCCGAACGAAAGCTGCTCCAAATCTACTTAGGCAACGTAAAACATTTCATCGAGCTGATCGAAATTCTAGTCAATGCAAACAAATTGCTCAGTGAAGAGGTGGAAAACCGACTGCTCAACATCAAAAGCGAGTGGCTCAGATTCCTGAACGAAGAGGTCAGTGAAGAGATGGGCAAGTTTACCAAAGCAACCAAAGAATTTTGGCTCAGCGAGGATAACTTCCGGTGGTACGCCCTCCGAGAATGCCACCGTAGGGTAATATTGGATTCGGCGGATGTGCCGTTGAAACTGTTGGAAGTGAACCTATTCTCTTCGTCACCACGGATCGTACTGTTCTCCGACGTTCTTTGCTATCTGTCCGGGATGCAACTCGTCGAATATCCGCTGGAGCTGATTTGGATCTCAGCGGAGATCAAGGAAACGCTGAAAAACAGGCATCGGGATAAATTACGCTTTTTGATAAACATCATTACTCCGGAGGAAAGTCTACGTTGCTACACGATGAATTCGGCAGACAAGGGGGTTTGGCTGAATACCCTCAAGGCGCATGTGATGCGCAACTTGAAGAAGGAATCGTCGGCAAAGCAACCGATGTACCGATACAGCTCGTATAGGTTCAGTCCGAGACATCCCAAGCACGGTGGATTGGAGTACAACGGAATCTGGAAAGTCGGGCAGATCGATGGCATTGGTGAACTGAAGGGGAAGGAACTATCGTATAAAGGAGAGTTTTACCATGGGGACATTACCGGATATGGTTGCATGAATCGCACGCTTTACGGAGTCGGAACGAACTATGAAGGTAAGTTGCGTTTAGTTACACTGGAATTTTATTGCATTGCTAACTAGGTATATTCAATCGTAAAATCCGGAATTACGCAATCGCATAGCGTGGTCGAAAATCATATGTTTGTACACGAAACGGCAGGGCACATTGGGTGGTGGAACGCTGAACGGGTAACAGCAAGGGTTGCACGGTCTTCCACAGGGGGCACCACAATCGTAAATTTTCGGTAGGGCTCCGCCGGGGTACATCTTCTTCCGGGTGGTACGACTTGATATATATTTTGAATAAAAATGATTTAGCTTCCGAACTATTCTGGGTTCAAATGATAAATGACAGTTTTGAAAATTAGGGGAACTGTTAAGGTATGGCCTGCTGCGATTAGTTTCGAAAATTAAACACAAACACAATTTTACCATTATTGGGGGTTAGGATGACTATTGCAGTATAGTGATTTTGAACCGACTATGATCATGGTCAAAACTACCATTAAGAATAGTTGATGCAACATTTTCCATAATGTCGGAATAGTCCTTGTTACCATGATCATAGTCAAACATGCCATGAACGTGGTAAATTCGACCATTTTCATGGTTATTGAAACCATTATATGCGATAGTCATCCTGACCATGATTTAATTGTCGGTACAACGATGAAATTTTTCTCAAAATTAACATTAAAATAATAGAAGCGATTTTATTTATTAAGGGTTCGCATTGTTTCAATCTGCTAGGTGACTTCTACGACGGTAGATACAACGGTTTTGGAAAGCTTAAATCCACCATTACGGGCGTGACGCAGTTCTCCAAATATCAAGGATACTTCAAAGATGACAGGTACAGCGGCTACGGTACCTTGATTACCAGTTCTTATCAGTACAACGGTGACTTTGTCAATGATCTCAAGGAGGGTTTCGGTGTGCTTGAGGATAGCGATGATGGAGTAAAATACATTGGGATGTTCGCCAACGACAAAAAGTATGGCAACGGAATTCTGATAACAACCAACGGTACTTACTATGCGGGGCTGTTCGCCAACGACCTCCTGTCCAACTCCGCCGGCGGATTGGCAATTTTTCCAAGTGGCATATATTATAAGGGCGAACTGACGATCGACGGTCCTAATGGGAGGGGCGTTTTTTACTATCCGGAGAAGGAGATCGAATCGGAGTCCTTCGAACTGGACGACACCAATACGAAGATGAGAGGTCATACAATGGCGGGAACGTTTGCCGGTACGTGGGATAATGTAAAAATATCCAACGGCAGCATGGCCATGAATCAGCAGTTCAACAAGGTGCCCATGTAAGTTGTTTCTAGTTCCCTTGATGTGCTGTTTTAGTTGTAAAAAAAAATCTTTTTTCTTAGGTTGGACCTAAAAATTAACGCAGAGCGGAAATGGGCTTCCATCTTTACTTGTCTTCATCAATCGATCTTTGGCACTAGTGATATTAGTAAAATCCGTTCAATGGACGTCAAAAGAATTTGGAACAAAATAGCCATTCATATAACCCGGGCTAAACGGAAAGAACAACTTAAGGCGAACAATTTCGAAACGAAACTGTTTGAAATTGATGATCAATCGGCAGCTCAAATATGCCAGAGCGGTTTCCGTTTGATCAATCAATCTGCTACATCGCTCAGATCGAGCACGTCCGATTCCAAGCTATCAATCAGTGCAAACGGTACAGCAAATGGAATTGCCGACTCCCTGGCAGCTTTGGACAACATCTCGGTGCGAAGTTTCTCATCGATTGTATCCAGAGAATACGATGACGATTTCATGTTGAGTCCATCCGGAGGTCAGAGTCGAACTTCGCCGTTCCGCGATTTGGAAATCATCCCGGACTTCTGTATCTCCTCTGTCGACAAGCAAGGGCTAGAGCTTCTACGAGACTACCTCAGCGAAGCCTTCCGTACTCAGCACCATCCGTTGCATCAACTGTTTGAAAAGCTGTCGAACTGTTTCTACTCAACCTACAGCTGCTGGAAGTTTACGCCTAACTCGATCCTTTGCGAGCCGGCCATGAACGAATGGATCTCAATCGTGAGCCGGATATACACCCTCGTTATTACGGTTATGTTTCCAGCGCTACCCAAGGACTCCACAATCGTAGACGGGTAGGTTCGACGAATATCTTTGGAAGTTATTTTTTATGTAAACTTGGCTGAACTTCTTCCAGGGAACTACTGTCATATCAAACTTTGCTATATCCGATTCTAATGACTCAGGGAATCTATTCGGCATTATTCGTACTGTACGCAAGTAAATGTAGCAAAAACGATGAAATCTACCGTCAAAGAATTTGGATTTGCGAAAAAAAGACAGATGAGAATCTGATTCAACTTTTGGATATTGATAGGTAAGTTTCGTTGCATTCAATGGAGCATTGTGATGTTGGAGAATTATTCCTTTGCAGAGCGCTCATACCGATCATTCAAAATTCGCGCTACCAGGAAGCCATCGAAAGTTTGAACCGGTTCAAGGAAAAGTGCTGTCCAAGCGAAATGATGAAACATATCAACGAGGCATTTGAGCTGATCAATGCTGCTAGTCATGAATATGGTAAGCATCCCGAAGCCATTGGTTGTAGACGAATGTTCAACGATTACCTCTGTTAATCTACAGATAACAACTTCCACATCGCTGCCGACAGTCTGCTGGAGCTGGTCATCCTGCTCATCATCAAGGCCAACATACCTCAGCTGGGGGCGGAAATAAGCCTGCTGGAGGACCTGATGCAGAACGACACGTACGCTGGCGATTATCACAGCAGCACGCAGAACGACTACTGTCTGACCACATTGAAGGCTTCATACCAGCATATCATTAGCGATAACTTTTTTGTCAACAAAATGTTCGACGGTGAGGGATCGTAAAGTTCGTAAGGCTCAGACTCTGTGATATAATTTTCCATTTAGTGATAGCTCATTTTTAAGTCGACAGTTAGTTAACTTGCTTAGGACTAATTGCTTTATTCGAGTTAATCCAAAAAGCAATAAATTTAAGGAAGTAAAGTGCTTCTTGGAATATATATTTGTTTTGAAATTGCTACGTCGAGTAATATAATAGGCACTGATAAACATTGTTAAAAGTTTGTAGTTTATGGTTCATGCTTTATATGTTTTGTAAATAACTAAAAAGATGCTAATAAAGGCTGCATGTACGCAAATAATTGAAAATAGAACATTTGATTGTAATTAAAAAGATTAAGGTACTACTGAAACCTACCATATATTAGGTGCGCAACTAAGTTCCCGCTGTTTAGCAATAGATGGCGCCAGTAGTAAGTGCTGGTCGAATGTTGTACATCTCAAGCGTCATAAACCAAGCTCAGACATATGGTAAACAAACTGCTTTGCCAAATCTGTGATTTTGGTTTAGTGTTATATATTTTGGTTGTTTGAAGATGTCTGATTTCGTGCCAAATAATCGTCATTTGCGGGAAGTGTTGATTTTCTTCTTTCATTCGAAGAAAACGGCGGCTGAAGCACATCGAGAGCTCCAAAAAGTTTACGCTGATGCTGCTCTGAGTGAAACAGCGTGTCGTGATTGGTTTCGTCGCTTCAAAAACGGTGATTTCAGTGTTGATGATCGTCCGCGTGAAGGAAGGCCAAAACACTTCGAAGACTCTGAATTGGAGGCATTGCTCGATGAGGATCCGTGTCAAACGTAAGAAGAGCTTGGTTCAGGATTAGGAGTTTCCCGCCAAGCCGTTTCTAAGCGATTGCATGCGTTGGGAATGATTCAAAAGCAAGGAACTTGGGTTCCTTACGATTTGAAGCCAAGAGATCTTGAGCGTCGTTTTCGTCTGTGAACAACTGCTCCAGCGGCAAAAAAGGAAGAGTTTTCTACATCGCATTGTGACGGGTGACGAAAAATGGACTCATTACAGTAACCCAAAACGGAAACATTCATGGGGACTACCCGGGCATGCTTCAACATCGTCACCTAGGCCGAATATTCACGCTGCGAAGCTTATGCTGTGTATTTGGTGGGACCAAGTTGGTGTTATTTATTATGAGCTGTTAAAACCAAACGAAACCATTACCGGGGAACGGTATCGAACTCAATTGATGCGATTGAGCCGAGCACTGCACGAAAAACGGCCACAATACGAGCACAGACACGAAAAAGTGATTCTTCAGCATGACAACGCTCGACCTTACGTTGCGAAACCCGTGAAAACCTACTTGGAAACGCTCAAATGGGAAGTCCTACCCCACCCGCCATATTCTCCTGATATTGCACCGTCCGATTATTACTTGTTCCGTTCGATGGCACATGGTCTCGCTGGTCAGCAATTCCACTCATATGATGACATCTCAAAATGGCTTGATTCTTGGATAGCATCAAAAGACGAACAGTTCTATCGAAATGGTATTCACGTTCTACCAGAAAGATGGGAAAAAGTCGTAGCTAGTGATGGGCAATACTTTGAATAATTCGTTTGTAACCTTTGTTTTCAAAATAAAGTTCCTTTTTCACCAAAAAACAGCGAGAACTTAGTTGCTCACCTAATAGAAAGGCACTACTTAAGCTTACAACGAGAGATCGAAGACTTTCAATGCAAGTTTTAATTCCGAAACTCAACACAAATAGTCGGACTTAAGGCTTGCCCACAATATATTCGTGACGTTAATTTGAAAGAAATCTTATGAGACAATCAAATTCACGCAAACGCATCAGAAACGTATCCATTGTGGGTAAGCCAACACTGAGAAAAATTTCATGGTTGTACCGAAAATTTAATGATGGTCAAGATGACTAACGGGCAGGGCTTTCCGATTTTGGGTGTCACTGAATAAATCACATGCTGCGTTTGCCTTGCGAACAACCATTTACTACACTGGCAAATGCGCTTCACCGAACGATACGGATCACGACACAAAAGGAGACGATAAAAGTTTGGCTCAGCGTACACAGCGATTATGCATGAGTCGGGGCCCACAACCCAGGTAACCAATAAGCAGTTCAAAAGCATCTTTACGGCAGCCTATCAAGCATTTAAGTTGCCTTAAATGTAACATAAATGCCGCTTTTGGCCCAATATACGGCTGCTTTACTGCAATGCTGTGATAATGCTTCATTAATGCTATTTTGCATTCGAAATGCTTATTACAGGCTACAAGCATTTAAAAAGCATTTAAAATGCAACTTTACAATAGATAGCATTCAAGATGCTGATATAATGCTAGTATAATGCTTGTAGCATCTGAAATGCAGATTTAGGGTTGATTTACTGCATATGCTAATGCTTATTGGTTACCTCGAAGTTTCATTTGTATGTATGATGTATGATATCCCACTCTCCCCATCCAGATTGCTTCAATCGGGTGCCCTGATGGTCCCTCCCATTCCCATGAAATATTTATATAATAGTGTACAAAATACTACAAGCATTCCCGACCAGAAGGAAACAACAAAATTATTTCAAGTGTTGTTATTCAGTTACGCTGTTTTTATAACAAAGGTTGTTAGAATTAGATCGTGGATGTAGTTAAAACAACAGAAATTGTAACAAAAAATCCTCAAGAAGTAACAAAACAAAAACAAACAATGATATAGATATAACATAAACAAAACAAACTTTGTAACAGTTTTGTTACGATGTTGCAAAATTATATCAGCTATTGTTAGAATTAATCTATTTCTTCACGCAGATTGTCCCTCCCAGGATTATATATCTTAATTTGTAATAAATATGTCATACAGGTATCCAGATGAAAACGTCTTTAGCTAATTTATATCATAATCAGTTAGTCGTAACAAGGTTTGTTATGATCTTGATATTTTTATGTTATGCCCTTCTGGTCGGGTTCGTATCTATTATATATGATCTTCGTTCGGTTGATCCTGAAATGCAAGAAATGTTGTATAGTGTTAAAGTGTAGGGTTCTGTGGTTCGCGCTTAAGCACGTTTTTGTTCGTTTTCAGCGATAGCAGCAATTCACTAAAATCTCGGTTTGAGGTATCCTGAAAAAGTTTGTTACATCTATTGAAATTTAATCATTTTATTTTACTCTTATTTACTGGTCACTATTTGATGCTTGATGCTGATTTTATAACCTCATCTATGAAGTAAAATCAATAAAACCACAATTATCAAATATAATAATATTGTGAGTAATGATAAAGTAATGACAAGGCTTGAACTGTAAAATCAGACACAAGCTAAATGAATACAGCGCTGTATGAATCATACCGCTCGAATTTGGTAAAATGTTCATTTGCAAAACGGTAATGAAAAATACATTCAATAATAATTGCAAGAGCCTATCACCGACTCCTTTGCCACCTCCTGACATCCAATGGATTGTTACTGAAAAATAAATAAATATTAGATATGTATTAATATCCTCCTAGTCCTGGAAAAGCTGAAACAGTATAGATCATTCCAAAAATCAAAGACGAAATTTCAATAAAAAATATTATTTTATAAGACATGTTGTAATATTTTTTCTTCATACTGTTCTAGTAACATTTCAAAGATAGCAATTGGAGTAATCAAAGAGTCCAGTTTGATGATTTCTGAAATAAATGGCTTATTTAATAATAATACCACTAAACAAAATATTTAAATATAATCCTATACTGCTTAGAAGCACATGCCAGCCTTTTATGAATTTTGTGAATTTTTTTTTCGAATTTTATAATTTCATGATAAATAAATTGAGCCTTTGATGCTTGTCATGTTGCTCCAGGCTCTTAAATGATTTTGGAATGCAAAGATGATTTCAAAGCGTGCTGAAATGATTAATTAAACGAGAATGGAAAAAATATATGATATGAATTACAGGTATGGATATACAACTTGATTTATAGGTACACGATCTTTAGTCGCACCCCCTCACTTCGCTATTTTCAAAATGACAACATTGCCCAGGCTACGCCAACCAGCGTCTCCATGTTTCAGCTGGCATTCTTTTGTGATCATATGGTCGGTGGTCGGTTGCACCCTCTTTCGAAGTTGTCAACTCACCATTTGAAGCCCCACACCTGGGTAATTTCATTTGGTATACAAAAACTGATCCATTCGCATTCTGTGTATGTAGCTGATTCTGAATATGATGGTTCACCGGTTGTTACAGCCGGCGAATATAACTCATGAAAAAAAAACAGCTTAGTGCAGATTATTGGAAATGTGCGCTGTGAAATAACTTTATTTTTTCGCAGCATAGCAGTAAATGTTTTTTTAACAGTTCGTTTATTTGTTAGGCTCAGGCGTGTGTAACACTTTGCGGAGCCGATATTCAATATTGTTATTAACAATGTTTTATTGATGAAGTTTGTCAGAAGTAGATAATTTATCATCTCCATGCGAAGCGCTAGGAGTGGACGGTAATGTTTTATTATTGATTTTAGTAAAAGTGGGGTTCCGATTACTCGTGGTTAACTCGAGGTTAATGATTATTGAAGATTTTCTCATCCAAATGGTAATTCGACTATTGTATTTAATGTACTTAAGTCGATTCAAAATTAATATAGGATTTTACTGAATACGTAATAAAAAAGCATAAATTTCTACGCTTCTACGAGTCCAAACCGAGATTGGACTGTAATTTTTCAGCTGTTGAAATTATTCCGAACAGATTTTGTGTGTAAGATTTTACGATTCTCACAATTTCCGTAGTCGTCGTAAGAGCATCGCGTGTTCAATGTTTTTGGGATATTGAAATTGAAGTGCTCAATTTGAAAGAAAACTTGTTTCAAAGTGCGGAGAAATGCGAGGAGTATGCAGAGTACTGTATGTAGAGCGTTGTACTCGAACTATGTTTGGACTTCTTGGTACTTAACAAAGATTTAGAAGTACTAGTAAAATATTCCTAGTACTCAAAAGTAATTCATGAGGAATCATATAATTCAAAAGAATTTCGAGATTATTCAAAGCACTCAATAGTATTTTAGAAAAACTTTCTGTACTCAGACGTATTAAGTGTGTGCTCAAAGTATTCGATACGTAAAGTACATAAAGTACCTAAACGTATTTTAATGGCTATTGAAAGTAAAATTTATACGATGTTGATATTATTGGATGCGATTGATTAATTAAATGTAATGTATGTGAACATTTAAACAACAATTTGCATTCTTTAAAATTTCGTTTGGTATGCATTGCAACAAAAATTTCATTTGGTAATCAGATATGTTATACACAGAAAAAAGATCTGAATTTTCATTGTGATGTAAATATCAGAGCATGTAAGATTGTGTTTCATGCCACACGAAGCAGAAACTTGCATGAAATAGTTCTATCAAAGACGCGCTTTTGTATACAACATTATCGACAATGTATGGAATTTCCCAGAAGTTTACACGATTCATAATGTTAATTTGTAAGTTTTGTGACGCTTCATTTATGTGCATGAAATTGTACAGAAATTCACACAACTTTTTCGTGCTGTGTAGTCAACAAGTTGATTAAAATTATTTTGACCCATTGAACCTGTTTTTGGGTTTCCACTATATATGAAATAAAGTGAAAAAAAAAATTGAGGCATAGTATAAAGATGAACTTGCCTGTATAGAACGATATTAGTAATAACCGCAAATTCTCCTTAGCAACGTCTTCACAGAAGTTGTTGGGACCTGTTCTTATATCTAAAGGGTGTCCACGATGAAATTGCCACACTATGAAATTGCTCTAACTTTTTAACCGTTGGGTAGAATTTAATGAAAATTTGGGTGGATTTAGTTCATAGTGCATTATTTACATCCTGCAAGTTTTAAAGTCCTGTGATCAAAACTCGCGGAAATGGAGTCGAAAGAACAGCTCGTGCGTGATTAAATCTTGCGCATTCATCACGAGAACAAGGATCTCTCGCATCGTTCCATCGCTAAAACGTTGGGAATCGCGAATTCCACGGTGTCGCGAGTGATTAAGCGGTTCGAGGAACGGTTGACCACCGATCGGAAGCCCAGAAGTGAAGGAAAAAGTATTCCGTACAACACCAAAAATCACAACCGCGTAGTTGGGACCTTCAACCGAAATCCGAACGCCTCCGTTCGGGATGAGGCTAAGAAGCTGCACCTAAGCCGAAGTTTTGTCCAGAAGGCCAAAACTAAGGCTGGGCTTCGAACGTTCAAGGTACAAAAGGCCCCTAATCGCGACGAGAAGCAGAACAAGTCCGCCAAAACCCGTGCCAGGAAGTTGTACCTCAACATGCTGACGAAAGTTGAATGCTGCATCATGGACGACGAAACATATGTGAAGGCCGACTTCAAACAGATCCCCGGCAACCTGTTTTTCACGGCCAAGGATAAGTTCAGCGTTCCGGAGCATGTCCGCACTCAGAAGATGTCCAAATTTGCGAAGAAATTCCTGGTTTGGCAAGCCATCTGCACGTGCGGGAAGCGGAGTGCACCTTTCGTGACCCAGGACACGATGAACGGACAGGTGTACATAAAAGAGTGCCTCCAGAAGCGGCTGCTTCCTCTCCTGAAGGCCCACAACGTCCCAACAATCTTCTGGCCGGATTTGGCCTCATGCCACTACTCCAAGGACGTGCTGAAGTGGTATGCGGACAATAAGGTCAATTTCGTGCCGAAAATGTTCAACCCTCCCAACACTCCGGAGCTCCGCCCCATCGAGAAGTACTGGGCGATTATGAAGCAGCACCTTCTTAAACGACCTAAGGTAGTGAAGACAGTCGAGGAACTGAAGAAAGTATGGGTTTACATGCAAAAAACGGTTGATTCACAAGTTGTGCAGAATCTTATGGCCGGGGTTAAGGCCAAGGTGCGGGCATTTGCGTATGGACTGTAAATAAAATACGAGTAAAATGGTAAAATGAAGTTTAATAGTTATTTCTCAATCCCTCAAAATTTGATGGCAATCGGATGAAAACTCGAATTTTACGAATCAATTTTGTGTGTGGCAATTTCATCGTGGACACCCTTTATTGTTGTTATAGATTTTTATTTATATATTTTGAGACTTCATCAAAATAGTCCGTCAGTTGAAACGCGTAAAAGTAAATAAAACAAGTAACTAATAAATTCCACTGAATTACTGTTGAAGATTTTCTCATCCAAATGGTAATTCGACTATAGTATTTAATGTACTTAAGTCGATTCAAAATTAATATAGGATTTTACTGAATACGTAATAAAAAAGCATAAACTTCTACGCTTCTAAAAACATAAGAAATATAATCGAAATGTATCCTTAACTACCAACAAAAGCATAACCTAACAAAATTGTGTTATTCCCTATGATAATGGGACTGTTACGTATTTATGGGCATTGATGGTACTTAAACTTGCAGTACAGTATTTGTTAATGACTAAGTGTTTGTCAGGTGTCTTTCTGCCTATAATCAATATGTCTTCATTTTAAAATTATTGTACGAAAGCTTGCTTCATTTAGAATTGGAACAAACTTTTGCTCATATTGTGGCGCTCCTGGTGGACGGATTTGGAAGTTCTTGGCGCCCACGTGTCGGGAATTTAGCTCAGCTTTACGTATGTATTTTTGACATTCCGCAAATCGACTGTACTTTGTAAACAATCAACATGGAAGCCGAAAGAAGGGAAAAAATTGTGCACAGTTATTTGGAAAATCCATTGTGGTCTGCATCTAGGCTAGCTAAACAGCTGAAATTGCCCAGAAATACCGTATGGCGCGTTATCAAACGGTATAAGGAAACATTGACGACGATTCGGAAGCCTCAAGCCAATCGTCGGAGTGGAACTGTCGACCGGAAACTGCGTGGTAAGATTTTGAAGACGATTAAGAGGAATCCCAATCTGTCGGACCGTGATTTGGCCAGAAAATTCGGTGCTGCCCATAGTACCGTGAGGAGAACTCGACTCCGGGAAGGAATCAAGTCGTATCGAGCTAGCAAACAGCCAAATCGGACCATAAAACAGAATAGTGTGGCCAAAATCCGTGCTCGGAAGCTATACGACCAGGTGCTGGCCAAGTTCGACGGGTGTCTTCTGATGGACGATGAAACCTATGTCAAGGCTGACTTCGGGCAAATCCCAGGTCAAAAATTTTACTTGGCAACGGTTTGGGGCGATGTTCCAGCCAAATTTAAATTTGTTTTTGCCGACGTTCATTCGATCCCACGACCATCCCGTAATGTTTTGGCCAGATTTGGCAAGCTGTCATTACAGCAAAGTCGTTCAAGAATGGTATGCAGAGAAAGGGGTCCAGGTTGTTCCGAAAAACCTTAACCCACCCAACTGCCCCCATTTCCGCCCTATTGAGAAATACTGGGCAATCATGAAGAGGAGACTCAAGGCAAAGGGAAAGGTTGTCAAAGACATCAATCAGATGAAGACCTGGTGGAATAAGATAGCTAAAACGATGGACGAAGAAGGTGTGCGCCGCCTAATGAGCCGTTTTACAGGAAAAATTCGAGAATTCCTTCGAAACCGTGACGAATAATTTTATCCGTATTTTTTCTTAAAAGTATGAAGAAAACGCTACATTTGTATAAAAAAAGATCTTGAATTCAATAATAAATAACTGAAATACAGGCAATTGTTTTTGTTCCAAATCTATCTGAAGCAAGCTTTATAAGCTGCGGAAATATCACCGATCGTGAATTTTTTCAACCGTCCTGTACTCGCGATTTTTGATTTATTACTAGGACAGGATATACTATCGTTCTGCCGCACTGTGTATCATGATAATATTATTATGTATGGGGAAAGCCTGTCTCATGTTCCTTACATCTCTCCCTTATTCGCCGCACAATGGCACTAAAAATTGTCAAAATATGCTACAGTAATATGTATGGTAAAATAGATTCAAGCGAGCATGTATATACATTCATCCAATTAGATCAATCATTTTTTGATCATTGTAGAATAGTCTCTTAATAGAATGGCACATCACATCACAACAACTTTAGGAAATGCTGAAAAACCTCCCTTCTCCCTTGACACGTATTTTAGTTCTTATTATTTTGAATTGCTTGTCACACTTTTCATAATCCCCTGTTCGCTAAACACGTAACTTAATTGGCTTCAATCCTACAGTAAATCTCAAAAACACTCTCAAAATACAAAAATATTTTGACCATAAATCAATCTCAATATGCCGCATCGGTCGTAAATTGTGCCTCGTTCTTTGATTGCTCCGTTGTGTGCTCCGTCTCTCTCTTGGAAGAACAAAGGCACGGGCGATTCAAAGCTGTATATAATCTTTGGAGCCGGTGCTCAGCGATCATCATCGATCAGTGTGTACAATGTACAAGTATGGATCATTGCTTCGAGCATTCAGACAGTGCAACAACCACCGAATATTCAGGTTCTGTTACGGTTACTGAATCTGAACGAATTTGCGATTCTATGTTCACGAACGGGTGGCAGTCTGACACACTATTGTTCAGTAGGGTCATGAATGATTTCCAAGCCCTGCTAACGGGTGTTCAATTAAAAAATGAGAACAAAACAAAAACAAAATTTCAACGAAATCAGTGTTTTTTATTAAAAATATAATGTTTATTCTTCAAAAAAAACCTCAATGAATATTGGAGAAAGGGCCCTGGTCAGCCGTACGACGCAACTTAGTCGCGATGCTCTCACACGAGCGCTGGACGGCACTGACGTCCATCTTCCGGATACAATTCCGGATCCTCGTGGTCAACTGCTTCGTATCCTTGGCCCGCCAATTATTTTTGTACACTACGGCAAAATGAGAAGACGCCTTGTCCGGCCAGAAGATGTACTTCCCATTCGCTTGATGCTCCTTTAAGAACGGCAGAAGAATTTTCTCTAGACACTCCTCCTGGTACACTTGTTGTTTGATGGCCAGACCGCTCGGCTTGAACCACGGCTTTGAAATCCCTCTGACCGATATGGCGATGTACAGCATAACTTTTTTTTTTTTAATTTATGCTTAAACTTATATTTTACTTCGGGGGGTGTGGCCGACTTGTCGTTGGAATAGTAGCTGTCATTTCCTGGAATGTGCGAGAGCGGAAAATAACCAGCACGAACGACGTCCCGCGATAGTTCTTCGTCATCCACCGGCACTGCGATTTTACGGTCGCTATCTGCTCGTCCGTGTTCTCGGGGGATCGAGTCTTCTTCTGACAGATGATGTCCTCCATATTGAGGGTTCGGTGAATTAAGGTATGGGAGCAGTGATATTTTCGGCCGGTGTTACGCAAACTCGTTCCGTCCTTGTTGTCGAACAGCTTTTTCAACGCTTCTTTCTTATTCTTCGTCATTATCTTCGCAGGACGGCCGCTACCGGCGTTCCGCTCCACGCTCAGGGATGCCAGGATCCACGATGACCATGCGTTTCGTAAAACCGCCCAACACGCTCGCGGAGTGCTTGCTGTTTCGACGCCATCTTCGCTTGAACTGACAGCACCCGAGCGAAAAGAAACATGCCACCCATTTCTAGGGAGTCCAGAGCGCAATTCTCTTGGAGAGAAAAAAATTTACGCACTTTACTTTAATTACAGAAAGGTATTGACATCATTCTCATTTTTTATTGGACACCCGTTATTGCATATAATGGTTACAATAATCATGAAAATGGTGTTTAAAAAGGGGGTTAACAACCGTGTTGGACGGACGGACAAGATAAGAAAATAACCTGTGGCAGCACTACCACTCGACAACAATGAGGTGTATACAGGTGCAGCAGAAGATAGCTACACCCTCTGCATCCAGTGTTCAATTATGCCGATTGTTTCGGTCGCCCGCATTTCCACTTCTCTAGTGTCTCGCATATCACTGCCAATACGATGTCGTCCGCAAGGCCAACGATCACTTCGTCTTTCGGCAGCTTTTTGAGCGTCAGCGCTCCGTTATACATTGTTCACCAATTTCCGCCCCACAGCGGTCTCGTACATCAGCTGAAAGTAACTCTTCAAAATTCTGCACAGGTAATCAGGGACCCTGATTCTGTGCAGCGACTCGACAATAGCCTCCCAGCTGGCGCAATTGAACGCGTTCTTAACGTCGATCATTACTACGGCGCAATATCGGTCGCCTCTCCGGTTCTGTTGTGACGACTTTACAGCTGTTTCGACCACAGTCCAAACAGCATCCACCGTAGACTTCCCTTTCCGGAAACCGAATTGCATCTTCGATTCGACAGACCGTGTTCGCAATCCGTAAATATCGTGAGCTTGAAGATGATCCTCTCCAGAAATTTCCTTAGCGTTTCCAGCAGTCATATTGGCCTATACGATGCTGGATCCCCGGAGGCATTCGTGGCTTCGGCAGCAACACTAGGTTCTGTATTTTCCCGCTGTCCGGGAAGTGGCCTTCCTCTAGACAATTCTGCAGTACATCTCTGAACATGTCCCGAAGTACCTGAATCGCCGCTTTCAGAGCTACGTTAGGGGTTCCATCGGCCAAGTCGTTGGACCGTGCGTCGTCCCTGTACTATAACCTTCAGTTTTGCTGGATATGGCTCTGCAGCCATTGTTGAAATTTTCATCCTCGTCATCAGCGGCTTACACAGTTCCTTGAAGCTCCTTGTTCCTTGTTCCTTGGCTCCAGTTTCCTCGCATACCCTCACTAACGTATTCGTCAGATCGTCCGTATTCCGGTTCGAAATTTCATTGTCGAACCGTAGTGCCTCAACAAATAGTTCCTCTTCGAAGACCATCGTCTTCCATTCCCGCTCACAACTGTTTATCCTCCGTATTGCAACAGGATTTCGCTGCTACATCGAATCGCCAGATATTTGAGTTCATATTTGTCATCAGCGACGGAATACAGAAGGTAACATCGATGGAAGGATTCACGGCAAAAGTTTTTGAGCGAATGTTTATACGGGTGAAGATAGACGGTGGTGTATCACGGCCATTTTCTAACAAGTACGGTGTTCCACAAGGTAGCAAGCTCGGACCGCTATTGTTCATCCTGTTTGTCAATGTTGCCACTTTGATTTTGAGCGAAGGTTTCAAAGTGGTCTATGCAGATGATTTATAGTTGTACAACGTGGGGCGCTCGCAAGAAGATTGCTTTTTTCTGAGTGGTGTCAGAGAAACAAACTGATACTTAACGTTGATAAATGTCAGATAATCACGTTTCACCGTATGAAGAATCCAATTCTGTTTGACTACTACATTGATAGCAATACTCTTAGTAGAGTTACCAGTGCGACAGATCTGGGTGTTCAACTAGATTCAAAAATGACTTTCGAACTACACCGTTCCGCAATCATATCAAAAACAACTCGACAGTTGGGCTTTATTTCCAAGGCGGCGAAGAGTTTTGTTCGGACCCACACTGCTGGAAGTCATTCAGCCTTATTCTGCGTGGCGTGTGAGTCGAGACGACTCGCTCTCACATACGAGGAGACAATTGTCGCCTCGTGTGAGGTGACTTTCCGTGCAATGGAGAGTCACCTCACACGAGGCGACAATTGTCACCTCGTATGTGAGAACGAGTCGTCTCGACTCGAACGCCATGCAGAATAAGGCTGATTGTACTGTGCACTTGTCAGTCCAATTTTGGAAAACGTGTCTGTGGTATGGCATCCTTACTAGGTCACGTGGTGTCTCAGAATCGAACGAGTTCAGAAGCGATTTATTCGTTTGGCTCTGAAAAACTTGCCGTGGCGAGATACGCTGGAACGACGTCAAAAAATACAGCAGTCGTTGTTTATTGCTGAACTGTTGAATGGTGAAGCTGATGCCCCCGAACTACTTTCTTACGGAACTCTACGTTGCTGCAACCAAGTTTTCACCGAACTGTGTTTGAATAAAATGAACTGATGCATTTACTGCAGTCGAAGAGCTATTTGAGTTTAATGAAGCATCTAGACGTTTTGAAAATCGGATAAGACTATTTAAGAGATTTAACTGATTTTAATACATACACACTCAGATTTTTTTTACAGAAACCTGTAAAATTTTACATAATTCTCAACAGCTGAACGTTCGGTAATCCGTTTTAACGGATTTCGGTAAAATTTGACAATAGTCTGTGAAAATTTCACCGGAATTTGTACATTTTTACCGAAATCCGTTAAATCAGATCCGTTAATTCAGCTGTTGAGAATTCGGTAAAATTTTACAGATGTCTGTAAAAAAAATCTAAGTGTGTATGTGTTCCTCTCCGAGGTCCACAAGTAGTAGTATGACGAGAGGAATAATATGTGTCAAATAGTCGGTGCATGCCAAAAATAAACAGAACCAGAACAACGCAATAGGCAGTATAAGAGCACGGTCAGTCGCATACTCTTTTACAAGTCGGATCGGATTGCCTACCCTGCATCTGGGGTAGCTTGGTAAAAGATTATGCGCCCGATTGTATACTACCTTCATATCCCATCCGCTCGTTTTCAACTTGTATCTTTTAATTTTCATAACCTGCCGTTACTCTAAACGGAACTATCAATGCTTTCTCTTCAATTCTCTTAGTTCTAGTAGTAGTAGTTATTTTTACACATAGGAAGTATGTGTGGTTACAAATAGTTGTCATTTGTTGATCATAAAGTCTAGATCACTTAGAAATGGGACACTTTCAAACGCGTGTATTTCTTAAATTTTTTTTTTTAAATAAAAAATTTTTAAAAAAAAAAAAAAAGGGTTTTTTTTGAAAAAATTCTTTCCTTTTTTTGGGGCTTGATAGGGGGGCTTCTTTAGGGGTTGGGGGGGGGGGGGGGAATATTGTGGGGGGTCTTTTTGGTTTTTTCCTTTTGTGGGGGGGGGGGGGGGGCGGATTTTTGTGAAACATTTGTGGGGAGGTGTGAGGGGGAAAAGAGGGGATGGGGGTGTATGATGGTATGGGTGGGGGGGGGGTTTTTGTTTGTTGTTTTGTTATATTGTTTGGGGAGGGCGAGAAAGTTATATTATATTATATTATAGTAAAATTAAATGAATATTTTGTTTTAGAATGTATATTTTGTTTGTTGATTTGGTTAATATATTTTTTTTTGTTTTTGTTTGGGTTGTTTGTGGGGTTGTTTGGTAAATTTTAAAAAAAAAAAAAAATATGGGGGGGGGGACAGGGATGCCAGATATACAGACATGTCTGTATTTATACAGACATTTGATCATGCATACAGACCTCATACAGATTACAGACATTATACAGATATTGCGATAAAGTTACAGATTTATACAGACATTGATATCAATCAATAAAATGAAAATTATTCTGAAACGATTTTATTTTCCATATAAAGTTGGCATGTTTAGTTTGTTGACCTAAAGCATTTTAAGTATTTCGGAAAACTGTTCATTTCTTCAGATGTTTCAGAGCCTAGTATTTAGGCTCCTTTTATATTGAAATAGACCTCAAGTTAAGTCATGATTTTTAATATTTTGAAAATTTGCGAAACGTTTTTTGAGCTTTACCATACCTTCTATTGATAGCGGACTGATAACTAAAAAGTTATTCAGTTACGCATAGAATATTGTTCGCAAAACTACATTTACAGTTTATTCGTTTTAAAGATGCCAACGCATTCACTTCAAATCTATTTATCCTACTGGAAAATCCCATAGAAATTCAGGAAACTTATTAGATAATCAAGACTTAAAGATTGTTTGGAATGTAGCGGTTCCAATATTATTTTCAAAGAACTTTTAATGATTTCAACTAACTTTCAAAATCGAGTAATTTAAAAAAAAACTTCTCTTTAAATTTTACGTGTGGCGGAATTTATCAAAAGTTCAATAATATTTAAAAAAAAAGCAGAAAAAAGTTAAATTTTAGAAGCATGGAAGCAATTTTTCTTGAGAATCTGTAGAATCTTAACTGATATTCAACGACTATTTTCTTGTCAGGATCAGGATTTTTAATGATACTATGTACCTTGAGACATCTATTGACAAGTTTGCCCTGCATTTTTGGGAATTTATTGAAAAAAAACTATTTGATATGTTTCTTAACTAAAATCAAAGGAATGCGAAAAAGCTTTAACTAAATAAAAGTTAAACTTGGGAAAACTTCAGATAATATGTAAGATTTCAAAAGGAAAATTAAATACGAAGCATAGTTACGGAAGGTTTGGTAAATGAGCTAAAGTTAAGCTGGTCTTATATTTTCTAAAACATTACCGTTCGATACCGTTCTGAGAATCAAAACAAAAAGGGTTTCAAGACTTAAGTATGTTACATAATTTTAACGAACTCCAGTACTTTTCAAAATTTACGTATGCATTAAAAAAATAGATTTATTTCGAATGGCGATGCAAACAAATTTACAAGACGTAATTCAATTGCACAAAGTTTTGTAACAGAATACGTTTATTGAACTTTCTACCAAAATGCTTCTGCCGAGGGGCCCCACAGAATTGGACTGAAACCTTATCCATGGCCGATAAAAAGATGAATTTCGGCAGCTCTTTCTTGGTCTTGGCTTTCTCCCTTTTGGACACGAAATTATTGGAATAGATCCTCAATTTGAGGTTCGAAAAAACATTTTCTATCGGCCGCAGCTTATTGACGTTAGAAGTGTTAGCGGTCTTCAATACAACGTATATCTTTATCCGGTCCATCTCCTCCAATGGATCTTTTGGCATAATGGGCTGAGGCCAGGTTCGCCCAAAAGGCCACATTCTCCTTCGCGTGATACTTCTTAATGAAGGAAGCAACTTACGGCAGGCACTTCGTACTGTATATCTCCTTGTTCACCGCAAGCCACGATGGTAAGAGAAGTGACTTGGACATTCCCTTCTCACTGGTCGTCAGCCACAGAAAGGCCTGCTTCGGGAATTGCTAATGGAAGATATATTTGTCGTCAAGCGACAAGTAGGTCTCTTCATCCATTATTAATACGATGTCGCGCTTTACCGAAAAGATGTATTTCACCAGCACCTTCAGCCGCTCCATTTGGGTGATTGATAATGCTGCCAATTTTTGTTTGGTACCCAACAGAGTTGCTACGATCGGCGATGCACAGGTGGATTCACCACCTGGTGGCAGGATAATCGCATGCAGAATCGCTTTAATCAGTCCATTGTTTTAAATGCATACGTTAATTTGACAAAGATTTTTCATTAGGGCCTAACTCACAAACATAAACAATGGCTTTTTCCGTAAATTTCTCGTAATACAAAATCGACCCATGTAAGCTTCCAATTCTGTCGAATAGAAGGACTCTTGTTCTTCGAAATGGCTGTGGTAGATTAATAAGGCAAGTTCCCAAGTTCGACAAATTCAATTAAAAGGCCATTGTTTACGTTTTTCAGTTAGGCCCTAATGAAAAATCATTGTCGAATTGCTACAAAATAAGAAGGCCCTCAAGAATATGTTTAAATTTGAAAAGGCCAAGAATCCTTAAAATATAAGAGATTCTCCAGAAACTTTGTGACAGTTGAAAAACGGAAAAAGTAAATGAATAAGGCTCCCGAAACCAATGTATTTGAGAGTATGAGTTAACTTTATTTTTTTGCGAAACCATTCCTTACCTTGTTTTCGAATAGAATACTTTCATCACCCATATTCTTTACGTACATTTTTGTCAAAATCCTTAATACAGATATATACAGATATTGTTCAATGTTCCCTACAGACATTTTGAAAAACTATCTGGCATCCCTGCTTACACATCACCTCATTTTTGTTTGGCGGAAAAAAAGAGTGGGGGGGGGGAGGGGAGGGGAGAGAAAATGTAGGCCTAAAAAATTGGGGTGTGTGTTTTTGTGGGGGGGGGGTGGGGGGGAAAAAAAACAGTGTTTGACGCGTGGAGGTTTTTTTTTTTTTTTTTTTTGGGGTGGTGGGTTGATTTATTTTTTTTTTTTTTTGGGGGGGAAAAGGTGTTTTTTTTTGGGGGGGGGGGGGGGGGGGGGGGGGGGGGGGGGGATGGTATTTTTTATTAAAAAAAAAAAAAGAAAAAAAAAAAAAAGGGGGGGATCTCTAAAATGAAGTGTCCCATTTCTAAATCTAGCCTTTGTAGCAAAATATCATGTGTGGAGAACATAGATATTATCATTGCTTTTTTTATCAGTGTAGTATTGGATATTGTTAAAACTGGAATGGAAATAAGGCATTAATCTCTTAAACTAACATTTATTCTACTAGCATAACTCCTACACGGAATAAGTTAAACAAAGTGAGATAAGGATTGGGATTTCTCTGCCTATGTACGAATATACGGGCGCGATGATATTGATTCTTATATATTTGTTGACATAGTGGAAACATAGAAGATAAAGTCTCAGAAAAAGTAAGGTGATGGGTGAGTAAAATATTTCGCTAAAGCGATCAAATAAGTTCAAAGTATAAAATTCGTTCAACCTGATAAAAATTTCTCTTAAATTTGTCACAGCAAATAGGGAACTTGTGATACATCACATGTGTTTCAATTTCTGGGTCTTTCATGTTACCAACAAAACAAAATAAAATGAAAATTTACAGAAACAAACAACTGCATACTAATCAAATGAAATATATTATAACGCATTTTTCTCAATTTTCCAGTTGTGCTTAAATACGTAAATGCTTAAATAAAAAATAAAAAAATAATATTTAATTCTTTGCATCTCTCTGTATATTAAGGTGTGTGTGTATGTGTGTAGGTGTGTGTTCCTTTTGCTTGAAATATTAGTTCAACCTTCCACTCTCTGGAAGATACTTTGCTCTCAGAGAACATAAATACTAAATTTTGCTTCCTCAGTTTTCATCTCTCAATTATTATCTTTTCACAAAAAAAAACCCGAGGTTATCCCCTAATCTCTCACAAAACACAACGCGTATCAGGGCACTCTACACGGCCGCTGGGATCAAAGAAAAAGCCAGTCGAATTGTTAGAACAGGGCTAACTCAGAGATGAACAAATAATTTCATGAGGTTCCTAGAGAAACCTCTTGAATACCATGTCAATCTAGTTCTATATTACTCAATCAATCGCTGGGAAACTCCTTAAATCGAAATTCGACTAAATTTTCAGATACTAACAGAGGCGTAGAATGTTTGATACCGCACTGGAAAAAAAATGATCATAAAACATTTTCTTTGATTTCTGGTTACAACTTTTGACTACTTAACATTAGCTTTTTCAATGCATTCCAATATGGGCGGGAGAGAACTGTAATGAGCTCGCAGTTGAAAAGTGGAAATCCCACTAGAGAAAATCATTTTTCACCATACCTTGACGCCACCATTAAATCTTGTTTCGCTCGTGGGGTGTCCTCATATTGAACAGTTCTGTTCTGAATAATCTTGTGTTGAATTAAAACGAACCGAATAACGATAAAATTATGTTGCTGTTGCCGATCAGTTACCACTAAGAAAGTTTATTTTTGTTTTGCAGCAAAATCCAAGTCATACTCATTTTATCAAATGAAATTACACTTTGTGCAATTGTTTTATGGTCTATTAGATGCTTCCAATCGTTCTGAAACTAAATGTATTAAACAAAAACAACTAAGGATTTGATAGTTGAAAAAAAAACTTAAAACTAAAACAGAAGGAAAATATGCATTTCAATCGTTCTTCTATGGTCGATTATGATTGCTTCTTTTTTCTTATTAATCGTTCCCGAGCATTCTTTCTGGCGGTCGTTCAGATTTCATTCATTCGATTCATTTCACATTTCATATTGTAATAACGTAAGGTAATGCGTCGATAACTAAACAGACACTCGTTCGATTGATTTTTTTTCCGTTATGATTTTTTACGAAAATTAGTTCCATGACTTTATTGATTCTATTACTATTGATTTTGTTGGTTTATTTTTTTTTTTTTGCGTCACTTTAGCTTTTTTTCTTGTTTTGCAACAATACACATGCATATGCACATTCGAACTCACACTCGCGGTCACTTTCATTGCTTTCTGTAGAAAGTTTCATACCTATGCTTACAAAAATGGATTCTATAGTTCGCGGTGGCACGCACACTAATACACGCACTTGTTCTGCGGTGAGTGCTTTACCTTGCTGGTGTGTGCGGGTGCAATCTGTGGATTTCAAATCGCCTACCACGCGTTCTCAGTTGTTTTTGCTTTGTTCTAGTATGGTACAAATTTTACAGACAATCTGCTTTTAGTGTTAAAATACACAATGTGTGATTTGATTTGTATAATTTAGCTTATCAATGTATTATTATAAGTTGTTTTTCGCTTTTTTTTTTGTTTTGTTATTCTATTACCTCCTTACTACAAATTATTATTTCCATTTCCTTTCATATGTGTATATAAAAAATATATACTTTATTTCTTCGTTTTCAAGGGTGTTCAATCTGTTTGCACTGGTCGCTTGAATGTCACTGCTACTTGGACACTCACTGACCAAAGTACTTACAAAAATGTGTATGGGAAAACGCCCATCTTTCTCAAAGTTTTATTTTTTTCCTCGCACGCTGTAGCCTGATTTGCGACACAGTTATTGTTTGCTTACTTACTCAATAATGTATGTTACCGTTACACAACACGCCATCATTCACATGTATCAAAATATCGACGACGTATTTGTATGTTATTGGCTTTCTGTTATACTACAACACGGGAACCAATTCATGATTGTTAAGACCTATGTAAAGTAAGCGAAAAGCAATCAAAACCTCATTTAGCTAAATGCAACAGTATTGTGTTTTTTTTTATCTATCTCTTTTCATTCGAACAATTGAGTTGCAAAAACAAAACATAAACAATTATGCAACAACTTCCCGATTGATTGAAGATTTCTTTCGTTTGTTTGCTTTGCGGATATTTTGTTTTTTTTTTTGTTTTTGAGAAATTTGTTGGACCAGGTTTGTCTACGATAGAGGTAGTAGTAGTAGTTTGGTAGAAAATTGCTAGAAAACGTTGTTGTAGTGTTGTTGATCATGCTTACAGAAATCAATTATGCATCAATTCGTGTAGTTTGTTATGCCTGCTTTTTGGTAGTCAAAACGGACTGCAGCTTCCTTCTTGCGTGCTATTTATTTTGATTTATTTATCTGCCGGTTTCTTTTAGAACAATGTTTTCGCCTATTGTTTCGAGTATCAGAATTTCTTATTTGTCTCTCGCTATAGCTATCTACTTACAGATCGGTTATGTTTTGTTGATGTTGTACCAAATCAATTCCTTTTTCTCTAATAGGTTCGACTAGTGGTCAATCTGTATTGGTTGTTGATGGAGTGGAACAGTGTTGAATAAACGCAAATCCACAAATCGTGGCTTCAAAAATTCGAGGAGGTATGAAATTTCACAAACCCATAGTTACTCCTGTACCAAATGATTTTGACCAGAAAACTAATTTCGATTCAGTTATTATGCATCAGAGTTTTCCGAAAACAACAAACGACACCGCAAATGAATGAAATTATCAACTTTCCCAACCCGACAAGAAGCATTCCTCGCGCTACGACCATTCATCAAACGGCATTTCTGCCCCAGTCTTCACACTAATGCTGCAATTCGGTATAACAACTTGCAGAACATCTAGTTGATTCCCCTCTATTCTCTACTCAACACACAATTTCAGTCACTTTTGTAACACATGTGTTGTGTTTGTATGTTTGTTTGGTGTATAAACGAACTGATGATATGTACGATGATATACATTGTTCCCTATCGCTATCTAATCCCGCTAACTCTGTTTCTCTTCCACCATTTGATTACTCATCGTAGCGCCAAGATTGATGCCATCATCGTCAACTTCATTTACCCAACGCTGCTCCACTCCTTTTCGCTCTACCTGTGTTCTTCTCGAGAGGCAGTGTTTTACAGAAACCAAAGGATACAGTGTAGATGTCCCCCAAACAAGTAAGCAGAAAGCGTAGCTTATATTATTTTTTTCGCCTAAAAATCATGCATACGTACATATACTACTATTTCGTGGTATATAAATTAGTTTGTTTTCCAATTCCATTTTGCCTAATAATGGGTAATCATCAATTTGTTTTTGTTTTGTAAAATCTCCTAGTCTTTCACAAATAATTTGTTGCACATAAATCGCTTTGCCATTCTCGAAAACAAAACCGAACTTGCGGGGCCTATTATTAAATAAGTTTGATTTAATTTAAAACATGTTTTAAAATAATAATATTAATAATAAACAACTGATAAAAACGGCTTTCTGTTATTTCCTCTTCTGTGTTAAATAAATCAAACAATTTTGACAAACATGCGTTGCCAATGTTACGTGTTGTTGACATCGGACGAATTGGACTGTGATTGTTGTTGCTGGCTTGGGAGCAGATGATTCTGGCTGGACTGATGTTGCAGCTGCTGTAGCGACGCCTGCAGCTGGGACTGCGAACTGGAGTTGCATAATACGGTATATACAGAGTCGACCTTACTCAGCTTCTCAAACAACGGTATTAGATCTAACAGTTCCGAATCACTATTGTCGTCGAACCACGATTTCACTGGCACCTGGAGGTTCGAAGTTGATTGAGGGTAGAGGGAGTAGAAGAGTGACAAAGTGGTTTAGTTGAGTCTGAGTTACAGTTACTAAGATATTTATTGACATGATAATTGGTGAGCAAATAGGGTATAAAATAGCTGTGTTCAACAGTTGGATGTAGATGGTTTTATTTTTATTTTGTATTAATTATGAGATTAAAAAAAATCCTACAGGAGTAAAGCTCGATTCAAAGTAAATCTGGACGCACGGTTTAATACACCACCGCGTCCCTGGTGGTTGGAACAAAAAACGTTTGACAGGCATTTGTTGATGTTTCATTGACGAAGAAATTGGTGAAAAGTTGTTCTCGATTGATCGACGCATCTCGAAATTACGAATCATGGAACTTGAGAAAAGAAAATTAATTGTGCACAAACATCTAGAGAATCCTTCGTGGTCTGCCTCAAAAATAGCAAAAGTGTTAAAATTCCCAAAGTCAACGGTGTGTCTTGTAATCAAACGTTACAAGGATACTCTGAGTGTGAATAGAGCACAGGGCATCTACCATAAAAGTGGCACTAGGGACAAAAAGCTGAGGAGAAAGGTGTTGAGGTACGTGAAATGCAACCCAGGTGTCTCCATACGTGATTTGACAAAGAAATACGATTCCAACTTTTCCACCGTGCGTAACATCCTTTCAAGAGAAGGATATAAGTCTTTTTGTGCCAGTAAACATCCGAATCGCTCCCTGAAACAACATTTAGTGGCCAAAAAGCGACCACGATTACTATACGAACGAGTTTTGACGAAATTTGAGGCTGTATTTGAATTGATGACGAAACATGGAAAAACACATATAAACAAATCCCCGGACGAAAATTTTTCCTGTCAACTGGTCGTGGGGATGTCCCTTCCAGGTATACATTTGTTTTTGCTGATAAGTTTGCTCGGAAACTAATGATTTGGCAAGGAATCTGTAGTTGTGGCCTTAAAACCAAGGTTTTCATCTCATCTCACACAATGACGTCGAAGGTTTACATTTAAGAGTGTCTGAAAAAGCGGATTTTACCCTTCATTCGGCAACACAAGACCAACGTTATGTTTTGGCCGGATCTAGCCAGCTGCCACTACTGTAAGGAGGTACTAGAAACAATGTTCATTTCGTCGCCAAAGAGATTAATCCTCCGAATTGCCCTGAGTTCAGACCAATCGAAAAATATTGGGCAATTGTCAAGCGAAAACTTCGAGGATGCAGTAAAGAATTGACAAATGCACAACAAATTCGTTTAAAGTGGAATAAGTTCACCGGTACAGTGTCACCAGCGACTGCGCAGATCATGATGGCATCGATCACAAGTAAAGTGCAACAGGTAGTTCGAAACGGTGAAATGTAATAACTTGTTATAAATCGTTTGAAAGCTGAATAAATACCCTTTTGTTTGACGTTTTGATCAACTGTGAATGTTGTTTAATTCTTGAGTTATGATCACTTAAATGCGTTCAAATTTACTTTGAATAGGGCTTTAGGATCTGCGTACAGAACATTTTCCAGATTCGCGCGCGACATATTGGCCAGGTCGGTCATTTTTAGATATCGCCCTGTGTTATTTCCAGTGTTTGGAATTGAATAGTTAAGCAATAATAATGGAACTCAATTGTTTCGTATAAGAGCTAACTCCAAAAATCCATTATCCGAGATAAGTGTTATTATCCCCCAAAAGTCGAGCAAAAAGTGATGCAAAAGCGGCATTTTCGCTCTCGTGCTATCCACCACCTTGGAATGAAGAAAAAAAAGGAAGCATCATGGAGACGGATGACTTGCAGCTACAACATCAACAGCGACCGGTACATCAACCGAGCAAAACCCCAAGGAACCAGAAAAACCAAAGCAGGACAATCTCTACATAGGCAAAGATAGAGCACCTTGTCGCATCTACGTGGAGCTCACAGACCCAGACCAGCAAAAGAGCATCAACGAAAGATCAGTCGGAAGGATGCTTTTCAAAATCTTCGGAATCATAAACTGCGTAACGGAAATCAAAAATGCAGGAAGAAGGAAGGTATTAGTATATCTTACTAACTTTTCTGCAGCAAACAGAATAGTTGTGAACATCGTGGTAAAAGTCTACGGATACAAGGGGCTATTCATAAACCACGTAGAATTTTTCTGGAAGGAGGGGGGGTCTGACCGAAGTCTACGCTCCATAAAAAATTACCAAAATTTGTATGGTGAAAAGTCTGCAAGGGGAGGGGGTGGCTGATATTTTCAAAACTGAGTACGTGGTTTATGAACGGGCCCCAAGGCATTTGTCACAAAGCACCTAAAATCGGTGACAGGTGAAATCGACGGAATACCTCTTTCGATTACCAACCTCCAAGCAATAAAGGCATAAATTCAATTATTCTCCAGTCTCCATCTTGAGTTGGCTACTCAACATTTTTTCGACGATAAACGAAAGAAGCCCTCGCAATCCTCCAATCTGTCAAGTTTCTAACAATATGTCCAACGACGACCTCAAGAACCTGACCGAGTTGATTTCCCAGCAACAGCGCCAGATTTCCGCCCGTCAACCGACAAACGGAACGGCTGACGGGAGCGAGAAAATCATCGAGTCCCTGGCCAACGGAATTCAGGAGATCTATTTCGATCCCGATGGAGCAATCCACTTCAACGACTGGTATACAAGGTATGAAGATGTCTTCAAGGAGGATGGAAGGCGCCTCGACGATGCAGCCAAAGTACAGCTGTTTCTACGCAAACTGAGCCTTTCAAGGCATGAAAAGTACGTCAACAGTATACTTCCCAAGCATCCGCGTTATTTCAAGCTCGAAGAGACGGTATCCAAACTAAAGAAGCTTTTCGGCCGGCAGAAGTCCATCTTTCATGCCCGGTATCAATGCCTACAGTACTCGAAGAACGAAGCGAACGTTCTTACATCGTATGCAGCAATGGTCAACAAGAACTGTGAAGCATTCCAGCTCTCGAAACTTTCAAGCAATCAATGCAAAGCTATGTGCTTTATCTGTGGACTCCAATCATCCCGAGACGCTGATATCGGAGCCAGGTTGATTGCCAAGCTAGAAGCAGACTAGGCAGCGATCGCAAACCAGGAGAGTCCAAATTACTTTGAAAAACCTCGTGGAGGAATGTCCCGGATCGTAAACCTCAAGCGGGACACTCAAATGGTGGAGAGCAAGGATAGACTAACTGTCAACGCAATCACTCGAAACCAGAAGAAACCTGTGAAAAAGATTCCCAAAACCCTATGTTGGAATTGCGGTGATCTTCATTATAATCGCAACCGTCCTGTCATCAATCACACTTGCCTGAAGTGCGAGCAACAAGAACACAAGGAAGGTTATTGTTCGAGCAACAAACCGCCCATTCCAAGGAAGTCCGCCAATCCGAAACCGAAGGAACACATTAAAACCAAGAGCATTCACACAGTATGTAACATCGACAGCAAGCGAACATTCGTTCCAGTTCACCTAAACGGCGTGGCAGCGATTCTGTATCCGACATCACTGTCATATCGGAACAGACATGGGTCACTATTGGAAGACCAGCTACTCAAGCTATTGAAGAGCAAGCAGTTACCGCTTCCGGGTACAGTCTCAAGCTTATTGCAGAATTCAGGATAGGCATCACGATTGGCAACGTTACCCAGGAAGGCCGAATCTTCATTGCTGACAATACCGATTTGAACGTAATGGGCATCGAAACCATGGATCTATCTTCGATCTCTGATCCATACCGATCAGCAGCGTGATAAATGTACTTCATCAACAACCCGACGAAACCGTGGAGAGACTCAATCGGCAGTTTTCTGAAGTCTTCCGAACATGCTCAATCAACACTACTGCAACAATTGAAATGCTGCGAGAAACATTCGCCTGCTACGGTAATCCAACCACTCGGATGTCGGACAATGGATCATAGTTCACTAGCAAACGCTTCCAGCAGTTCTGTAGCAGCAATGGAGTCTCGCACATTCGGATTGCGTCTTTTCACCCACAATCCAATGAGGAAGCTGGACGATTTGTTGATTCTCTGAAGCGAAGGCTAAAGAAATTAAGTGACGGGGGAAGCCCACCAACTCTAGAGCATCTCCAAACATTCCTGTCTGTGTATCGATCGACACCCAACAAGAGTTCAAGTCACATAAAGTCTTCAGCTGAAGCTTTTCTTGACAGACCTGTCAGAACGACTTTGGATGTCCTAAAAAACAACCACTTCCAGTTCCAGGTGCTATAAATGAGAAACAGAACAAGCAATGAGAAACAGAAGAAGCAGATCATCGAGAACTCCAACCCGACGACTTGGTGTACGCCGAGTACCATCACGGTAATAACAAGTCATGGAAGCCAGGCGTGATCATCGTAAGAAAAGGATCCGTTAATTACAACGTTCATTTGGACCTTGATGGACGTCATCGGTTGATCCGGTCACATATAAACTAGATTCGATCACGTACAGTCTCAACTGAAACAACAACACCAGTTGCTGACACCCAGCTACAGTGGGAGATTCTAATTGAAGAATTTGAACATGCAGCTCCAATAGTCCACCGGTTTCTTCTTTCACCGGTTCCAGTTGGAAAACGTCGAAATTGAAGATATAGCTAGCGCTTCCAGATGTTTCCTTGACCAATGAATCAATTTCAGAAGATGTCCCTGAAGCACATACAAACTTTTCCAGAAGAACTACGAAAGCAGCCGATGCGGAACAGAAGGCCATCCTGATTAGCCCCGTACGATATCTTCCAAGGGGGTAATGCAACAGAGCAGTAAGCCATGCTACTGCTATGCTGGCAGAGACGAACTTTTATTTATTCATTCGACTAGCAACCTTCGTGCAATAAAGAGATAGATTCAATTAGTCTCCTGTCTCTATCTTGATTTGGCTATTCAACACTATCCGAAGAAGAAATCAAGCATGACTTCCACAGCCTGGCTCCCGTCATGGATGTGTATCGGTTCTAACGGTTAGTGAACAATACCAAAGTTCCTCGAACCGTGTCAGCGTAAAATTCAGGGCAAACAATGTTGAACCTTTCTACAGGAAAGTGTTCCTTTGCCTAAACTGCTTGCGCTAAGACCACAAAGCAACAAGCTTTTGCAGCACTCGACGTTGTAACGGATGCGGAGAAAGACACGAGTCTGAGGATGCGTACGAGGAATGTGCGAACCCCACCGATGTATCTACCGCAAGAAAAATCACAACACTACCGACGAAAACTGTCCAGAACGCCAACGGCAGAACAACATCAAGTCAGCAATGGCCAAAAAGGCATTGACCTTCTACGAAGCCAAAGAACTCTTCCCAAACACCCTCAAACAGCTTTAACGCCCTCACGAAATTCATGGACAAACCGAAACCAGGAGATGATGAATCCCAGGACTAGGCATTCCAAGCAAAGAAATAAAGCGTACAAAACAAAACAACATCCAACGTTGCCACCGGAACGGCCCGGAACAACCCAGAAAGAGTGAACAAGCAGGAACAATGGAAAAAGAAGCTGCAAGATGCACAAACCCAGCAAGCAAAGATGTCGCAAACGACGGTTAATCATGTCATACAAGAGGCACTACAACGGATAAGCGAGAGAAAACATAATAGAAACGAGCAAAAAGTACCTAAGCTTCGACGTAAGCCATAAAAACTAGACATCTGACATCCACTATGGCCAACGGGAGAGAGAAACAAACATATTACAAGCCAACGTAAAGACTGTATTCGATGAAATTTGGACACACGCAATTGTTCGTAACTTTTTAGCGTGTGGGTAAAAATTATTGAAATTTTAACTGAATGTATTTCATTGTGTTGTGTCAATTGTGTAATGAGTTTCGTGAAAATCGGTCGAGTGATTTCAGTGATGGCTTCCAATGAAGAAATAGTGCGCCAACAAATTTTGGGCACTCACTTCGAAAACCCAAACGCTTCTCATCGATGGATCGGAAAACAGCTCGGAATCGCACATTCAACCGTATCTCATGTGATCAAAACGTTCATGGACTGTAAGACAACCAAGCGGAAAAATGGTAGTGGCAAAAAACGTGGCACATCAAATCCGGAGAAGGCCTGGATGGTATTGAACCAATTTAAACGTTATCCCAACATTTCGATCAGGGATGTTGCGAAAAAGGCGAAAGTTTCAGTTTGTTTTGTGCAGAAAACAATGAAACGTTCTGGATTACATGTGTACAAGGTCCAGAAGGCACCGAACCGGAGCGATAAACAGAACTCGGTGGCCAAAACTCGTGCAAGAAAACTGTACAGGGAGTGGCTCAAAAAACCGTTCTGCATTGTGATGGACGATGAAACCTACATTAAAGCCGACACCAAACAAATGCCAGGACAGGAACACTACGTCGCCACCTCTAAGTTGGCCGTTTCGGAGAGTGTACGGAAGAAGAAACTGTCGAAATTCGCCAAAAAATTCCTTGTCTGGTAAGCGATCTGCGGATGTGGCAAAATGAGTCAGCCCTTCATCACCTCTGGGACCGTCAACGGACAAATCTACAAGGACGAATGCCTCCAAAAACGACTTCTGCCCTTCTTGAGATCTCACGATCGCCCGACACTGTTTTGGCCGGATTTGGTATCTTGCCACTATGCCCGGCCCGTCTTAGACTGGTACAAAGATAATAATGTAGTTTTTGTACCAAAAGACGTCAACCCTCCAAACACTCCGGAACTTCGCCCGATTGAAAAATTTTGGGCAATCATGAAGGCAAAGCTCGTTAAAACTCCAAAACAGATAGAAAATGAACTTGAACTAAAGAAAGTGTGGTTAATAGTAAGTAAGCAAGTCGGTCCTATCATTGCCCAAAATTTGATGAAAGGGGTCAAGGCAAAGGTGCGGGAGGTTCAATAAACCAATGATTTCAAAACTTAACCATTTAGTAGTACTTTATTTCCAGAAAGTTTGAAAAGAATCGGGCTCAAGGAAAATTTTTGGTGACCTATTTTGTGTGTCCAAATTTCATCGAATACAGTCTTTACAAAGCATCTCCAAACAGAAAGAAGAAGCTCGGAGGTTTCCCCGAGTAATACTCAGCGGAGACTTCAATAGTCATCATACGCTATGGGGCAACGATGAAACGACTCCAAGAGGGAAGGCTGCACTACTGGAAATCAACACTTCAGATCTACTAAACCATGGAAGACATACTTATCGGCCTCAACAGCTTTACGCAAAATCGACTGCCGTCGATCTCACACTGGTATCCAGCAGTCTAGTACTAGACTGCATATGGCCAGCGCTGGAGCAGTCTATCGGAAGCCATCATCTATTGATCGAAATCAAATGGAACGCCGGAATTTCCGAGAAAAAGAAGTTCATCCTTAACCAGAAAAGAATCCTCACCAACCTCGCAGCTTGGACACCGACACATCAGCGATTTCTCCCGCGAACAACGATAAAAACAAACAAGATAGTCAACCAATTAAACCCAAAGTACTGGTGGAGCGACGAAGTGGAGAATGCATGGAACGCAAAGCAGGAAGCACTATCGGCATTCAACCAAAATAGCACCATGGAGAACCTGATCATCCTCAAAAGATGTTCAGCAATCTTCTTGACGAAGAAGAAACAGAACATAGAGGATAATCTCAAACAATTTGCCGAGGAAATAGACCCGCAGACAAGTTCCAACGAACTGTGGTAAAAAATACGTCGACTAGCCGTCGCGATATAGACCGTCCCGGAAAGAAAGGGCACACCTTCCGTTCATTAAAAAAACATGTGTATTTTATTTACGTCATCTTTTATTCTTACACATGGTTTCTCAACAACACTTATCAACTGTTCATGAAAGATTGTTGATGACTTGCTCATGTATAAGCAAGTTCTCGAACTTTTCCTCTGACGTTCTTCATGAGGTCCTGCACAGATTGATTAGCACTATTTTAGACGCTCTTGTCCAATCTCCTTTGAACGTTTCCACTGTATCAGCTGGTTGAATATGTTTACGAAGATACCTATTGACCAGAGCCCAAAATCGCTTGATGGGACGAATTTCAGAGCAATTTGGGGGCTTCACGTGCTTAGGTACAATCATCGCATTTTCCAATTTGTACCAACCCATGGTAAACCTAGGGCAATGACACGAAGCAATCAGCGGCAACAGGTATTTTTTCAAGCATTGATTGGCGTAAATATCTGCATTCATTGCTCCATTTATGATGTACGGCTTCGTAAATTTACCGCAAGAGCAAATTCCCTGCCAGACCATCGCCTTTTGACTAAGTATCTAAGAGCATTTTGGCTAAGAGGAACCGAGCGTGATAGAGCTCGCATAGGCAGAACTGTGTCACTCGACGAATATGAGTTCGTGGATGAGTTTGTGTTCCTTGGAACATTGGTTACGTCGGCTTACAACTGCAGCAGAGAAATTCGGAGACGCATTATTACCGGAGGTCGTGCAGTAGGATTCCACAAGACCTTGAGATCTGGTAAACTTCACCCCGTATAAAGTGTACCATATACAAAACGCTGATAAGACCGGTAGTTATCTACAGGCATGAGATGTGGATAATGCTCGAAGAGGACCTGCAAGCACTTGTAGTTTTCGAACGACGCGTGCTTAGGATCATCTTTGGCGGTGTATGTGAAAACGGCGTATGGAGGAGAAGGATGAACCACGAGCTGGCGCAGCTCTATGGCGAACACAGTATCCAGAAAGTCGCTAAAGCTGGAAGGGTACAATGGGCGGGACATGTTGTAAGAATGTCAGACCACAACCCCGCAAAAAGTGCGTTTGCCTCGAATCCGACCGGACCAAGACGCAGAGGAGCGCAGCGAGCTCGGTGGTTAAACCAAGTGGAGCAAGACCTTGAAAGTGTGAAACATTCGCGAAACTGGAGACATGCAGCCCTTAAGCGAGTTTTATGGAGAAATATCGTGACGCATGTGCGTTCCCAATAGGACGTTGGACCAGCATAAGTAAGCAAACCATCGCCTATCCGCCCTGTCACCATCATCATCATCATCATCATCACGAATCGTGTGATAATGCGACCCCGGCAATGCTTTATAGTCCAACTTCGAATACTTTTCGTCGTCCATCATGATTCAGTACTTATTCTTGGCGAAAACTGTGTCATACAGCTTCCGCGACCGTGGTTTCACGGTGGCTGCTTGTTTTGCTTGACTTCTTTTTGGCTGCTTCTTGTACGTCTTCAGCTTCAATCTCTTTTTGGCTCGTTGAACGTCGGACTTCGAGGTGTTCAGTTTTTGGGCCAAATCGCGAACTGAAGACCCTTTTGCCTTAGAAAAAGCTCGTCCGATTTTGTTGTCTAATTTGGGGATCGACGCTATACTCTTCCCCGAACTTCCAGGTCGCAATACGCAGCTGACATTTTCCCAGCTATCCAACATCCCAGTGATTTCTCGTAGAAGTGCAAAGGATTTCTCGGCTTCATTCAAGTCTAGTATAACATCAACACGTTCCTTCCCATTCCCTACTTGACCAGCATTCGGGCACAGCCGGCGCCGGTATTGCTTCATAATGGGTCACCAGTTTTTACACATTGAGGATGTAGGTTAGTCCCAAACATCATCGGTTGGTTCTTTGTGTAAAGGCAGCTGATCTGGCAATAACGGAATAGCATCCGTGGGCGGTCAATCATGCTTATGCTAATGCTGTTTTACCCACTGTTTCTTCAAAGCCAACTCGTTCTCAAATACTTTAGGAGATTTACGAAGTTTGGCCTCCAAGATGGCCCAAAACTTCTCAATCGGACGAGCTTGGTGGGTTGAAGTCTTTTGGAATGAAAACAGCCTTGTTATCTCTGTATCAGTCTAACACCGGCCGCGCGTAGTGGCAAGGCCAAAATAGTGAGTCGCCTCCGTGAGACCGCAGGATGAGCAGCACCATTTTCCATTACGAATCAATCGCATCTCACATCGATGACTTTTGATGGTTGCGTAAGTCTTATGCAATAGGTAGCGGAGAACATAAATAAACATAAAATCAATATGTCTTAACATGACTCATGCACACCACCAACTGGTTCTGATTGCAGACATGTGTTCTAAAAGCACTCTACCCTATCATAAATAACCGTTTCCCAAAAGAAAAGAATAACCACCGTTTACGCATCCCCCAATTTCGTGCGACACCATAATCGGGAAACATACACGCCTTTTAGTGTATCCCTTTGATCCCTAAAAAAATTAACCCAAGTTTTTGGGACACAAGGAATCACTGAAACGTAGAACGCAATAACACCGTTGCACCAGTATTGCTTCCAAAGAGGTGAATTGCGTAGACATTCCAACAACTCACACTTGTTTTAACAGAAAGAAACAAATAAATACGACCCTGTTCGCCGGTCGATTTTGCTATCGTGTTATGCTCGACGCAATCGTCCACCCTCGTATGATCTTTATCGCTCATTGCTCAAGGACTGCCAACCGAAAATAAAAGGAAGCAAAGGAAATCCGAGCTGAGGAAAGTCGTAAAACACGTCTTAGCCATAAAGTAGCTGATGGTAGTTAGTGCAGTGTACCTACATTTTTATTTTCTGTATTCTTCAACTTCCTTATTACTGGTAGGAGTGTCGCCAGCATCAAAGAAGTGTGTACTGTCTGGAAGTAACAGGGAGAGCAGTCAGACCTTACTCACCGCTCTCCTGTTCGAGATACCAATAGAAAATGAGTGCTAGAATCCGGTTTTTTTTTTCTGGAGTCATGTCTGACTCACTCTGGCACTGCCGTCTGTGATACTGTACGGACACGTCATGCAAAATTCTAGGTTGTTTTTTTTTTTCTCAAGAATGTCGCAAAAAGGAAAAGGTTTTGCTGGAAATTTTCACCCCATGCTTTTGAAATGAGAGGTATGACTGGAATATACAATGAGAAATTTGTTTTATACGGGTGCAATTCGATAACGTTTTTCGCAGACATCTTTAATGAGCCTCTTCATGGCCACTAATAGTAGCTCAGTGATTGAGTAGAATTCAAGTTTTCAGCATTTGCATTTGACTCAAACTGAGCATTAATCAATGGCCATGTTGATTCACTTAAAGAAATCAAATCAATGAGAAGAGTTCAAAGAATATTTAGCTTGGGAAATCAATATAGTTGATTCGTGCACTTTTTTCAATAGTGATGTGAGCGCATAAATTTATAGTTCCTACGATAAGATCTTGGTTCCCTTCTGTGGTGGACTCGTCTACCACGATACCTTATCGATCAAAGACAACTTATGCAAGACAAGCAATTTAATCTCGAGTGGAGACTCTTCTATGCGTGTTTTGTTCCTAAATTCCATAATAAAAGACTTGCTAATTTAGAAACTACGTCCAACCGTCGATTACAGAGCAACCAACAATTCATACTTACAGCATTGTCCGGATGGAAAATATAACTAGCAGGTGAATTATCAACAATAACTATCTTTTGTAAATCTCGCCCTAGTTTGTTCAGATCCTTCACATAGTTGCCCATGTGATAGACGCACGATTCGCGAAATAATCGCGCCCGAAACACGTTCCACCTGCAAGAGGAAAGATGCAAAATTAAATAAATTCCCTTTTAAGTGATTGAATTATAACAGCAAGGCACTTACTGATCCAGCAGGTCCGCCACCGGGTCGGCGTACTTGGCCAGCGACGCCGTAAATAGAACGCACTCGTACAGCTCGCCCATCTTCTTCAGGAACTCGTCGACGTGCGGTCGCTTCAGAACGTACACCTGGTGCACGGTTCCGTCTATTTCAACTGGCACTATGAAATCGGCGTTTGGAATTGGCTGCAATAAGAAGGTAGAAGGTGTCAGAAATCAATGCAACCGGGGTGGGAGAGAATGTGAGCGGATCTAACCATCCCCGGGCGACGACTTCGGGGCAAACAGTGCATGAGATGAGTGAGCTGAGGATAATCGGCTGCAAAAAGCTGGCACAAAAGTCGGTTGTCAATTGCGATTGCGACAACAACAGTCAGGGACATAACATCGTTGACGACGACGATGAAGGATAATTGCATTAGGCAATTATATTGTCATTGTACACATTGGTTATGATCGTCTGGTCGTAAGTTCTATCGACCATGTGGGGGACAATGATTCCCTGGTTTCTATAAGGCAAAGGTGGGCAAAGGTGCAATGGAGGGTGGAGTCCTCGAGTCTAGTTTCCTAATAGCTGCGAACAGAAGGTATTATGGAATGTCGTTTAAACTAGGACGGTTAGCTAATTAGAAAATATGACATTTGAGAAAGCACGTAACGACTTGCTTGGTGTCCATATAATGCAGATTGCATGCTTGCGACTTCTGTGCAGTGAAGAATTAGCTTAGTCTAAAAAGTTATTTGGCAAATTACTCATAACTCATTCCCGATATCAATCTCAATTGCTTCAATCAAAGCTTCAATCAGTCAGCCACTTTCATCCTACACATCAATCGCCGTCACTTGGGAAGAAACACGTTTTCGACTCCGGCGCAAAGACACACACACAAACCCTTCGAGTGGGATGAAATTACCGCTTGCATATAGATTGAAAATTGCACTCCTTGTTTGCATTCACGTGCATCACTATTTCAATGGTTCACCGGCGGTAGGTTAGTTAGTTGGAGAACACAGCACTACTTCGCTGGTCCGGCGTAAGGTGGTCAGAGTGGAAGTAGAATTATTATTGTTCCTCATCGCGTGCAACAGCACAGTCGAAGCGCACATTCTCAGGTACTTCTCCGGTACACCACTATAAGAGAAAATTACAACTGCAGGTTGTGGTGCAGAGCTTCCATAAAATCCAGGTGACCAGAATATCTACATTAGGTATTTCTCGTTTTTCGGAATTGTCGTTTCCATTTCCACTTAGCAGACATACCTTCAAACTGAGCATTCAACCGAATTGATTGGTAAATGGTTGGACAATGCGTATCATTGTACGCATTGCATCTTGTCCGGTAACTTTTAACCCTACCACCCCGTGGTGCCGGCTGGCGTACGAGTAACCACTGTAACTAACCCCGGTGGGACCTTGGTCGCATACTGACAGGGCAGAGGGTTGCTCTCGAAGAGTGCAGCCGATCTGATTACAAAACAGCGTCTGTTCTCCATGTTAGGAGTGGCTAATAATCGTTCACGTAGTCCTTAGACGAGACAGGGAGTTGATGCAGACCCTGCCAGATAGTCGTAAGTACCACAAGTAACGGAACAATCGGCATATATCCAGGCTACAAAGTCGAACTAACGATTGAAAACGATTGAGCGCGTGATAGAGTGGTGGCCAATCGACAACAGAATGTGAAAGTTAGAATCAAAGGCCGTATCTTCAATGTCCGCATAATCAACGTGCACAATCCTCTTCTTGGAAGTGTCGATGACCATGAGGACGGTTTTTATGCGCCATACGAACGGAAATACGACAGCTGCCAAAGCCATGACGCCAAAAATCTCATCGGAGATCTAAACGTTCGGGTTGCCCTGGAGGATGAATTTGGACCGGTTATACGAAAGTTCAGCACACACCAGCTTACGGATGAAAACGGGCTCAGACTGAAAGATTTCGCCGCCTCCAAGAACATTGCCATACCAGGACGGCCTCCAATATCGGTACACCTGTAGATCACCACAACAGACCGAATCACAAATCCACCACATTTTGATCGATGGAAGGCACTTCTCAGATATTATCGACGTCAGGACCTACCGTGGCGCAAACATCGATTCAGACCAGTATCTTGTAAAAGCCAAAGTGCGCCAAAGACTCCATTATGAACAACATTCGGTACCGACGCCTGCGACGTTATAATCTGGAACGACTGGAGCTACCCGAACTTGCATCTGAGTCTGAAAGCAGCTTTGCCAGATTCGGCAGTTCAAAGCCCTTCTTCACTGCTGTTGTAATGTTAAAGCAACCATCTACGCAGCAGAAGGTGCCATAAAGTTTATTGAAAGAAATCGATGGAACGATTGGTCTGACGAGGAATGTCAGACGCTTTTGGACGAGAAGAATACAGTGTAAGCGATTCTGTTGCAGCAAGGAACCCTTCAAGATATGAAGCGAATTAAACAGAACCGACGACAGCCAACCCATCTTTCCCGGAATAAGAAGAGCGCTGTCTCAAGGAGTTGGAGTGTGTAAAAATAGAGCAGCTCTCAGTGCTCAAGAAACACTCAAATTAGACAATAAACTCAACAGATTCCGCAAAGCTTGGTGCCGCAAGCAGAAATGTGCCGGGATAATATGGTGGAGGTATCTTGACAAATGAACGTGACGTGATTGAAAGGTGGAAGCAGCACAACAATGAACATCTGTATGATGCAGAGGCGGAACGCCAGGATAGTGACGTGTAAACTCCCACAATAAGTAAAGCAATGGATGCTATCAAACAGCTTAAGAATAAGGCAGGATGGTATCGGAGCGAAAACTATAAAAATACTGCATCGACTGATAGGCAGGATCTGGAATATTGAGCTGCTACCGGATGAGTGGAAAAACGGACCCTTATTCAAAAGTGCGCGAATATCAAGTACCTCCTCATCACCTATTCATCTATTTCAAGACCGTATACGATACTATTGATTGTGAAGATTTATGGGCGATTATGGACGAAAAACATTTGTTTGTCAATATCCTCTACAGCACTCATCGAGATAGTACAGTTTCTTGGTGCACATGTTCTAGAACTTTTGCGAGATTTGTCAAAACCCTTTTCAAAATTCATTACATCCTTCACCATGTCCAAAACAGCGACATTTGCCAGAGCCTTCATCAGAAGTCATTGGAACGTTCATCAAAATTAGCAACCATCCACAGGAATCATCTACATAGTTTGCCGGAGTCCTCGTGGAAGTCTCCAGAAAATCTTAGATAAACTCCAGAATTTTTACCTCGATCCACTCCTTATTTATTCTGAATTTGATCAAAAATACGATAACAACCTCTCCAGAACTATCCAGAATTTGCCGATGACCTCTACTGGAATCCCCGAGATCTTTGTCAAGATTTGCCATAATTAAGAATTAACCGTATTCTTAACTGAGAATTACCAGAAGCCTCTTCGAAATCTACCTGAATTCTTTTGATTCCCTAGAATTTTATCCAGGATTCGTTGAAATTTGCTTCAAGACTTACCAAAATTCTCTTTTTAGATATTCGAAATCTCCTCTAGGACTCGCCGAGATTCATAAAAAAATTCCAGAACCCTTTTTAGAGTCCACCAAAAACATCACCAAGGCTTGCGATCATCCTTTCCGAGATTCCCAAGTATTCTCTTCCAAAATCCTCTTAACAGAATTATATTTGGAATTTTTGAAAATCATCACCGGAATTTGCTATCTTTCGGTTTGTGATTCACCAGTATTCACCAAAATCTTGATGGGATTCAGCAGAATCCTCTTCGATACTCTCGGACAGTTCTTCCAGTTTTTTTTTTAAATTAATGCACGACTGCATGTTTTCACTTTAGAATACTCGACATCGAGGGAAACATTTTTACTGAAAAAATCATTCGCCTGTATTTCAGTTCAATGTAGATATAGGTAAAATTGGCCTACCTCAAATTTTTGGCGTTCATTCAAAAAGTTTTACGTATAAACGTAAATAACACCTTGTTAAACAAAAATGGATGAATGGCTTTAAAACCATCCAACAATGAACCGATAGTTCACCGGATTTGAATCCACCGAATTACTTCCTTTGTTTCTTGAAGGCCTAGGTTAGTATAAAATGGTAACATAGGTTTGGCGCCCTGAAGCAAACCATTTGGTAAGAATGAGAGAAGTTATTGGAGGAGGACATCAGGGCAGTTTCCGATCCCTTTGTAACTCTCGTCTGCAGACTTTCTAAAAACAATCAATTCGATGTTTTAATAGTAAAACTTCAAAACAGTCACCTTGGGTATTCTGTGATCTCCCCCAAAGTGACTCCTGAAAAGCTTATTCATGACTTTGTTTTCTATTTTCCAATTCACTGGTCACCCTGTACCAATGTTAATAACACACTCCCTTACTCTTAGCCTCCTTATGGGTGATTCACACTGATGCGGCTAATCCATTATTTACGCTGCGTTCGTTGAATAATTTTAAATACAATTACACTGGAATTCGATCACCTTGGATGGCAGGCGTAGGCTGTAACTCGATAGTGAAATTTGAAACTGGCCTAAAGGACAACGAAGGAGGAACGCGAAGGGCCAAGAGTAGAATTACCGGATCAGGTGTAACATTAATCTTGTAACCAAGTCCGTTGCTCGCGTCGAGAGCGAAAATCGATTCTGTGCATTTGCTGAAGCAGGAGTGTTGTTATTATGGGACCGTTTGCTACAGCTGTTATAAAATTAAATTAGGAGACAAAAATAAGGAAAAGAGTGTAACCCACAATTTACTCCTAGAGGCAAACTAAAGTGGAAGGTTAATGTCATTAAGTCCGGCCAAAGACTCTTTACTCCGGGCGGGTTGTTTTTACCAACTCACACAAATTTTCCTTCTATCAGCTCTATAGTAATCAAAACAGGCATTTACATGGCCGGAAACGAATTCATTGCAGTAAGGTGTGGCCCAGTTAGAATTGGAACATAGACTATTGCGCATATTTTGGATATACATTAACAAAATAGTATTCTGTTTCAACTAAAATGTTAGCCTTTATGTGAACTTTAGAGGGAAAATTTAAAAAAAAAAAACATTTAATCAGCTCGATTTCGAAGAAATTTGCGGGCTTTTCCCGGAATACGTTTCATCAACCGGCGCACATTATTCTCATCCATCGTTTTGGCAATCTTATTCCACTTGGTTCTCAATTCATTGACGACACTGCTATTCACCTTTAGCTTCCTCTTCATAATAGCCCAAAAGTTCTCTATCGGTTTGAGCTGGGGACAGTTTGGTGGGTTGAGTTCTTTCGGTATAAACTGAATCCCGTTGGTTTCATACCACTGTAGCACTATTTTACTGTAATAACAGCTTGCAAGATCTGGCCAATACATGGCAGATTTATTGTGGAATCTGATGAATGTCAATATTCGCTTTTGGAGACATTCCGTTCTGTACAGCTCTGAATTAAATGTCTTATCAGTGATGAAAACCTTGGTCTTCCAACCGCAGCTACAGATGCCTTGCCAAATCATATATTTACGTGCAAATTTATCTGCAAACACAAACTTGAATTTGGAAGGAACATCTCCCCGAGCCGTAGCCAAGTAAAATTTTTGTCCCCGTAGCTGTTTGAAATCGGCCTTTACATAGCTTTTATCATCTGGAGACATCCATTGAATTTTGTCAACACCTGATCATCCAGTTTTCTGGCACGGATTCTGGCCACATAGTTCTGCTTTTGATCCCTATTTGGTTGTCTACAGGCACGGTATGACTTGAAGCCTTCCCGGAGACGAATCCGTTACACGGTACTGCGTGCGGCGCGAAACTTTTAGGCCAAATCGCGGTCTGAGATGTTGGGTTTGCCTTAATGTTCTTGATGACTTTGTTACGAAGTTGACGGTTGACCGTACCCGCCCGACGCTTGCTTTGAGGCCTGCGATCCGTCGACAAAGTTTCTCTGTACTTTTTCAAAACACGCCACACGGTATTTCGGGGAAAACCCAACACTTTAACAAGTTTTGGCCCACACCACGAAGGGTTTTCCAAATGACTGCGCACAATTATTTTTTTTTTTTCTTCTGCCTTTTTTTTTTTTTTAGAAAAAACGTCCAACCGGCGGGGAAAAAAAAAAATTTGGTGGTGTTTTTTGTGAGGGGAAAAAAAAAAATATTATATTTTAACAACCAAGCCCCCGGGGGAGGGTAAAAAAAAAAAATGTTTGGTTCGCTACACCCAAAATAAAAAAGCAAGATTTTTATGCATTTTCGAATGATTTTATTTCATTTCTCGTAATGGATCGTAACTTGGAGATAAAATGCAACATTGGTCGTGGGCAAAAAGGCATCACATCAATTTGCTTTGAAAAACTCGATGTGTGCGTGGGTTGTGCAGTGTATTAGTTGTTTGGTATAAGATTGGAGTCCGGGATGACAGAAAAAAAAATTCGAGTCGGTACCAAGATTCGAACCGTGGCCGCCAGCGTTGCGGCTTAAGATTGTAACCATTCAACCACTTAACAAGTTGAAATTCATGGAATAAAAGCCCGACAGTTGCTTCGATTTTCGAGGCACTCAGTGGTACAGCAACAGAGCAAATGTCGCTCGCTTACATACATGGCTTCGCGTGGGCTTCAAGAAGAGCACACTTGATGAGAAGGAGATGGGAGTGCGATGACGAGTGAAAATAAAAATAGAACACTTGACTGCGGAATTACAACAGTGGCCAATAGCGTTGCGGCATTTTGTGGTATTGTCTCACCCAGTCAAGGCACTAAGCATACGGCGCTAAATTTGTTTCGAGGAATCTGTGTGCTGCCAACAGCTTGCACACACTTTAATGGCTTCGTTTATACCATAAAATGCTTTGTGGATCATGATGGGCAAAAGTGCCTTTTCTGAATCATGCAGATTTCTCAAGATATGATTGCAAAAACTGCAATTGCGTTTTTTGCCACCTTTTCAACTTTTGGGTGTAAATGGACCACACCTTAAGAACATTAACGACGAAAGAAAGTAGGCAAAACTGGTGAAATATGCACAGAGTAAAATTTACAAACGAAATTACACCTATTCAATGGAACCACGCGGTCGCTAACTTACATTAACCAAATTTAAATAAATCAAATTAAAATTACTTAACCGAACCTAGTTCTAAACCTTTTCCCAAACTAACTGACGAATAAGAACTAAGGTCTATATCCTCAATAATCCGGACACCTCAAAACATGAATAAAACATAAATTTCGCATTATATTTCCGTCGTAGTTGTTTATTTCAGATCCATGGGATGTGTTTTAACAATTCGTGAAGAAAAAACATAGTTATTGGGTATTTGCATAAAATTTTCGAACTTTGCGCTTAACTCCGTCCATTTGGGGTTTGTACAGACTCTTCAGAAATCGTAGAAGCCGTCTTTGTCCAAATTTGCTGGAAGTGTTTTATGTCTTTGATTCCTTGCTTCTTTCCAGAAAGCTTCCGCTTCATCAGAGCCCAATATCTCTCGCTTGGTCGTAGCTCTGGGCAATTTGGCGGGTTTGAGGTTTTTGTACAATGTTCACTTGATTTGCTTGGTACCACTCCATCACAGTTTAGCATAGTGGCATGATGCCAAATCGGGCCAGAACAAAGGTTTTTCTTTGTGACTTTTGATGAAGGGTGGCAATCGCTTCTGCAGACACTCTTTCTGATAGATCTCCTTGTTGATTGTGCCCGTAGTGACGAAAGATTTACGGCAGCAGGGTAAATGCACCCTTCTTTTTGGGGAAATGCTCCTTAAACTTTGGAAAAATGCTCCTTAGATGCGTTTGCCCGGTATAATGCAATCGGAGGTATTAACCTTCTGGTTTGCGCTTGCAGGTTGTTTTGACGGGTCTTAAGTTTCTTTAAGATTGTATAGCAATCTTCTAGGGAGTTTTGACGGGTTTAAATTTCATTTTGACGAGTCTTAATTTCGTTTTGACGGGTCTTAATTTCGTTTTGACGGGTCTTAATTTCGTTTTGACGACTCTTAAATTCAGAAACTTAAGACCCGTCAAAACAATACAATCTTGAAGAAACTTAAGACCCGCCAAAACAACCGGAAAGCGCTAACCAGAAGGTTAATACCTCCGATTGCATTATACCGGGCAAACGCATCTAAGGAGCATTTTTCCAATGTTTAAGGAGCATTTCCGCAACAAGAAGGGTGCATTTACCCTTTGCCAAAGATTTACTCTTTTTGCCACACGTGCAAATTGCTTGCCACACAAGGTATTTTTTGGGAAATTTCGAAGCCTTCTTCGTTCTGAAATGCTCAGCGGTAGCATTTCTGGCCATAGCAGAATAAAAAGCCAGCCCTGGAAGCCGCTTGAAATCCTCCAGGACATAAGTTTCATCGTCCATAACAACGCATGAAAACTTCGTCAAATATTCGCTGTACAAACGTCGAGCCCGTGATTTTGCTGCCAAGTTCTGTTTGTCGTTGCGATTTGGAACTGTTTTTACTTTGTACGACGTAAATGTTGTTTTAATATTTGTGCAAAGCCAAGCGACATCCCTATTTTACGAGCCACCGTTCGAATGGAGAGATTTGGGTTTTTCGTTAATATCCTTTTCACCTTTCGGTCCATGACAGGATCAGCGCGTCCAATGTGTTTGTCACTTCTCGGTTTCCTCTCCACCGTCAAACGTTCCGAAAATGATTTTAGCACATCGTGAACAGTGGATTTCGGCAAATCCAATGTTTTTGCAAGGTCCCGTATTGACAAGTCAGGATTTGCCGTACGCCCGTACAAAATTCGATCGTGCACTTGTTTTTCTTTCGTCGCCATCTTGAATACTAAACATGAAATGTAAACATCAATCATAGTCTTTTTCATCATAGACTCTCAGCTATACCACAGTGAAATTTTTCATTCCTAAGTGCAATATTTCAATGATTTGAAGGTGTCCGGATTAATGTGGATACAGACCATACGAGTATTTAAAAATGTAATCCAAGAAAAAGTTTTTAAACAAAACTATGAACTATAGGACTTATTAACTTATTTCTTCTGATGAGTATGAGCTATTTAGTACTTATCTTGACAGATACGCGTATTTTGTCTACAATGTGCAGACTTCTTCAGTATCGTGTACTAATACTCAACTGAGGTAGAATTAGGACGAATAAAAGTAGTTGGAATTAAATGGAAATTACTAATCTTTCTTCTCCTTTCTAGTTAAATAACTTTCTTCATATTTATAGAATTTGTACAAAATTTCACAGAAACAAATGATGAATATTATCAGACGCTTAAAACATCCCATCGTTCAATTGACAGCCAGACCAAGCGTAAACAACCAAATTGTTAACAATTTGTCATACACCAGATGTCTGGTTTGAATTTACATAAAATGACATAAAATGCACATGTAAATGTGCATTAGTATGATAGATATTTTAATGATTTTTTCTAACTTTGCACGACCATTCGCACGTTTTACCGACTACGATGATCTAAATTTATTATAAATCAAAGTTAGATCGAATCAATGCCAATGGGCGCAGACAAAAAAACTGTATGATCTGAAAACTAGGTAAACTTTGTGGTGTAAATTTGTTTACATCATGTTTGAGAATTTAAATCACCCTAATCCAGCAATCACTAAAAGCTGTCGTCAAGAAGCCAATGATGGCATGCTAACATCCACCACAAAGGCTGCCAATGTAAGCTTATCGGTTCAAGACCTTGGTAACCCTGGAAAAAGGGCTCTGACATTGAATGAAAGTTATTTAAAACACGCTACATATACCAAATATACACTACTATAACAACAATATTGCCGCAATAACTTGTATCCTCTATCCTTCTCGTGTTGCTTCTTTTCTTCTGCATGCACTCCGCGTGTTATTCTACATCCATAGAGCGCAGCGCATTGCAGCACTGCATTGAACTTGAACTTGGATGGATTCCCGCCTTCATCGTTGCACATGCTTGTACGGAAATAAACCATCCAAAGTGACCTTTACCACCCAAACAGCTAGCTCATTAGGACTCGACGACAACAGCCACAACAATGCACTTCCACCGTCGTATCGAGCGGGGAACAATTCCACTCCAGTGTACATAATTATAAATCCCCCCCCGTTCATCCGGATCCTGCCACTTACCTTAAAACTGCTATGCACTAGTGTTTCGTCTAAGTCTATCACCATGCACTTTCTGTGCATATCCGAGTGTCGCATCTGTGGCAGCAGATATCGGGGCTGACCCTGGATTGGCGGGGGCGTAATCGAACCATCGATGGGGGTCCCATTTTGATTGCTTTTCGTCCGCGCGTTCCGCCAGCAGCAGAATATCGTTTCGAAGAAGCCCCGTTTGGGTGGTTTTAGCCTATCTACATTGTTCACTGAAAATGGAAGAGAGAATAAAAGTGGTAGAGAATTAGTAAAATGATGGGTGGGGGAACAATCAAATGTTGTGGCGAGGTCAGCAAGGTTTCAATCAGTGATTAATAATTATTTAAACTGTTTTATTATGAATCAGCTGTCCCGGTTGAAAATTTTCTTTATGGTAATCTATGAAACTTGAAATAATGCGATTATCCATTTTTTTGGAAACATCTTCAAGTATTGATAAAAGCATTTAACTCGAAATTTGTCAAAATATTTATACTCTAAAACATGTTACAAATTCTCAACTAAGAACTCTAATTTTGAAAGCAAATTTTATTACTGATGAGAAATTGTTAAGCGATTACAGTAGAATTCTGGGTAAGAAAATTCTGCATATTTACCACAATAAAATCCCCCGAGGCCTCCCTATTTTCAAGGATTATTTCTGTCAGACAACAGAAGGCAGTGGCAATCCTTTTGGAATTAATGAGCACATACAAATGAGGTAACCTTGAGCTGTAAAAGCACACACAAACACATTCTTATGCAGGTAGCGAATTCCGCACCGAACTCGCCAATGACCGCAAAGAAAGCAGTGCTATTTACTGCAACCATTAGAAGGTGCTGCAGAACACCTTTCTCTACTGCCACCAGCCGTTCATGCAGAAAACGTGATCTTTTTGCTGATTAGATAGGTTATCTTCCTGCCCGCTCGTGCTTGGTATCATTTACAGCATTGCTATCGCATCCTTTTTTATTTGCACTTTAGCGTGGTCATATATTGCGGTCCGTGTTCCGACAACGTATTCGGAGAGATTATAGAACTGCAGTATGCATTCCATTTTTCGAATTGGCAAGTGCAGATATACATTTCTCACCTCCACATAAACCACTAAATCGTGAGCAGCGTTTGATATCATCGTCAAAGAAGCTAGTTGAATTTCGGAGTTATTTTTCAAACTAAAAAAGAGAAACAATTCTCGCGTAACATTTGAAAAGCTATCCTCGTTGATTAATTTTCCTCATCGACTAACTCTCTGGCTTATCACGGCTTAAAAATTGAAATTATGGCTCTGCCTGAAGTTTACGTCGAGAGAAAACGTTGGCCGCTTGTATATTGAAAAATAAATACCACGGAAGATTCTTTTGAAGTCGCGTTATTCACAAAAGAGTAAGTCGATGAAGAGAATCGATCAACGAAGATAGGCCATTTTCAAATGATACGCGATAATTTCCAACTTCATTTTTCACGCAAAATCCCAGGATATAAATATCCCGTATTCAAATGCAAATAGGAAACCACTGGGTATGCCATAAGCACGACAACAGTAACTTTCGCAGATTTCTCCAGGGGATGGTAAGGACCAACATCAGCTAGATTCGTTACCGGCATGTTACTTGCCAGCGGACACAAATTCCCATACACGCTCGCAAGTGGCACTGATGAAGGCAATGTTTGTTCGGCGGTTTATATTACACCCTTCTTGCACCGATTCGTATTGTTCCATGATTTTCGCATACCATTATAACTATGCAATAAAGTAAGGCTGAAAATAGGATCTAATTTAGTAGTAATGTTGCAGATGTCGCAGTTTGGTAATCAGTTTGAATTTATGGCTTGGGATCATTAATTATCGAGAATAGCGAAATTGATTTAATAGTAGCATTAATAGGAACACATGGTTCAACCCTCCATTTCGAACTCCTTTGAAACCTATTGGTGTCCTTCCTTAGGTCAGTCGGTAAAGGCGCAGCTACAAAGCAACACCATGCTGGAGGTGGCTGGGTTCGATTCCCGGTTCATAGGAATTTTTCGTTAAGGAAAATTTCTAGATTCCCTGGTCATAAGGTATGATAAGGTACTTGCCACACAATCATACTAATGCAAAAAATGTACCTGGTATCGAAAGCTCTCAACTAATAACTGTGAAAGTGTCTTTAGAACGCTAAGTTGAGACCAAGCAAAAAGCGAATTGTGAAAGCAATAAGCTTGAAATGCAAAAAGAAAGATGAAACCTAATCGGGCTTCCCAGATAATCTATGCACGATTCTCAAGGTTCTTTGTAATCTACTAGAGTTCCGAGTTTTCGACAGCAAACCAAATTTTTGCATTGCGACCGATTCTTCAAAAGTTCCGCGAGTCTTAAGTCCCTAAACAACACTTGTTCATCGATTTCATGATACTATTGATCGAGAAGAGCTACAGAAAATTATGGATGTGAACCGATAAGCGAGAAACTGACAGGACTGATCAAGTCTATGTACGTCGGATGGTGTAAAATGCGGTGTGAAAATATCGGGTGCGTTATCGGACTCGGTTGAAATACGCAAAGGATTTAGGATAAGGTGAGGGTCTTTCCTGCCTCCTGTTTAATATTGCGCATATATACTCTGCATCGCGCCGACTTAAACACCCGGGGTTCGATTTTCAATAATAAATCCAGCCAATTCATCTGCTTCGCCGATGACGTGGATATTGTTGGAAGAACGTTCTTGATCAGTAAATCAAGCGAAGAATAAAATGTTGGATTAAGGGTGAATATGTCAGTTGGTAGGAGAAACCGAGTGTGATAAAGCTGAGATGAGTTCGAGGTGGTGGATGAACTTGTGTACCTCAGAAAAATGGTGACGTAGGATCTTAAAACTTATCTCATATTAAAGCAAATATACATATGCTTTCTCGCCAAGGAGAGCCTCCCGCACAACCCCATCCAATTTCCAACTCCAGATGTCTATGAAGGTAGCATGAGTTCTCGGCATCTTCTTAAGTAGACACTTATTCAACACTTCCCTCTTACCCCAGCTGATCAGCAAAGTGTTGAGCAAAGAGAACGATGCATGAAGGGCCTTTCACACCCAAGGCAGCTCTTCTGGCGCTTAGATCGTCTCTACAACAGCCAATCCAGCTGAGTGTTTGGTCGGAAAATGCTATGCTATGCTCAGAAAAATGGTGACGTAGGGTAACAACTGCAGCACAAAACCCTGAGGTCTGGCAAACTTCACCTCCTACTAATTGTACCATGAACAAGGCGCTACAAATTTGCATTGAATGTTGAGATTTGCCAGAGAAGATTAACCGTTGTTTGCGAGGAAAAGGAAGTCCTCTGCCGTTAGGTTCAAACAGCGGTTCAATGAAGACAGCACTCACCTAGGTAGGCGTGGTATGTCGGATTTGCTCACCTACTGCAAAGATCCACTGCTTTGTAATGCAGACTGAGTTAACACCATAGAGTTCTATGCAGGTTCAGCGAGTTCGTTTCAATATATTTTTATAATAATATTATTATTAGTAAGTTCGTTTCCATATATTGATACATTTATATAATTATTAGGCACACAATAAGATATTATAACAGAAGCACCATACAAAACTAATTCAATCGACTGGATATGTATATCTGACTAAGGGATTTACAACGATAGTACTGTTTCTGCCTCAGCGTCAGTATAAAAGCTGACTAAAAGTAAATTGGTGTGGCCTTCGCACGCCGCTTGCACGCCTCTAGTGTTGGGAATCGAAAATCTTTGACAGTAGTTTGTTTACACTTCTATAGAGAACAACTGGTGCAAGTTTGATCAAAGTAGTCGATCGCATCCAGAAATAACGTCAAATGGAACTCGAAAGAAGAAAAAAATATTGTGCACAAACACCTGGAAAGGGTGTCCCACATCAAATTGCATCACGGATAAAAACGCTGTAGAAAATTACCCATTAGGTATTTTCTTTTGAAAATTTGGGTAGAAGTAGTTTGGAGTGTTTTTTTGTTGTTGTATTTTTATCGCTATCAGTTTTTCGAAAATTGGAACCCGAAAAGCAATGGCCGCGAATTGGGACATCGGAAAACAACTCGGAATCGTGCAGTCAACGGTGAGTCTTGTGATTAAACGTTAAGCAACGTAAAGACATGAGGAATAAGTGGGTTTCCGTATAGAAGAAGCTGCAGCCAGATGTTGTACAGAACCTAATGAGTGGAGTTAAGCGTAAGGTGGGAGCATACGGTTATGGTATTGAAGTTGAATAAAATAAATATGCCAAAAGCTTACTAATGTGTTATATTTTATTATTTGAAAGTTTGAACAGGATCGGTCAACTAGGTAATTTTCTACAGCGTTTTTTTCATGATGCAATTTGATGTGGGACACCTTTTAGAGTAAATAAAAGGTTTTCCGATCAAAATTTGGTCAAACAGTAATGTGTGTGAGTCGAACAAAGTTTTTATTAATAAGTCAAATTCTTTTTCTTTTTCAAGTTCAGTTAATACAGAATACATGAGAAATATTCAGCTAAGCTTCCTTTTTACCGAATGCGAATTGCCGGGTCTTTCGTTTAACACCTGCCATAAGATTTTGTACAGTCTCTTTGTCCACTTTATTCGCCGCAAAACGCCAGTTTGCCTTGAACTGTATCTCGCTCACAACAGCTTTTTGAGTCTTCTTAAGGTTCCGCTTGACGATGGCCCAATATTTTTCGATTGGGCGGAGCTCTGGCGTGTTGGGAGGGTTCTTGTCCTTGGGCACCACTTGAACTTTGTTGGCAGCATACCACTCCATGGCCTTTTTTCCGTAATGGCAAGATGCCAAATCCGGCCAAAATAGAACGGAACAATTGTGTCGCTTCAGGAAAGGCAGTAGACGTTTTTGTAGGCACTCGCTCAGATAAATTTCCTGGTTGACGGTTCCGGTTGCTCTTTAAGCCACAGGTACAGATGGCCTGCCACACCAGATATTTCTTCGCGAACTTTGACAGTTTAACTGCTTGAAAATATCTGCCACCTTTCCCCGTCCGGTTGCCGTATAAAATTCCTGTCCAGGAAGCTGTTTAAAGTCTGCCTTGACGTTAGTTTCACCATCCTGCACCACGCAATCAAACTTCGTCAGCATCGTCGTGTACAACTTTCGCGATCGTGCTTTGGCCGACGTGTTTTGTTTATCGTCGCGATTTGGAGTCACCACTTTCTTGTAAGTCGACAGTCCAGCTCGTTTTTTAGCTCTATCCACGGTTGAAGGCGCCAATCCCAGCTTCTTTGCGACATCTCGGACGGAGAGGTTGGGGTTCCGCTCGAAACAGCGGGCAACACTTTTTGTCGTCGCTGTGGCCTCCGGCTTTCGATTTTCCGATGTCGACAAGCGTTCACCGAACACTTTTAATACGTTGGTAACAGTTGATTTAGCCACATGCAACAATTTCGCCAACTTGGCGTGAGAGTAGTTTGGATTTTCGCCATGCACATGCAAAATTTTGATGCGTTGCTTCTCTCCCTTCGACGACATTTTGATAACTGAAGTGCTAATCGGAAAATCAAAATAGAGGCATGATGCTACACGCACACATCTTCAAAATGAGGGGTGTGCAAATTTTTTTAATGCACTATGAAAGAAAATGCGTCAAGTTTAAGTTGACCAAATTTTGATCGAAACACCCTTTAGGGATATAGGAATAAAATGGATAACAAGGACCTGTTTTGCTCCACGTTTATCAGAGCAGTTACTACGTCCTAAATATCTGAAACCCCTTTGCGCGATCCAACCGTATGTATTTTTGTTTTTGAAAAGTTTATTTTAATGATACAGATCCAGGCCCTTGTCTTTTCAACGATTTACTACCTAAACCACGTGCGGGGCAGGCTGAGCAGGAGCTTGAATTTATCAACCGCTCTCCGCCATGCAGCTTGATGGAATAAAAAGGAGAAGAGAAAGAAGGTGTTAACCCAAGTAGCACATTACGATCATAATTGGTTGTAGTAACTTTATTATGACTTAGCAAGTCATATTTATTTTATCTCAACCGAAAGACAACAAGTGTACTACTAGCGAAAATATGACGACATGCAGGGTACGTATGAGAGATTAATGGTGATATTCTCACAACGACTTTCGTTTCTCAGACTAAGAATAAAAATCCATCTGGCCTGTCAAAACTTAATCAGCACCAACCAGGAATTAATAATTTTTTCATCAAAGGTAAAAACAATATGCTGGATTAGATTATTGTCAAAATATCAAACATCAAGCATACCGCTCATATTTTACGTACTCTCCAGCTTGGGGTCTAATAATCATTTGTATCCCCAATAAACAATATTTGAAATTCATTTGCCATAATTTTAAGACTTAACTAACGTGAACACTGCTACTAATACAAACCACATGAAAAGGTCTATTCTACTGTTTAAATTGGATTTGCTAAGAGGGCCCTCCGCGTCCTATTTATAATATACAAGTGTGTCATCATCAGTCTCGAGTAACATTTTCCTGTGACTATGTGTTTCATTTCGAACAGTCAGATAATAATCATGATCAACACATTCACCTTTTTCGAAAATAGTGCAATTGCATTCAGTTGTTATACCATGAGCAAACAAGGTATTTTGGTTATTCATTCCATAAAATAAATGGTTAAATAACAACATAAGATGTCACAAAAATAAAAAAAGTGCAGATTTGTCGTTTCCCTTAGATTGAAAATAAGAAGTCTGAGAGTGAATTGCGACATATCCCGCCAGTATCACACCTGATGTTAGTGCCTTGATATAAACGTTCTACGACTTGGCAGCGAAATAAATGAGCAGAATATGTGATACTTTCACGACTGGTCAAATTCTTGGTTTCACAGGGAGATCTACAGCATGAGATAAGCCTCAACATCGGCAAGTTGACTAATTTAACCTAAGAGAGGGAGCTACAGATTTTTTTTCACTTGTGTAACTTTCACCGAATGATCAATCATTAATCCGAAAAAATGCGAGATTAACACTTTTTTTCCCAATAAGAGAGCCGATCCTCTCAGACTACAAGCTACGATGTACGTTGACAAAACCTCTGAAGCTCTAGACCAGCCTTTCTCAACCCACCAGCAGATGTGGTAAATGTACATTTTCTTGCAAAACAGTCACCAGCTGCGAAATTTGAGCCCCGCACACCACCAACAATTTATGTGTACAGTTCAAGCGAACGAAGAGGCTAGAAAATAGGAAAAGAAAAATGTCGTCCTATTTTTGTCGAAAGTTTCAAACAGTTTAGACACGGCGTGTGACTGTATGTTATTTGATAGCTTGATTAAAAACGCACATGTTTGGTAATCTTTGGTTATGGGTAGTTAGTATCCATTCTTCCAATTTCATTCTAAATAATAAATATCACATGTATGCGGTAATAAGCCAGCAATGAACGAAATTCTGAGCGACATAAATCTACGTCGCAACATTTTTTAAACCATCGGCTGGTGGCAGCAGAAATGTTTCTTCGCCTGTAGAAAACAGTATAACAATGTCATGAGATTTTCTCCTACGACGGGTTCACTTTTGCGTGTGTTCAATTTGGTCGTAATGAAAAATGTAAAATGTTATGCAAATAGTATCAGTACAGTAGCAAATACAGTATATTTACCACCACTGCCCACCAGCTCCGTAACGATTACACATGTTATTAAAGAAGTTTGAGAAAGATTTATGAGCAAGACTTCTGATATACATATTGCTTGAAGTCTTTGTATTGCTCCCTGGATCGGTCAATTTTGGATTATTCTCTGTCTGGAATCCAAACTACATCAATGGCGCTGTTCGGATTCGTTCAACGCAGGTTTCTACGATCCGCTTTGCGAAGGTTTCCGCTGAGGGATCCTTTCCGTCTGTAAAGTTATGAGAGCAATTGCCAGTTCATCGATTTGGAACCATTTCGGATTCGTCGGAACACATATAGGGTTTTCTTTGTCGCAGACATCGTACTGGGCTAAATCGGCAGCAGTGCCATCCTGGAGCAGATTAATATCAACGTTCGATTACGGGTATTACTCAACTGTGTGATGTTAAGGATCGGGCGGCGCGATTGAAGGAATGAAACTGGTATTCAATAGAGTTTCATCAATATTTGACTACCATCTACAACGGTAAACACTACACAGAAGCTTCTCGTCTTACCTTTCCGGGTAGTTGACTTTAAAATAAGTGTTTTATGTTCATGATACCACCATTGAAGAAGACTGTTGGTTTTGACTTTAAATAACAACAAACTGAATTAGTGAAAAATAAAAGTACGTGTGATCACATGCGGTAAACTTTCGTTTTGAGTTTTAGCTATTTCGATCCACTAAAAATCGCAAATGACTCAAATCTCCGGAATTGCGATGTTAAATATTTGGAAAGAGTCAAAAGATACGAGGCGCTCCGTTCCACCTCAAACATATTTGTCACCAATAACGTAAAATTGCTCAACTTTAAAACATCATCGTACAAAGTTTGCACGTATAACAAGGCGCTAACAAGCCCGTGATGAGATAAATAGTCGATAGAAGTCATATCATCCCGCTGATCCTACCAGTTGCCGACGGTATTATCAGCATCCGCAACAAAGTGTAGGCTTTCCACAAGTACTCGCGCTTGACAAAGTGATAACAACAAACGGTGTTGATACAATATCCTCGGGATAAGAGCAAATATGGCATTTCTCATCCCACAACGCGGTTCTAAGCTGATGTGGAAAGCGAGACATTCTAGAACCCGGGGTTGATCGATTTTGTGTAACACGTTCACTCTTTTCCGCAACCCAACCATTTTGCACGATTGACCTGGTTGTGCAAGATTTAGAAATAATTAAATTTAGGTCGGAGATTGATTTACTGGTACATCGAATCAGAATTCCCTCACATTCACATCGCCCAATTGCGGTGGTCACTGTAAAGTATTCCATTTGAAATCACCATTCCTCAAAACACTTCCCAACCACAACCAACCATGGTGGTGACAGCTTTTATTGATTCAAGGGAATTCCATTCCGGTGGCCCGCTGATTGAATATCAATCGACAACTCAATTTTCCATTCAGCGCATACTAATTTACATAACTTTACGCTCCGTTGGTAATTTCCCTCGCTTGAAGGTGCTTCGTTCAAAACGAGGATGAGATTTTTCTGTATTCCATCACATCTTTCTTCGTCTAGCTATCTGCCTGTGTGTTTTACTGCCGTCGACTAGAGTAATTGGGCGATGGGTTTCCTGGAATGATCCTTTAGTGCGGAATTAGCTTACTCTTGAGATAATGGAAGGGTTTTCCAGCGAGAGCCATTATATAGTTGCTAATGGAAAAGCATTTGAAAATATGGTGCTGCTGAGGGGATGTTTATTGACATACTTTCAAGAAGGGATGAGATAATATAAACTCAAGCGGTGGTTTAGAATTGCTGGAACTAATTGGCCAAGCTACTTGTTGACCGAAAACAGCCTTTTCCGAATAAACGGAAACGTCTGCTTAAATGGAGGATATGAAACGCAGAAAATGAAACTTTCCCGTCATATTGTCCTCCCTATCAATGTCCTGTCGAAGGAACTGTGATAGGGCAAAAACCGAAAACCCACCAGTGAAGTCAACCCAACCACTAATTTCAATTTCGATGTAGGAATTTTAAGCCTTAAGGAAGCACACAAAAGATGATTTGATATGGCTAATTCAATACATTTGGCATGTTGCGGGGGAGTTGGTTTCCTCCTAAGATGCTATCGAACGCAATTTACGCCTTTTATCGCCAAAATATGGGTATTCAATAGCTGTCAACATCACAAAGTTGGGACGTGTTGATGACAGAGCGATTTTTCCTATGTCTGCTGAAAAGTTAGGTAAATATGGTAAATAAAGGATCGAATATCTCACCCGAACGAAATCGAAAGACGGAGCACAAGCGATTTGATGGAATGCTGCTGACTTTATGGGATGGCAGTGGAGCAGTACCAGTCGAAAAACGTTCATTTCTACTGGGGATTTTGTTGTATTTTCCGAAACTTTATTGGGAAATGTTTGCGAAGAATTTTCACGTAAACAACAAGCCTACTTGAAGTTTCCTGTTCGTTTTTGGTTCGAACTAGGCGAGTCACGCGCTCCGGGATCAGTCCAGTGTACTGGTTGTGCGCAAGGTGAATTTAATATCTCAGGTGGTCTATTTTCTTGAGTTGGTAGGGAAGACGGGTGGAGTAGCGGAGTATCAATTGAGATTTAGCAGTGGAGCGAAAGAGTAAGGAATACTCAATAGTGTATTACGCACATAATGACAGTTGTTGATTGCATTTTTGCCTAGGAGTGAAGAGTATTATATTAATGTAAACGGTATGAGCTAAACGTTTTGTTTACATACATTAGCACGTGCACTTTTTCCCCGAAATATTGGTAAGCAAACCTTGCAGCCTGACGCTTCATATCCTATGGCATAAAACACAGGCCTGGCAGTGTGAAACTAATTCATCTCCTTTACTTGTTTGGTTGAAAATGGAGCTGCGAGTTTGACATCACAGGCATGTTGCATAGGTGTAAAGGAGACAACTTCAGTATGCCAAACCAGTAGTTTACTTGATATGGATCGTATTAGTATACGTTTAAACATGGCTGAAATTCTCATATACAGTATTGAGACCACCTGAGATATTAAATTCAACTTGGTTGTGCGGTTGTTTGACAAATGTAGGGTACTAAACCATGACGCTGTTCTTAAATTTTATCAACCCGGTAATAAAAAAATTATCAACCCGGTAATAAAAAACCATAGCATGCAAGAACAAACAAAAACGTCAAATGATAGAAGAACCTATATGTAAGCTCCATTTTCCAGTCGTCGTCACGTTGTCACCCCCATGGGACATTGCACTCGAAATGGGAAAGGATAATCATCCAAATTGTCATACTTTCATCGAGCACAATACGCGAATAAAATTTGAACAACTTCCAAGAAATCGGAAGAAGCAAAATCCATGTCACCACACGCTTTTCGGGCAAAAGCAGAATCTGGGGGAGAAGATCGTTGACCTATTCCGTCGCCTTCGCTACTGCTGTTTTGCTCTGCCCCCGAAGGGATGCTGGGTGGCAGTAACAATTTGTCAAACATCGAGCATAGCACGCGGAGGGTTGCAACCCGCCGTTCCGCGCGCTGAAAACTAGGACAAAGTATAGATTTGTTTTTGTCTGCACACCGCGAGAATGCTGAACTTAGTTCTTCGAAGGACTCGACAGCACAGTTGCGAGATGAATGAGATCTTTACTGCATGTTTACTGTAGTTTGTCTTTGTCCGCATTTTGGACCGACCCAGCATGCATTTAGGCAAGTGGGGAGGGGAAAGTGCGGTGACCGCTTATTGCTGGATTTCCAAGAAGGCAGGATATTACACTTGTTGTTTAAGTTTTGTATTCGTTCATTGTCGGAAAGTTGGTTCACCCATTATCTTGAGTAGTAGTAGTAGCAGCATTGCTGTGGCACTAGGCCAAACTAGAAGCCGGTCTGGCGAATTTCCTTTGTTTTGTGCACTTATAACCCTGGCAGGGATCAGGTCTAGTCTAGGAAATACAGGAATTTCCACTATAACACGACGAGTGGCTCTATCGACTCACATTTTTTGAACATCGTAGTTGGACGTTAACCCCCATCGCGCAATTCGTAGCACTCCTGTGTAATGTTTGCGCTATGTACGAGACACGAGAGCCATTGTACTTTCCAGCTAAACAGCAATGCAGCAACGACCGACCGGCAGAGCGGTAAGTGACAACCAGCAGCAGTGGAAGCGGTGCTTGATCTCGCAATTAAAAGATTAAAGCCGTCTCTGATGTTGGAATGGCTCTTCAACAAAACTATTGTTTTGCCGTGGAAATTAGAACGGCACCCGAATGGGGTAACTTCTAGTTGAGTACCTACTCAAGACGGAGTTGCATCAGGTTTGCAGCAGGGAGTTAACGAAGTGGTTTAAAGTATAAAAGTATAGCTGCACTCTGAATTGGAATGTTTTAGGAATTTTTAGGTTTATCAAAACCCAACTCCTTTGAGGTGGTGTGCATGGTTATGGGCATTCTTTAATAGCATTGCATTTTTCGATGATTTTGGCATTCAACATTCGTATGTAACAATTGATCGGAAACTAATGCTGACAAATACACAGCAATTGAAAATAAAACCTCATCAGCTTAATCGTCACTTTTCAATTACTCTTCATGGATTGATATTTTGAAACTAAATTAACTCCGCGAATGATCTATCAAAACCAAACCATGAGCAACCTCATTTCAATATTATAATTCTCCTAAATGGGGGCTGAAGGTATGCACCGACCGACCAAAACGCACAAACTTTCGTTAATTATTCTTGACGTACTTACATTCATAGTTGAACTTTTCTGTAGCTAAACATGCAAATAGATAGATAAAAAGAGGAAGATCTTTTGACGTAGGACTATGTCTTTGTTTTCTATACTGCGGTATAATTAGAAAAAAACCTATTGCGACCGTCACGAAAAGCGGTCAGGTTTTGAGCGTTAATAACTTAGTCGTTTCTCCTAATATTTTCAAAATGTTTGCCCCAATCGATCGGAAACATTTCTACGCGTCGATTCCAATATTGAAAACTATTGATTTTCAACAGTGATTTCATTAGTACATTCATTCTACTTTTGGAGCCATTTGACTCCTTCAGCTTGGAAAAGTTAAGAGGACACGGCACGGTGCTCACAGAGAAGCCGTTATCTTGCTACTTTAAGGAGGTCCTCTACTCTCGACGCCCGAAATTGAGAGGTTTTTTGGGGAATAAATTGCAAAGGATCTACTAAATGGATAAAATAGATTTTTATTTTATTTTGTAGCTACATGTTTCAACTTGCAAATTTTAATTTTAAAGACCAAAAAAAAAATTGGCGACCGTGGACCGTCATTGGTTACATTAACTGAAACTGCGCTTAAGCAAAGTTGTGGCCAGTTGGGTAATCTGTAATCAGAAAATTGATATTTTTCGTAATCATAGTTATGTTGGCTATGTTTTTCGGTGACAGATTCTTTTTATTTTGCAAACTGTTAAATGCATGCAACAATTTGTAATATTTTTTTTTATTTTTACGTCATTTTTTCAACATATTAGAGACTATAAAAATGGAACATAATTTGCAAATCGTACTTGGAAAACAGAGCGGCATGTTTACTGAATAATTAAAAAAAAAATATTGGAATCGGACCAATACTTTTATGAAAATACTTATTCGGCAGCTAGAAACGCATATGAAGATGAATTACGGTGTATAACTTGACGGGTGACGGGTATACTTTGGATTCCAGAAACGGACAAACGAATGCGATTTTCACAAAATCTTTTCAGTGGCGTATTCTCAGATATATATATAGATTGAAATTAAAGAAGAAAAGAAATGGAAAAATGGAAGAGGACCTCCATAATACATACAAAGAAAACAATAATTAATTTTAACAAGCGTGTAAAATTTTCCCTCGTTTAGTTCCAAGCCAAAGGAGGCGTAAATAACTAAATTGTTTGCAATCTTTCGTGCGCCATACATCAATGTTTGCAATCTTTCATACAACAGGCTAGATTCAGGCGTAATCTGGCTAAAATTTACATGAAATATCCCATTATTGTGCATTAGATAACGCAGAACATTAGATGTTTCTTTCTATCTGTGTTGTACTTAATTCTATCTTCGAAAAACTCGAAGCCTCATTTTTTACAGTGTACATCGATTTATAGTGTTCACACCAATGGACTGGCGAGCAGCCATGATTTTGATGCTAACATCTATTCTTGTCCTTCTGCTTCTATGATTTGCTATTCATCACCTGTAGGCGAACTGTCATTGTTAGCTCTTAGTTCCCTTAGTTCCCTTGGTTCACACAAATACGAGGAAACTTTATACTGTAAAAAAGCTGCAAAATAATCATAGTATACATGCAATGTGGAAAAGACAGCAATTTATTACTTTTTTCCGCTAACAAAACGAACTTTTTCGGCTGGGTGCGTGGTAAGAGATAAACAAGAGAAACTTTTGTTTGCCTCTCTCACGCAGATGAACTCTTGGGCAGGATCAAGCAGCACCACCGCTTCAACAAACATTATTCTTTGTGTTGCCTCTCAAATAACCTCTGCTCAATAACAGGTTGCTTTAAGATAACATTTTGAAAAACAACCTGCCATCCAGTTTTTCTAATGTAGAAATTAAATTCCGGATTAAAATACACAGTTTGAAATAAATATGTAATACTCTGCATAATCTAATGCACATATACTAGATTTGGCATACAATTATGTGATATTACATGTAAATTTAAGCCAGATATCGCCTAAATCAGGTCTATTGTATGAAAGATTGCAAACAATTTCGTTGTTTACGGTTGCAATTGATCGAGGGAAAATTTCACGTGTCTGTTAAAAGCCATCATTGTTTTCTGTGTAAGCATTATTGTAACTAATGCAAGAGATCCGAGCAGTCGATTTCAATAATGAAATTAATTACTAATAGACTGGGCAAATCTATAACTAACAACTAATAGAGAATTCATAACAGACTCATTTCAGCAGAAAAAATCTCACAGGAAGGAATTTTTATGTGATCGGAAATCGGTTTGCACTTCAACTCTTCAATTTCAATAAAATTAAATATAATCTCTTGACTGCTTTGACTGTTTTACGGCCTGAACCGTGTTATAATTAGGATCACATATCAAAACGTTGACCCTAACAAATGTAAATCCGGCCTTCAGCTTAGGATGTAACAAAAAAAAAAATCATTGGTTAATTGATGGCATTGGTGAGATCATTCCCTATTTCATATTGCTCTGATAGATAACTGGTACTGTTTAATCATGTAAATTAAACAACCTATTGATTTGTATTTTTAGTTCTTTTGATGTTTGATTTATCGTTATTTATTGGTACCTTCATCTATTAGCTGTTTCGGCTCTCAGTGCTAACAATCATGATCGGAAAGAACTACAAATTAGGCATCACTAAAATTTTCTCTAAATCCACAGACAAGTTCGTTTCAAGTTGCAAAACCTGGATGAAATCGAATCACTCTTGACATTTGCTTGAATTTCGTTCAGAATGCTGAAGTAGATTCATTCATAACTAATAAAAAGTTGATGTAGAAGGAGATCATCGCCATGAGGCACCAAGAGTGGACAGTAATGTTTGCTAGAATGCAAGATATGAAGAGAAAGTGTTCAAAGTTCCGTCGGTGTACAGTAGGTTGGAAATAGAATAGAAGTATTGAAAATTGAGCGAAAGGGCATGGGTAAAGTAGTACTCGAACAAAGAACGTTACCTTTGCCAAACATCCCACTGCGGGGTAGGTCAAGGCAGGAACGGATCCGCCACCTTGACGGTGCCTCATGCCGATGAGCGAACGTCTGCACGCACGGAGAATACAAAACATAACAATTAGAGTAAGTAATAAAAAGTTGATTTCTCACCTATTAGCTTACATTTAGTTTCCAAGAATTCTAAAAAGAATACGATTTGAATCCTGTGATTTTGAGCAACAAAATGCTCTCTGATCGCTGAGTTTTAAAAATCGGGAGCAGAACTCGTTTTAAGTACTAATAAGAATTTGATAAAAAAAAATCTTAGAATAATTGAATTAACATCTTGTGAAGGAATAGCTAAGAATCATGAGAAAAACTTGTTCAGTGGAAGTTTTCGTTCACGATAGGATGCGTAAAAACAGAGTGATTTGATCGAAACCAATTGTTTGTAGGCAACTGTTACCATATTAATCTCATTGTTCCTGTATTGATCTTTCGCTGAATCGTGGGATTGGCAAGTAAAAAAATGGTTTCTATTCGTAATAATGTTTGCATATGTTCAATAACAAATACAAATATTTCAAACCACCCAACTTGCGAGGCAATCCTTTGATTTCGAAATGATTTGAATGCGGAATGATGGGATTAGTATAGGAACATCGTCCCTGCATAATCTTGATACATTGAAAAAAACAAAAAATAAATACTGCGGAAGAGCGCCTCATCATCGGTCAGCTTAAAGTCCTGAAAAGGATTTGCTTTGAATTCTGATCATCATTCGGTCTGAATCATTATTGAAATTCGTTTTATATTGAGAGAAAAAAAATACTTGCAATGCTGAGAAAGCTATGCTCGAAAGAATGAGCAAGATTTCACTAAAAAGTAAAACTACACTAAAATATCCGGAAGAATCGCTTAGAACTCTGTTCAAGATGTGTTCTGTATCTAATCAAAAGGATTGGTACAGAATGTTGAGCATAATTTGATTCCAGAGTTTAACTAGTTTTTTTTTAAACACCATGCAATTTTGTAGTTGCTATTCCGTTACTGAACAGAACTACACGGCGGGACACTTTAACTCAATTTTGAATCGTTTTTGACTCACTTTCGTCAAAAGTGGAGTCACTCATATTTGAGTAAATGTGACTGGGATTCACAAGTCGACATTTCTAAGACACTGACTTAAATCAGATCGATGTTCTAGATATGTCGACTTGTCAATCCCAGTTACATTTACTAATATATGAGTGTCTCCACTTTTGACGAAAGTGAGTCAAAAACGATTCAACATTGAGTTAAATTGTCCCACCGTGTAGTGTAATTGCACAGAGAACCACATAGAAGGAGCTTGGGAGTAGCTATCACATCTTCAATGTACAAGTTCACTAATTTATTCTATTTATAGATCAGTACCGGCGCCGGCCACGTCCTCACGGTCTTTTGGGGGGGGGGGGGGGGGGGAAGAAGGATGATTAGTTTGACAATCGTTGTTATTTGATACCATGATCACTACTGCGTCTCTACAATTGCCAAGGGAAGGATAGTTGTGTTAGTGAGGTTATTTTTAGATCATGGATGCACTGTGGTAAGTAATGCGATCAATGAAAGAAAGCGCAGTAGACTGCTTTTTATATTAAATCTAGTGGTGATAGAAAGAGGCAAGTGACAAATGGCAAGGAAGCCCTAGTAGCACACTTGTTGCCTTTCGGTTGAGAAAACATAAATATGACTTGCTAAGTCATAATTAAGTTACTACAACCAATTATAATCGTAATGTGCTACTTGGGAGGGGACGGGCTGGGATTGAACTCCCGATCATCTGCTCAGTAAGCAGAACGGGTAACGACTGAGCTACCCAGCCGCGTCTTTTCAAGAGTTTTATTAGAGTTGGACGCAAACTAAAATTTGGAGCTAGAAAATGAGAAGAATCATTAGTAATTTCCATTTACTTCCAACTACCTTTATTGCTTATCTTGACAGATACGCGTATTTCGTCTACAACGTGCAGACTTCTTCAGTGTCGTGTACTAATACTCGAGTTAAAAGCAACAGAGGTCCTCCCTTAGCTCAGTCGGTAAAGGCGCAGCTACAAAGCAGCACCGCTGGAGGTGGCTGGGTTCGATTCCCGGTGGTCTGGTCTAGGAATTTTTCGTTAAAGAAAATTTCTCGACTCCCTGGGCATAGCGTATGATTGTACTTGCCACACAATCATACTAATGCAAAAATGGTACTTGGCATCGAATACTCTTAGTTAATAACTGTGGAAGTGCATTTAGAACACTAAGTTGAGAGCAAGCGAACCTTAAGAAGAACAAATAGATTATTAAAAGAGCTTCTCGAACGCATACAATGCACTTTTGTTTTTTCACTTGTTCCCATAACGAATTGAACATGTGAATAAGACACACACATATCTAGAATTAGGAAAAACTTTGTTAGAGTTTTCAAACCTGCAAATCCGTACGCGTTCTTATAGTCGATTAAATTGCAGTCTAGCAGAAAGAAAATTGTCAACCAAAATAGAGTTGATGTGGATCAAAATGAGCTTGAACATATTTTTCATAATTAGAATGAACTCACCAAATTGTAAGTGTCTATCAAATTTAACTCTACTTTGCTAAGTACAGTCTGTTTGTAGACTGCACTTGTTGAACAGGTCAAAGTTTTGATCACGAGACGCCTCCGGGTGTAGATTTCTTAATTTGAAGCGTATGAAAATCCGAGCATGATTAAATCAGAATCCTAAGTAGAATTCGTTGAGAATCTTCCTACGTTTAAAATCTGCAGCAAGATTTCCCTTTGCTCCAGAACAATATACGCTCAGAGTCCTGATTGGGATACGATAAAAAAAAATTGCATGCCACATTCGGAATGTCAAAAAAGCAGAGCTCAGAAAACTAAGAATCGAAAACCTCTCGAAACATCCACTTCCCGACTAGGTGGCAATCAAATGCTAGATATTCATTCGATTTACGATTTACTCATATATTAAAAAAAAAAACATTTAAAAGAACTTCGCAAGGGCTCGGAATTGAATACAATTGACATAAAATTCGTATTATTCAGAATGAAAAAATCGAGTTTGTTTACCTATAAAAAGACCGTTAATGTTTAGTATTTTGAAACGACTCCATTAGTTCAGTATAAAACACGTAGTAAACTAATGAATGTTTAACTTCTACAATATGTTATGATGACTTAAAAAAACAATGTTTCTTGAACATAAAAAAATATATTATTATAGATAAACTTCGTTGACATCGTCGACATCAGACATCACTCTTTATCTTGTGAGTCAAGAAATTTTATGAACGAACAAGTACAATTCCCGACTGTATCGTCAAAATAGGTACCTTACGATAAGTTTAACGTAGCACTATTCCAGTAATTAGCAAATCTGCCAATATCGCCTTAGTTTAAATAATTCAATTTTCAAGTACAACCATTCTTTCGTTTCGATCGTCCCATTTTTGCCAATCGCTCCCGCTTCAAACCGAATCTTCAGCTACCGGAACGTGGTTACACACTTCGCTGCCAATACGAGGCAAGGCTATCTCGATCGATCTCCTCGGGTCCTTCCTAAAACAGCCAAAAGGCAAAAAAACAATCCCTATCACCATCACCCAAGCATCAACATCACACTCAGTGTCCGCACGTGAAACCAAAAGTCCATTATAAATTTTGTCCCTCTAATTCACACCATTCACACACTTCTGGTTATTTTTTTTTTCGTAACTTTCCTTTTCCATTTTACCGCCCATCGGGGAAGGCAAGGAACATTTGTTTCCAATTCATTACCCAGTGAAGAGAGATGAGCTACTCGCTCTATTGAACTTTAGATTTCGGCCAAATGTTTACCGCATCCCAGAGATCGGTGCCATCAGTTCCGGAGGGTGCTAAATGCCGGTTCATAAAAATTCGGGAGACTGGAGCATGGCGACGAAGGACGCATGGAAATGGAAAACTAACTCTACCTCCAAATTGAAAAACGTCTCCACCATGGATGGGGACTCCAGGGCGTGATATTGGATTGAATTGCTTAGTGCAAACCAAAGTTTCCAGGCCATGAATCTCTACGCCTTGCCCTCCAGCGTCCCAGCCGTTGGCAATATCAGAACCGATGGTCCATGCCCAGCAAAGTCTAGCAATTTAATTAAGGCATCCCGTGTCCGGCCAGCAGGTTTATCGACACATAGATCGTCGTACACCGCATGACCTTTATGTTTCTGGCTTGCGTTATGCATTGACTTCCTGGCGACCGCGCGGGTATCCGGTTCTTCAGGTGTAATGGAGTGAGAGTGAAGGTTTCATTTTTTTTTGCGCTGCAAATGCCTTGATGTGATGTGAAATATGGGCCATCCCAACCACCAACGGTAGGCTTTCTGTAATCCAAGTTAATGAGATCATTGGGGAGTTAAACAATGGCGAACCAGGTGTGGGTGGTTCGCTTGGAAAAGCACGGATTACAGCTTGTATACATAAATTGCAGCCGCCACGATACGCGCTGGTTTATGAATATTAATCAGTTTGGATTTGTCGCCTTCTGCGATGGCGAGAGAACGATAGAAAGAAGGAAAGAGAGGGTTGAGAGTATATGAATCTATTTGCAATACCTGAGATTTTAATTGTTTGACATTGCTGATGTCATATTCATGACTGTCTTGATAATGAATTCTAATAAGCTCGGTATTATGCTGAATGAAGCGTGAAACAATATATCGGCTTGAAAATTGCTTGAAAAGTCAGTTTTCCCTCAACGTTGTGATTTTACGAATCTGTAAGTCAATAAATTGGCAATGAATATTATATGACACAAGTTGGGAGAAGTGGCGAAGTGAGAACACCAGAAATCTTTTAAATCCTCACTTTTTTTGTAATCATTCTAACGACTGTTCCAGAAAGTATAAGCATACCTTATTTTAACGGTCACTTTGAATATAATGAAATATTTCAACGTGTTTTGGCTGCGTCCGTTTGTTTGCACATTTCTGAATGACATAGCATCAGAAAAGTGCTCAGTTTTGTGTTACCTATCAAAATGCGCGGTCTTGAGCGAATTCTCCTTGAGAAAATTGGCCAAGGAAGAGGGTGTAAGCGTCGGAGCGGTACGATCTGCGGTTCGAAAATATAGAGAACAGTGCACGTTTAAAGATGCGCCGAAGAGTGGTCGGAAATCCGGTCCTGTTAGTCCGGACATCGATAAAAAGATCAGGGATGCCTACAAGCGAAAACCAGCGACTTCCGTTCGGGATGTTGCGAAAAAACTAGGGACCTCGTCGAGCAACGTCATGCGTGCCAAAGAAAGACTTGGGCTAAAAACATACCGGAAGCAGAAAAAACCCAAAAAGAACCCAAAACAGGCCGCGTCCGTGAAACCACGGGCCCGCAAACTCAACGATTCGTTATTGTATAGAAATTCTGGGTGTATAACAATGAACGATCGAGACTTTTTGGGCTTTAACCAAAGCAAAGCTTCGAAAATTCATAAAACCAGCGGACGGCATCAAAAAATTTAAAAAAGATTGGCCAAAAGTGGTCAAAATGGTAGGAAGTACCACTGTGCAGAAGCTAATGGGTCATGTTCGAGGAAAAGTTAGGAGTCTTGGCTATGATTTAACATTTTGATTAAACGAGAGTAAAATCCCGACCAGAAGGGCATAACATAAAAATATCAAGATCATAACAAACCATGTTACGACTAACTGATTATGATATAAATTAGCTAAAGACGTTTTCATCTGGATAACTGTATGACATATTTATAACAAATTAAGATATATAATCCTGGGAGGGACAATCTGCGTGAAGAAATAGATTAATTCTAACAATAGCTGATATAATTTTGCAACATCGTAACAAAACTGTTACAAAGTTTGTTTTGTTTATGTTATATCTATATCATTGTTTGTTTTTGTTTTGTTACTTCTTGAGGATTTTTTGTTACAATTTCTGTTATTTTAACTACATCCACGATCTTAATTCTTACAACCTTTGTTATAAAAACAGCGTAACTGAATAACAACACTTGAAATAATTTTGTTGTTTCCTTCTGGTCGGGATATCATATAAAATACAAATACAAATATGATTTGCCAAGTAAAATTATTAAAACTAAAAAAAACATGACTTATCATAAAAGTGTGCTTATACTTTCGGGAACAGTCTATAAGTCAAAATCTTAGCTTATTTACGAATATTTGAAAGGATGCGAATAGAAAACATTAGGGGAAAACCCTACTTAATCTCGAGGTCAATGGTTAGGTGGTTGTGGAGAAAGAAATGATTCAAATAGATGACTAAAATTTGAAAGCTATTCTTCGAATAATCCTTAGGCCAAGACTTGATTCCAGAACAAAGTCAAAGGTAATTTGCTATTTTTGGTTTACTACGATGTCTTTGTTTTATATATACCCGACCAGAAGGGCATAACATAAAAATATCAGAATTATAGCAAACCTTGTTAAGAATAACTAAGTATGATATAAAGACCCTGGGAGGCACAATCTGCGTTAAGAAATAGATTAATTCTAACAATAGCTGACATAACTTTGCTAAGCCGGCGTCGGTGGTGTAGTGGTAAGCGTGACTGCTACTTGGCACCCCAGTGGGTCTGGGTTCAATCCCAGTCGACGTCGGTGGTTTTTCTGAGGCGAAAAAATCTAGTCACGTCTTCCTTCGGAAGGGAAGTAAAGCCGTTGGTCCCGGTTCATATTCATGAGTCGTTAGGTAGGGTCCAGGTGGTGGAGTCGTCTTCCTGGCGTTGGTGATTGTCACCATGTGAGGAAATAGGCCGACGTAAAAAAAAAAAAAAAAAAAAAAAAAATAACTTTGCTAAATAGTAGCAAAACTGTAACAAAGTTTGTTTTGTTTATGTTATGTCTTTATTATAGTTTGCTAATATTTTGTTACCTCCTGAGGATTTTTTGTTACAATTTCTGTTACAGTCTGTTAGTTAAACATCCGCGATCTAAATTCTAAAAACCTCTGTTATAAAAACAGCATAACTGAATAACAACACTTGGCATAATTCTGTTGTTTCCTTCTGGTCGGGTAGGTTTAATACTTTAGGAGTGCAAAAAATGAGAGTGTCACGGAAGGTGGTCAGTATTTGAACTGTAATAAATTTTATTGTTCACGTTGAATGTTCTTACCTTCTGACTTAATCGATTGAAGATATTTCTAACTTCACTTTCTTTTTTTTTTTTTTAAAGCACTTTTACGAGCATGTTAGTAGCACGATTGATTTTTTTTTTTATGAAAGTTTACTGGCGGCACTCCGAAAAGAGTAGAAACCTCTACGCCAGGCCTTTGATGATGTTGTGTGAATCCTTTAGAATGATTTTGCCAGCCGTACACGGAACATGTCGTCCAAGAAGACGCTGTTGCAAACGACTCGGAATTTTTAGTTCTTTCGTTTGTTTTTTTTTTAATTGTCTTTTTGTTAGTCAGTGTTACGTTTGCAAGTTTAATACGGCATTTCGTAACTTATTCAGTATTTTGTAGTTCAGACCGTGAAGTGTATCATTTATGTGCTATGAGAGTCTTCCGAAGCTGTTTTCTCGAACAAAAAATAAGAAGCTATTGTATTGTTCCTTGTGAATAATATAATTTTGAAGTACTTCACCGGCCGTGCAAGGATCATGTCGTCCATAGAGACGCTGTTAACACTGCCTCAAAAGGTGTTACATTTTCAAGTTTGCTTCCCCTTTCTTTCAGTCATGTTCATTTTGTTCATGTCCACTGTTTTGTATGGTGTCGTTTCGCCTTTGTGTTATTTACTTTGTTAGTGTGTTTTCTTCAGTCTTTTATAGTTTAGTTCGTCATTTATGTACTGTGAGTCTTTTTGAGCAGTTTTCTCGAATTAAAAATAAGTTATCATTATATCGTCGAGATATTTGCATTCTACCAGTTTTAGTTACTGTGGTAGATAGAGTTGGTATGGAACAATAATAACAAAAATATTCGATAGCATTAGGTTTCGAGATATGCGCAATCAATGCTAATTCTACATATATCATTTGAGTAAAAATGATTGAGCGTGATGTAAATCACAGTAAAGAGCATGCGCAAGAAGCTCTCTCCCATTGGCGAGAACATTCTTGTGACGGATTTTGGAAACAACGGACGAGACATTGGCGGTAGCGGACGAACAAGCAGTAGCAGTTTTGGCAGCAGGAAGGAGCAGGAAGCGTGTCAGTTTCGTATTACTGTGACTGAGGCTGGAAACCTCGGTCCGGTTACGACAATGGCGCAGACGGTAGATTCCTTTGGTAAGTTTATAGGTGAAACTTAAACGGATGAAGGAAGGACTGGGCGGTAAAAAAATAGCTTTCGTGGAAAGCACTAGAAGGAAACCCCCGACGGAAGGGCGGTGGATGGAAAATTGATTAAAAACCATGTCTCCGGTAGGCTCCTTTAATAAGTTCAAGTAGGCATTTCGACACTTCTTCAGTCTATTATAACGTTTCACATAGCACATAGCTCTGAAAATCATCGATGCTACCTCGTCTAACCTCGTTTAATTCACCAATCACTTTGTTCGCTTTAGTCAGTTCTTGTTTTCTGCGTTATTCAGTTAAATTCAATAGTCATTGTAGAAACGTTTACCAGATCACATATCCGAGGGGAGGGAAGTATCGCCAAGTTGCCATGCTCAACAAATTTGTCGAAGATTGTAATCTGTGTATAATCTGTGTAAGCTCTCGTATAAATTTTTAGAATTAGAAATGAAGCCTAACTGAAAGTGGCCAAACGAGACCTGTTTCCTGTCATATTACATAATTAAGAACACAACTACATTCGTGAATAAGTGTTTTGGCCCTTTGTCATTATCAATCAGACGTTACTTCGTTAAACTGCCAATAACATTTTTGGGTTTATTCAAATCATTTTGCGGTCATCGGCAGCGTTGTTGGGTATAGAATTTACTATAAAAATCTAAGACTTGACAGTACACAACGTCACATTGTAACCGTGGTCTTTCTTCATATATTTAGATGAGATTTCCCATACAAACCTCAAGCTGTTTTGGAAATGGGTAAATGTTTAAAGCTGTTTTGGAAATGGGTAGTAATGTTTAAAATTTGAACCAGAGACTCAGGGTGGTATGGGAAACAAGTGGCTCTGTGATTCGCAGGTTACTCAAAAAAAAAATTAAAATTCCGAAATTATAAGCACCGTTATTTACTCTTAAATTATTCACAAAATGTAACCTTTTAATATCAATACCATCATTACCGGAGTAAGATTGGTTTCTGTGTCATTTCCGCTAGTCATGCCAGAGGTCGAATATTTAATAGAAATATGGATATTCAGGCGATCAGAGTTGACTGTTAGAGGGCCAAACAAATAAAAAGTCGCCTACTACTAATGTTCGCATTAAAAAAGCGACTGAATGTTCCGATTTTTCATGCGATTACCCTGTCACCTGGAGGTCGGTCCACCGGTCAGTAGTCAATATATACTAGTTGCCTATATACTGTGAAAACTTGACAGCTCCATCAGTATGTTTACGGCAGCTATGGCGAGAACAGTTAAACAACATACAGTGACGGACAATACAATAAGACCAAAGCCTGATTTTCATACAAAATGGTCATGTTAGGGGGCTTGCCTTTCATTTTCTCGAGAACCAATTGAGCTGAAAATTCGTCTGTGGTCCAGAAGTAGCCTAAATTCTCATCTGCATTAAATCCATCATTTTTCATTCACCACTTTAAAAGTTACTGACACCGCATACGACAAAACAATAAGACCACTTTTTGATTTCCATAAAGGATGCTCGAATTTAAGGATCTGAATTTTGATTATTGATGCACGGGTCATTTTAATATCAGTATACTATAGATTGTAATTCACACTCATCAACATGGCCTAAACTATGGATATCAAAAGGAGGTCTCATTGTTTTGTCGTAGGTGGTGTCTGTAGTTTCTCAAGTGGTGAATGCAAAATAATGCATTTATTAAAGATGAAAATTCAGGTTATTTCCAGGCTATTGCCAAAATTTCAGTTCAATTACTTCACGGGAAAGTGGAAGACAAGGCTCCAAACATGACCATTTTGTATGAAAATGGGGTTTTGGTCTTATTGTATTGTCCGTCACTGTATATCGATGGTTTGTTCGTACCGCCTGCTCCATCCGGGCCTAAAAAAGTTGGCCATCGTGGCCCACTTCGTGTCGGCTGGATACGATCGCGAAAACATTTACAAGATTCTGGCACTTCTGGAGAAGGGAGAGTCCATCGAGCGGAAGCCTGGTTCCGGACGTCCGACCGTTTTAAGGGACCGGAGGATACAACAGAAGCTCAAATGGAAGACGGAAGGCAAGGTGGCCACTTCTTTCCGTGTGTTGGGCCGGGAGGTCAGTGAGACCGGCCAAACGGTCAAGAAGTATTTGACCAAAATGGATATCCACATGCGGAAGCGTCAGTACAAACAAGCCGTGTCGGAGAACCAAGCGGAAACCCAGAAACAACGGCTGACGATTCTGGTCAAAGAGATCTTCCTGGCGATGCGGACCGTGGTGGCATGCCAACCCTCCCAACGTGCCCCAGCTCCGCCCATTCGAGAAGTTCTGGAACAATTTGAAGAGGAGAGTATATTTAAATAATTTCGTGGCCAAAACCACTGATGGTTTGATCAAAAAGGCGACCAAGGAACTGAAGAATATGCCTACAAGCTTTTTTTTTCACCTATGGCCAAAGTTCCGGAAGGGAGCGGAAGTATTTTCTAAATAAATAAAATGCAATTTGGTTTGTTAAAATATCTGTTTTCGGTCTTTTTTTACCATCCATCCGCAGTCGCTTTTTTTTTAATGCGCACATTAGACGATCCTGTATTTTTGGACGTACTACTGTGTACAAATATAAGGTTTATGGCAACTTAAACTTTATTTATAACTTTAGAAATCTTTTCAACCCCCTTCAAATTACACCCCAAACAAAACGGGATGCAATGCATAGTGGCAACGCCTTTTTATTTCCAATTTTCAAAACATGTTTTATATTCGTCTTCCGGAATGGCCATCAGGCTTTTATCTCTTCAAACCGTGTCCTCGAAGTGGTCTTTCGAGTTTGCCGAACAGCCAGAAGGCACCCGGTGCTAAATCAGTCTCATCTTCAGTTATTATACATTCCATCTTGTCCTCATAGTCCGAAAGCATCGTTTCACAGACATTCATGCGACGTTGTTTGTCGATAAAATTTAGTGTTTTTGGCACCAATCGAGATTTGCCTTTATTCAGGCACAAAATGTCTTTTAAAATGGTCCATCCATTTGAAATTCCAACAATATCAGCAAGCTCTCTAGTAGACAATCGACGATATTGCAGCACCAATTCTTTGATTTTTTTTTGACGTGTAGCTCCTCAGCAGGTGTCTTTGATGTGGTTCGTCTTCAAAGCGTTCTCGACCTTCTTTGAACAATTTCTGCCAATCAAAAACACTTGCTCTTGACATTGACTTCACACCAAAGGCCTTCTGCAACATTCTGAACGTTTGGCGGCCGATATTTATACCAATAAACCTGGGAAGTTTAAATTGAAAAGTCTTACTCATACTCGTACACAGTAGTCTGATGGCGTAATTCAGCAAGGGCTGTCGTTTAATATGGGTTTTGCGCGTTAGGAAGAAGGACAGGAAAAATTCAAACTTTTATGGGATCAGTTTAGTGACTTAAGTCGAAAGTTTATTTGTTTCGACTATTTTCGAATAGTGTAAATGGACTTTAATACGGAAATGATCAACTGCAAAAGTATAGTAGTGCAGCAAATGAATAAACCGTATTTGTTTCAAGATAAATACTTAGTAGGGCTTTGTAAGGCAATATTAGGCTGCGTAGTAGTCATATGATTGATTAGAAATGCCTGCTATAGAACAATAGAGTGCTTTAGTAAACACATTCTTTGATAAAGTTTATCAGAAGATCATGACTGACTATTGTTGGGCTGTTTAATTTCTTATTTTATAATTTAAAGGTATATCAGGGCTATTTTGAGCAGTTCTCTGGTAAATTTGACAGCGCGTAGGCACTACCGTCTTCGATTAGAATGAAACTTTGCAAATTTCTTAGATATGGGAAAGGATGTAATTTTCACCGATCTAAATATCTTTGCGACTCAATACTACTGTGTGTTTAACCATAAATGTCATTGCTCAAAATCTGTCGACTCTATTGATAATGCGCCAAAAAATAAGTTGTAGAAAATCAATTTAAAAAAAAACTACAGAAACAACCTGCACTTAGGAAAATATAACGTTAGTTTTTCTAAAAATAAGAAATGAAACTTATACTCTGAATTGCAAATCTATTCAACGTACGATTCTTGGTTTTTTTTTTTGGGAGATCTTTTAGTAAAATAGGTAGTCGAAGTAGTGGTTTAAAGTTTTATGTTCGTATAAAAAAATGTATCGTATCAAATGGAAAATCACGACTTACTTATGCAAAAAGCGTTTTTGCAAAATATCACCAAAAATATTGAACTTACACCTCAAAGCAACAATGAAAAATTTAATTTACAGCTTCGAACCTTGCGCTACCCTTTTATTGATTTCATACGATTGCTGGATGCTGGTCCTCTATTTCACTCGAAGGAAAAACATGTACAAACCTGTAATGAAACACAAGAGAGGAGAAAACTGTGGTTAGAATAAACATAAACGTATGAGGCGCGTTTAATATTTTTTACAACGTCGCTTATATAAAGATTGTACGATACTCAAGCCAAGCATAAAATACCTATCGCAGAGACCCAGAGAAGTTATGCAATTTTTACACAATCCATTACAAAAATGCTCCTGCGGCCGTGCGCCATACCGCCACCGAACGGGATCTAGAATACTGCGAACATGCGGAATGGCAAGTGACAAAACGCTTTTCCACCCTCAGGGAAGTAACATTTTCTTTTTGCACTTTAGAAAACGGAGACATAAAAGCCGCTCACTCTTATCTCCGAAAAGCCTAAGCTATCGTCATCAAATAAGTGACTGGATGGGAGGAAGGCAATGTCACTTTTCGCGCGGGGTATGAATATAATTTTCATAAATTATTTCACGGAGCAACACGGCTAGACAACGACGACGACGGTGCATATTTGTTTTTTTTTCTCTCTGCTACTTCTGGAATCTAGTCGACCTATCGGGAACCGATTATGGGCCTCTTGAGAGCACTCGGCAAGCAGCGAAGCGGAAGCTTACCCAAGGTAATGGAAAAGTTGTCTGCTTGAATTCGCGGAGGGTTGATCCCTTCCAACAAACCAGCAAGAGTAGGCTAATTTTCCAGGTATGCGAACAGCAAAACATAACGAGAGCCGACAGAGATACAACGTAGTTGTCGCTTGCTACACTATTGTCTGCAGAACTCGCTTGACGTCAATTCCTTACCACTGCAGTAGACAGTCGTTCGAAGGAATTCCCGGGGGTAAAATTTGGTAAAGCTACAGCAAGCTGAGGCGTGTATCTGTAATTACTCTGGAATTTTTCGCCTAACAAGTATCCTGCAGCACTTTTCATGTCTGTTGACGACAGTCGTCTTTCGCGCGAAAATTTGATCTTCCGAGCTTTCCCGGGATAGTTGGTTTGTCTCATGGATTTATGTTGCTCTAGTGCGGCCCAGCAACAGTTAAATGTGGAATACTGTTGGAGAATTTAATTAAATTTCCTGAAATTCCTGATTTAGCTGATACTTTGATGGGCGCCGAAAAATAATAGCAATGAAGGTGCTAGCATTGCAAGCGAGTGTCTCTAATGGCACTGTCTCCAATGCGGAAATTGGTATGCGGCTGTCTGTCAAAGTGATGGAAAAGCAGCCACCCTGTTAAGCCGTCGCCAGCGTACAAGGCCGGCCGGTACACATCATGTTAATTCCGAGTGTGTCCCGGTAAGAGGAAATTAATCATTTTCAATCCCCGTGGTGCAGCCAACCGACCACATACGGTTTGTTACTGGTCATCGCAACGAGTTTATGGCATTGGGTTGTTTGATATAAAATCAACCAGTGCAAAGATAGAATCTAAAGCGTGAGGAAACTGAATCAACTATTCCAAGCACAGCGAGCTCACAATTCACAATAGCACCACAATAATCATATAACAACAGTGACGCAACAACATTCTGCCGAAAACAGGAATCGGGATAATCATGGGATGAGTTATTCAATTTACTCATAATATGTTTCCTATGAAAACTGTCGCCTCTAGGAAGAAGCCTGCCGTTTCCCAGGAAAATCAGCTTGTTTAAATTGTGGCGACTTGGACATTCTTCCGGTGCAAACCGGTTACCGGGCTGGACTGAAGGGGTTCTAGGAAATATAACTTGTTCCAGTAAAAGCATATGCCTAGTATAGTGCGCTAGAAGGATGATGAATGGGAAAAATGCGACCCATGAAAATCTTCTACGATGGAAAATTCGTGGAAACTTACGATGTGGAAACGGTGTTGTCTTCTGTAGACTCGACTCTGGGTAGAGTTAAAAGAGACCGTAAATACCTTAAGGTGGAAGTGTTTTTGCGCACTTAAAGAATTTATAGAATGAAAACATTGCCTGCTTGGAATAAGCAACGCAATTGTTAGGCAGCCTTTTAGCAAATTGTATGCCATGGAAGTGAAGGGAAACTTTTCAACCCACGCTTGGAGCTCTTCAACACTAAATTGTGATGCCAGAAATAATTAAGCTCTTTTTATCGTAATTTCGTCATACACAAGATCTATTGTCTGCTCTGCATTCTACTGTCCACAATATTTTGCCAAAGAATGAATTTGGAGATTATAAAGGGTGTAAGGCTCTAAGGAGTGTATCGCAAATTAGTTAAAAACTAAATCTTAAAATGAAACTGAAGACAATTTTTAAAGCAATTTATTTTATTACAGCTTAACGTGTTAAAATATCAAAGTAACAAATTAACCAGATAGCTGATTTCAATAATTTGAATTTCCTTTAGCCTTTATACTGTCCATCAAGTTCTGCAAAGTGGTTTTTGTGCAGAACGCTGCCGACCAGTTAAAATCTGACATTTTGTGGGCCTATGCACCTGCCTTTTTGAGGTTCCGCTTGACGATAGTCCAGTAGCGTTTCATTTTGGCACGACACTTCTGCTTCGGAGATTACTTTGCTAATTTCTGCATCCTGTATGTCTTCAAATCATTTCTTTTCTTAATCCGCTGGATCATCCCGAAGCTGGTCCTGTGTTTCTTGCTCAAATCACGAGGCTGATATGTTCTTCTGAATGTTATAGACGACTTTTTGGTCCCATTCGGAATTGCTGGAACCGTTTTACACTTGCTGGATGTACTTTGATCTTTTTGCAAGATGATTGTTCGTTACATCCTTTTCAGTACACCAAGTCTGCAGAATTTTCTTTTGTACTTCAAGGTCAATCAATCGACATTTTGCAAAAAACTGTGATAATGAAAAGAAACGAACCGAAATAGGCTTTTGGAAATGTAAGCAAAACGTTATACGAGTACACGCAAAAAATATATGCACTAGTTTAAGCTCAGTAACGTATCAAATGTGGGAATGGCCTGGATTTTCCATGACAGTGCCCATAATTTTTTGTCGAAGCACTTCTTGCTTGGAAGCCATCTCGATAACCACATGACAGATTATGACGAAATTTTGCCCATGTACACTAGTTAACTAGTTTTACCCAAATTTGCATCAGTTTTAACTCATGCAATAAAAATGTATACGAGAAAGTGCTGCATTTTTTTCGAGCACAATCTCTTATACTTTGAGGCAGGACATGAAATGATTTAACGAATTCAAGACCGGCACGTATAGCCAATTTCTTTAACATTGTCGTCTAGAAGCCCGAATTTCGGTGATGTTTATTGGGCGTGAGCATGTTTCTGGCCGTAGTAATCGAAACTATTTTCGGCACCTGGCTCATAATCAAAATATCGATCAGATTTTGGGAAAAGTTTTCTTGATGCCGTACTTTTCCAAGAACCTTCGTTGCCTTTGAATTGGAATATTTAATGATTTATTTTAATCCACGACAAGACGAAGGGGATCACGAGAAGACAATGTTAGCCTCGTACCACGAGTTCAGATCGACGGTTGATAAAATTAAGGCGGTAGACGAATTCATGTATCTGGGTGAGGGAGAGGAAGGGATACAGAGGCACATTATGGCAGGCAATCGTGCCTACTTTGAACTCCAAATGACGCTAAGATCGAACAAAGTTCGCCGTTCACACCGCTAAAATCGGTCGACTACGGTGGGCTGGGTGTGTCGTAAGCAAGTCGGACGACAGCCCAGTTAAAATTATTCTCGATAACGATCCGACGGGCACAAAAAGAAGAGGCACGCAACGAGCAAGGTGGAATGATCAAGTAGATGGCGACCTGCGGACCTTTCGCAGCCAAGTGCAGCTATTGAGCGAATAGAATGGAGACAACATCTGTACACAGCAGAGGCCACCTCGACCTTTGTCTGATTTGAATGGTTAAGGAATCACCACTAAGTCACTGAATAATTTTTCTACAACTTGTATTAATATATTAGTAATGAAGCCGTGATCAGGTGACAAGGAATGCTGCAGCGATAGGAAATATGTTGTAAATAGCACGTTACCTACATCAGGGTGGCCACTCAATTTTCATTTTCAAATTCCCGGTTTTTCCCCGGTTTTCTCGGACCAAATGTTAAAAATTTCCCGGTTTAAGACTGGTTTACAGGTCGGGAAAAGTGTCATGGGATTTGTGCGGCTGTGTGTTGTAAATGGAGCCCGGGATTTGAATTACCGTGGCGGGAAATAAATCTACACAAAAATTACAGTTTTCTTGAAGTGTAAAACCAATTTTACTCTGGGAAATAAAATTCATCTCTACACACTACTTCTTCGACGGGAACAAAACATTTCGATTTGTTTTCGTGTGGATTTTGCAAGTTTGAATTCGAATTGAAAAAAAAATGTCAAAAGGAGAACCGAGTTCCGAAACAGTTTTTTTTTTTCGATATAGATGTGCTCGAAGATTTGATGGTTTTGATAGTCAGTATGAACAGCTAACACAAAAACCGAAGACGAAGAAAATATAGACCTCCTGCCCAAAAAATAAGAAAAGAAACGCGTAGCCAAAACGACAAAACGGGATAGAGAGATTTCGAAACATCCTTGCTTGGACCAAATAACATGCAAGGAGAATTCCAACAAGATAGCTAAATATGGTATCGCTTCTTATAATTAGAAAAAAAAACGGCTGTCAAAGTACGATTAGTGTTAATTCGCAAATAAAATTGTTGGAATTGGGCAACGAATATGAGCTCAGTATCACCAACAAAGGGAAAAAGTGAACGAGAGAGATTAATTATTAGGTTATTAGGTTTTCTTATGTCTAATCCCCTTTCTTTCAAACGCATAGGACGAATGTAAATTGTTTTGATCGGTAAACGTTTGCCTGACAGCAAGTCCTATAGTTGCTATGCGCTTGAAAGAGAAAAGAGATTAGACGTCAGAACACACGTTGCGACACACTTGGAGAATAAGCCAAGATATTCATAGAAGGTAAATCAGTTGACACACTCTAGAATTTCACAGATCGTTATGGATGAACACGCTAAGATAGGAATAACTAGAGGTCGAGGATAATCACACACAATCTAAATTATGAATAATCATGTGAACATAAATTCCCGGTTTTTCCCGGTTTCTCCCGGTTTTTTAAAATTCCCGGTTCTCCCGGTTTTCCCGGTTCTGTGGCCACCCTGCTGCATCAACAGGTTTGTGGTTTCAACGATGGTTAAGTTTGGTTGAGCGGCATTTCTTGAATTTAAAAGATGACCGTGCACAATCATTTCGTGAGAGAGCATTTGTGGAAAAATTTGAGGGTGGGATTCAGCTCATATGCAACGTTGCCACATATCAGTTTTTTTTTTGAAGGGCCAAAAAGGGGTTGGGTGGATCGATATGCAACATCACTTATACGTATCCACAGGGATATAAAGAATCTCCTTCCAACAACAAGATTGAATAATTGATCATAAGAGCGAGCTATCTAACATGAGGATGCCCCAATGGGTGGGGAGAAGAGCCCGCCCTCTATTCACAAACTGTTAGCAATGGGGAGTTGGCATTCCCACTCTCCCCATCCAGAGTGCTTCAATCGGGTGCCCTGATGGTCCCTCCCATTCCCATGAAATATTTATATAATGGTGTATATATTTATGTGAATGACAAATACTACAAGCATTCGTATCTATAATATATGATCTTCATTCGGTTGATCCTGAAATGCAAGAAATGTTGTAAAATGTTAAAGTGTAGAATTCTGTGGTTCGCGCTTAAGCACGTTTTCGTTCGTTTTCAGCGATAGCAGCAATTCACCAAAATCTTGATTTGAGGTATCCTGAAAAAGTTTGTTAAATCTATTGAAATTTTACAAAACTAAAATTTATACATTTTAATTTACTGTTGCCATGGTCACTATTTGCTACTTGATGCTGATTTTATAATAGCAATCCGCTTTTATTTTTGCTGACCTAATAGTTATTGCTACCGAGTTAGGAGTGGAAAGATTTAAGAGGAAGGGAGTTAAAGATAAATGGGCAAAAAACAATAAGTAATGTTTTAATCATCTTTGAAGTAAAATCAATAAAACAATATTACCAAATATAATGATATTGTGAGTTATGATCAAATAATGACAAAGGTTGAAATGTAAAATCAAACACTAGCCAAATGGCACACAGCGCTGCATGAATCAGATCAGATCAGAATTGGTAAAAAGTCATTTGCAAACCGGAAATGAAAAATACATTCAGCAAAAAGTGCACAAGCCTACCACAGATTTTCAAAAGCCTACCACAGCTGTAATTTTCGGCGTTAAATACTGGACATATAAGGAATGCTAGATGTCATAAATTGAATGTATGTTTCGTGTTTAAGCCAGATGCCGCCTAAATCAGGTTTGTTGCATGAAAATGATATGATGGAAACAATACGATGTTGTAAAGAAATACTACATAATGTACATATAATAATTAAATGCCGCTATTTGCCTCTTCCGCTACGATTTTAGATGATTGAAACTCTAAAATAACGAAAATTCCAACGTGATATAATGAAATAAAGTTGATCACCTGGCATCCTAGCAAAATAGCAAAGGAAATTTAGGCAAATAAATTTCATCTGAGTATGATTACTGCCCAAAAACGGAAACTCAATAAATACAAAAAAAAAAATTAAAAATGAATGACAGGAAATTCTTCGATAACTCTTTTTTTCCTACTGGTCCCATAAATGATTCTTTATGTCTGTAAAATAGAAAAGGTAGGCTCATAAACAATGCTAGTTTTTTAAGTGACTAATTTGGACGACGAATATTTTTTTTTTGTAGAATTTGTCGTATGTAATCCTCTCTCTAAAAAAATTAAAATCCATCCTATCTTTTCAAATACACAACGTGAGTTAGGTGGGCCAAAACTTACAACGATGCAAATGCGAAGCTGAAAATAGCATTGAATAATATTGTGAAGGGATATTATAATATAAAATGATAATAACAATTATATTTGTAATGTCTGCATGTTTACTGATACTGCTGCAATTGTAGAAGGACTTGCATTATCATAGCCACGGGGGAAGAAAACAATTCAAAATTATTATACAACACTTGGGAATTCCATGGATGATCTGAAATTATATACCGTATAAAGAATACTTCCATTTTCCGTGGTAGGGTAAGATTTCAGCATGCTACTTTACCGGGTCACGCTGCCTACATCGCCTTGGTGCGGCTGCCACCTAATGTATAGTTGACGCGATACAGCGTTTCTTACTCAGCCGCTGGATGCCAGTACAGACGCTGTTTGAGCCGCACCTCCTTGGTGGACAGACGCTCGGCACGCACCTCCTCAATCTAGCTGAAGTCAGAAGAACAACAGTGCCCAGGCTGCACTACCAGCTAAGTACGCAACCCTTAGCTGGCGGTCTTTGTCATCTCTTGACCCGTGGAAGCATGAGGTAGGAACTTGTGAGGACCATAGCTATGTTGCGTGGACGCACGCTCCATCCCAGGTGTCTACTCACCATTTTGCAGCCCAGCTGTAAAATTTATTTGTAATACCTACAAAATGCACGGTCTTGAATACCGATTTACATTTACACATGCATTTTTTCTATTAGGTGCGATTAATTGAAACCAATGATCGAAGATCGAAGTATAAGTTGTCTCCAAGGTGGTAATAAGATACGTTTTATAATTTCATATCGTTCAAAAAAAAAAAGATATTAGAGATGCTAACATCGATTTTAGGTGGATCGAAATAGCTGAAACTGTGTCGGAAAACTCACCTTAAAGAAGCATACGTATTCATATATTCTCAATTCAATTGGTCTGGTTTAAAATCTAATATTTCAATAACCGGAGTATCGATGTAATGATTGCCGTGAATCCCATCCCATATCCCCGTCCTCTTTACGATCGAATAAGATCAACAAGGAAAAAGGGCGAAAGTTGCCAAAAGATACCCAGTTTGAGAGAAACATGTAAATTTCATGCGTTATCTAATGCAAATATATCGAAGGCTAGATTTGGCACAAATTCATGGAAAATTTCATGTAAATTTAAGCCAGATATCGGCTAGATCGTCTGTTGTATGAAAGATTGCAAACAATTTCGTTGTTATCGTTTACTTTGGTTTGCATTTGAAAGTGGCGAAATTTTACGCTTCAGTTAAAATTCATCATTTTTTTTCTGTGTATTAATTTTCGATGGACTCAACTCTACCAGACGCCGTATATTATATCTACTGAGTCTTAAGCGCTTATTCCCTTAATTCATGATGACTTCACCTACAGGCAGAGACTACCGCCTTCAATTGCTTCAAATAATCCACGTTGCCTTTCAGGTATCCTTCCAATCGGTACTCAGTGCTTCAACTCTTCATCTTTGTCCCTCTCCCTCTTTTGTCATGAACCAGATTAACGTTTGACACGTGGTTCAATCGCTTTCTCCAGCCACTTGCCATTGGATTGCCAGCACACACCGAATGTTTGTTTAGAAAATCTTACAGTACCCATAAAGTTGACTGATTCCGAAACACCGGACCGGTGAACACCGTTCCACTTGGTTGACTGAAGGTCCGGATAGTCGTCAACGGCAACCGGGAGCATTACCTGAATTGGATGCCTGTGGCAGCAGCATCATCGCCGTCGGGATATTTGCTCAACTAGACAGGGGTTCAGTCAAAAGGAAAACCCGCGTAGGCAAACTTGCTTTTCATGCTGACTGATATCGTTGTTACGTGATACCGACTGTGTAGAGAGAATCATAGAGTTTACAATACCGAGAATCGCACCAGTTTAGACACGTGCAGGGCTTAATTGAGTTAGATCTCCAGGATGTTTAGAAAATAAACTTGTGCAATTATTCATCCATTTTGATATCAGTCATTTGAATTGAATTACCTGTTGGACAGCGTTAGCAGGTGGTTCTGTCAGCAGCTGCTTTACATAGTTTTATTGATGAATCAATCTTTTGGGAAGTTTAGCATAAATTTAAAATAGAAGCTAAGTAGATTCAAATTTCAGAAGGAGTTTGTTTACAGGTACCGTACCGCATACTACACAAGGTTGATTGATTAACTGATAACCTCTGTTAGACACGAAGAGATTTAGACCAAAAATGAGGGGGGGGGGGGGAGAACCCACCAAACTTAACCAGGAACACCGAATGATGTCGCACGTGGATATGATGGAAAACTGTAATGTGCAATTAATTATAACTTTTGCGACGCCGAAGAAGGAAACGGAACTCGACGAGGGTGCATCTAAATTTAGCTTGGCTTCTTGCTGTTGTTAAATTTTTCACCGGTGTATTTTACGACCGGGCATACGTTCCCTAAAAGTTATCTGAGTGTTTCGCTTCAGGAAATGACAGCATCGAGCAAAGTTCGCCTAAGAATTGTAGGTTGTAGCATAGGAACGCGTCATAGTTGTTGGGGCGTGGTGTCGAGCCGTCCGGTGACGATAGCGACCAAAATTCTGTGGTTTACACCTCTTCCTCCTATTCGGCTGGGCAATTTGTTAACAGGTTTTGATGACAGTCAGTCCAGCTTTGGACGGCTAAAATGAGTGTCCAAATGGGGGTTTGGTGCCAGACATGGGGCAAGTCCTCGTACTGGCAGATTAGAGATGATTAATCATTTTGACTGAATCGGTCCCGCCGGTGCTAAGGGGAATTTAGTCGGAGGAAGGTATGATTAAGCATGATTGTTCATATTAAAAATCACACCCGGTTTATAAATGTAAGGTTGCTGTTGTAGTTCTGTGAAACAATTTGGGTGTACGTTCAGAAAATTATTATTAAATTACAAAAAATGTAAGACTCACAAGTTTAGAGATGAAATTGATCAGACAAAAATAGAGCAGGATATTTAGAGGAAAGATCGTAAAGTCAAGATTCCTAATATGAGGCATAACCAAATGATACCGGTTTCATAAACGTACGCTAGTGGTCTAAAAGAGGTAAAAGAGACTGTTTTTTGCTCAGTAACTCAGTAATACTTACTACTTTCTATGAATTCCGATTGTCGGATCAATCGAAACGCTTATCGAGAAAAAATCACGTGCACTCGTGGCCATCCCGTAACGTAATTAATAAAAGTTAAGAACAATAGCAATGAATTTAGCATGTTACTCAGCCGAAACAAACTCGCCTAATTGAGTCATGACATTTCAAAACTGAACAACTTGATGAATACAAAACAGAAACACTTCTTCAAACTATCACTAGTTAACGGGAGTAAATTCATTTTAATTCCATTATAAAATGCTTATCCTTTGACAGCTAGTCCTGTTTTGTCAGCGGCTTACAGACTTTTTCAGTGTCCAACGCTCAATATGCCAAATCCTAGAAACTAGAAAATTATGGAAGATCTAAAGGAAGTTTATCCATGTAGGGATTTCAGATGATGGTTTTCAGGAAGTGCACAAGAAAATTTTGAAAAAGTCTGTACGAAAATCTTGAATCAGAACATACTAAGAATTCGGAAACCTTTATAGAAAACTCTTCACCTATCCTATAGGAAGATCTCGAGGAATCAAACTGAAAAAAAACAGGTAGTTTCAAGTTATCTGGTGGCCATGCAACCATACATAACAAACATAACCATACATAAAGGGAGTCTTTTTTTTTTTTTTTTTAAGAAAAGACCGTACGTTTTGTAGTTGCTACTCCGTTACTGAACAGAACTAGTGTAACTGCACAGAGACCCACATAGATGGAGCTTGTTCATTCCATTTATAGATCAGTACCGGCGCCGGCCACGTTCTCACGGTCTTCGGGGAAGGATGATTGTTTTGAGAATCGTTGGTTGGAGACCGTGTTTACCTTTGCGTCTCCACAATTGTCAAGGGAAGGATAGTTTTTGTGTTAGTGAGGCAGGTTATTTTTAGATCATGGATTCATGATGGGATCAATGAAAGCGCAGTAGACTGCTTTTTATTTTAAATCTAGTGGTGGATAGAAAGAGGCAAGTGACAAATGGCAAGGAAGGGGACGGGCCTGGGATTGAACTCCCGACCATCTGCTCAGTAAGCAGAACGGGTATCCACTGAGCTACCCAGCCACATCATAACCATACATAATGGAAGATCTAGAGAAAGTCATCAGAAGTTTTAAGAGAAGTCCACTGTTAATTTAAGTAAGAAATTAACTACTAGAATATTGAATGAAAGTTTATCAAAGTTAGAGAGAACTCGCAAAAATGAAAAAAAAAAAAAAAAAAAGTCATAGGAAGCATCCCTGTAGGAAATTTCCAGAAAGAACTATAAAGGACTATATGCATATCTTTTACAATTCGTCATTAAAATCTTGACGAAATGCATTGGTAGATATGAAAACACAAGGTCTAGAGCAAAAAATAAGAGAGAATCTAGAAGTAGTTTAAAATAACATAACGAATAACTATCGAGAAGATCTACAAGAAGAATAGGATCCCCAGCAAAAACGAATATCTTGATAACTGGCCTTGGTATTTAAGAGCGCTGCATAAGAGGTAAAATACCTGAGGATAATACCACAAGAATGTTCCCACAATGTTATGCGAATACCAAATTGAGGAAAGACAATAACAAAATAGTACCTCTCAGTTATTTACAGGAATCCCAAATAACAAGTTTTGTTATTCGAGAGATATTTTGCCTGCAATTCTTAGGTATTTTACCGCTCATCAATACCAACTTCAGTTATCAAGATCAAAACTAGGTATTCATATGTTATTTTCTCTTGCTCGGGATCTTATACGATGTATTTCTTCATTCACGAAAATCTGGGAGAATTTCGTGAGAGGTTCGAAATAATGTCTATAGCCTCATTATTCAATGAAAGTCACAAAAAGATCTAATGATTGCCTATGGCTGCTAAAGCCAAAAGAATTTTGAATAAAGTTTGCAAGTCTCCGAAAGTAGTCTACAGGCAGGATGAAACCTAAAGGACCTCTAAGATGACCATGTGTTGTACCCTATGACTTTTAAGATTGACTGTGAACTGTTCCCTTGTTTTAGCTTACATAAAACATTCGCAACAGTAACCTTATAGTAGCAGTAGAATAGGGTCCTCCCTTAGCTCAGTCGGTAAAGGCGCGGCTACAAAGCAACACCATGCTGGAGGTGGCTGGGTTCGAATCCCGGTCTGGTCTAGGAATTTTTCATTAAGGAAAATTTCTCGACTCCCTGGGCATAGGGTATGATTGTAACTGGCATCGAAAGCTCTCAATTAATAACTGTGGAAGTGCATTTAGAACACTAAGTTGATAGCAAGCAATAAGCTAATTGCGAAAGCAATAAGCTTGAAACGCTAATAAAGAAGAAGAAGAAGCAGTAGAATTTAGTGGGAAAACTCGATCAAGACATTCAAAAAAACTACTTCCCAAACTATAATTGTTATATCTGTATTATCCGTACGTGGAGTAACGATTATGATGTAGAAGGAGATGTCCGCTCATCACCATGAGGCACCAAGAGTGGACAGTAATGTTTGCTAGAATGAAAGATATGAAGAGTAAGTGTTGAAAGTTCCGCCAGTGTACGGTAGGTTGAAAATTGAATAGAAGTATTGAAAATTGAGCGAAAGGGCATGGGTAAAGTAGTACTTGAACCAAGGACGTTATCATTGCCTAACATCCCACTGCGGGTAGGCCAAGCCTTCTCCTTCCGTTGAATCTACGCCGAATAGATGATTCTCCTTCACTGGCCCGGTCCTGGGCCAATCACATCCAGCGCCCCTGGACGTTAAGGGCCCTTAGGTCCTCCTCAAATGCAACGTAGTCGACGGCCTTTCCCTGGTTCTCTACTGAAAATTATCTTTGCTTGTCGTTCTTCCGTCAACGTAACCAACTCAACGCAGCCTGCCGTGTTTGATCTGCTTGACAATATCCATCTCTTTATAGTATATACTTGGTACAACTCGTGATTCATGCGACGCCACCAGATGCCATCTTCTTGTGGTCAAATACCCCGAATGCTTTCCAGTCGATTTATTTTAACGTCCAGGTTTCATGGCCTTACAAATGGCGTCCGACAGGATCAGAGTCTTATACAACGCGAATTTTGTCTTCGTCTGCAAACTACGGGACTTCAGCTGGTTCCGGAGACCGTAAAACGATCTATTTGCAGCTGCGAGGCGCCTTTTTACCTCGCCGGTAACATCATTATCACACGTCACTAGAGTTCCAAGATACACAAATTCTTCCACTACTTCAAATTTGTCACCACCCAACAACACTTCGCTACCCACTTCATTTTTGCCCCACGTTGTCTACCGGCGATCATGTACTTCGTCTTGCTGGTATTAATTGTGATACCAATTCTCAATGTCTCCCTTTTAAAAGGCACGAATGCCTCATCCACGACTCGACGGTCAATTCCGATGATAACGATGTCGACCGCAAAATCTAGGAGCATGTGCGACTTCGTGACGATGGTGCCGCTCCTTTGCACGCCAGCTCTCCTAATAGCTCCTTCGAGAGCAACGTTGAGTAAAAAGTTCGAAAGCGCATCTCCCTGCTTCGATCCATCTAAGGTTACGAAAGATGTCGAAATCTCACCCGCAACCCGTACACTTGATTTCGATCCATCCAGCGTAAGGTCTGTATCCACATTAATCCGAACACCTTCAAATCATTGTAAGTTTTGAAATATTGCACGTAGGAATGAAAAATTTCACTGTGGTATAGCTGAGAGTCTATGATGAAAAAGTCTATGATTGATGTTTACATTTCATGTTTAGTATTCAAGATGGCGACGAAAGAAAAACAAGTGCGCGAGCGAATTTTGTACGGGCGTACGGCAAATCCTGACTTGTCAATAAGGGACCTTGCAAAAACATTGGATTTGCCTAAATCCACTGTTCACGATGTGCTCAAATCATTTTCGGAACGTTTGACAATGGAGAGGAAACCAACAAGTGACAAAAACATTGGACGTGCTGATCCTGTCATGGACCGAAAGGTTAAAAGGATATTAACGAAAAACCCAAATCTCTCCATTCGAACGGTGGCTCGTAAAATAGGGATGTCGCCTGGTTTTGTCCAAAAATCAAAACAACGTTTGGGACTTAAGTCGTATAATGTAAAAACAGTTCCAAATCGCAACGACAAACAGAACTTGGAAGCAAAATCACGGGCTCGACGTTTGTACTGCGAATATTTGACGAAGTGTTCATGCTTTGTATTGGCGATGAAACTTATGTCCTGGAGGATTTCAAGCAGCTTCCAGGGATGGCTTTTTATTCTGCTATGGCCAGAAATGCTACCGCTGAGCATTTCAGAACGAAGCAGGCATCGAAATTTCCCAAAAAATACCTTGTGTGGCAAGCGATTTGTACGTGTGGCATAAAGAGTAAATCTTTCGTCACTACAGGTACAATCAACAAGGAGATCTATCAGAAAGAGTGTCTGCAGAAGCGATTGCTACCCTTCATCAAAAGTCACAAAGAAAAACCTTTGTTTTTGCCCAATTTGGCATCATGCCACTATGCTTAAACTGTGAAATCAAGCAAATCAAGTGAACATTGTACCAAAAACCTCAAACCCGCCAAATTGCCCAGAGCTACGACCAATCGAGAGATATTGGGCTCTGATGAAGCGGAAGCTTTCTGGAAAGAAGCAAGGAATCAAAGACATCAAACACTTCCAGCAAATTTGGACAAAGACGGCTTCTACGATTTCTGAAGAGTCTGTACAAACCCTAATGGACGGAGTTAAGCGCAAAGTTCAAAAATTTTATGAAAATACCGAATAACTATGTTTTGTCTTCACGAATTATAAAACACATCCCATGAATCTGAAATTAACAACTACGACGGAAATATAATGCGAAATTGATGTTTTATTCATGTTTTGAGGTGTCCGGATTATTGCGGATACAGACCTTACACTTAGTACGGAGGGGAAGTTTACCTGACCTCATGATCTTATGGAGTCCATAGTAAGCAAGCACGACTTCCGGCAATAATGTATTCACAAATTTCTATGCAGCAGTTGTTACCGATGCCATCAATGATCCGAGGTACTCAATTCATCCACCATGTTCTACTCATATCTGTCGCGTATCACAGTTGCGAGCTCTTTCGCGCTCGGTCGTCTTCGACGTTATTCACCCTTAACGCAAGCTTTTATGCGTCTCATGTTTGACCAATTTGTCCATTCCATCCTTTGAATATTTGTTCTACCTTCTATCTACTCTTTCTCATTATATTATACGAAAAAAAAATTCAACAACAGACAAAAGCACACCTCTATATTAAGAAAATACTACGGAATGTTCTACAGCTGACGCGCGTCATGGCGGTACCCAGATAGTGAACGAGGAAATGCCATTTCCTGATGAGATCTGTCATCTTCTACATTGTGCTTATGTAACAACTGGAACTATACTCAGGCATATTTTACAACTCCGGAAAGTGTTGTAAGAAGCTCCAACGCACGCATCAAAGCTTGTGTGCGAGCGAGTAGGTGCAATTTGTTCCATTTTTACTCGAAAGAATGGCTGCGTTGGAATGTGTGTGCAAACAAACGAACGGTCGAACCGGATGATGGGACTCTTTTAAGCTTTCAAGGCTGGAAACAACCAACCTTTCGCGTTGAAAATAAAAAAAAAAAGATAAACGACGAGGTACTATAAGGGCGACTATAAAATTTTAACGACTTTAATCTTCATCCGTTTACGTTCTATAGGCGTTTTACCGGATCTAGGCCCAGATGACGGAGTGCTGTGTAAATGCAACCAAGTTGTGCTTCCTAATGACTACATCAACGAACAAACAAGGGGGATCTTAGTCAAAACAGAACCAAACCAAACCGTTTGTAATGAAGTAGCAAGGAATTCGAGTGAAATAAGCATCTCGCGAGCCGCAAAAAAAAACGATTTCTTCGAAGAAATCTCGGCTATTTTGCGTTATTACCACCCAGTAGCAGCCCCCTGCAACAGACCTTTCTTGGCGCATCTTACAGCATGGTATTATGTACTTAGCATTGACCTCCAACATGTGTTCTGGTTCAATCTAATCGGCATTTGTCTGGCGATGACGACGACGTCGTTGGACCGGACCGGGAATTATCTGGCATCAGCGCCACCGACAGTATGGGCGACGGAAAAGGTACAGACCGAAAATAAAACTTTGCGTTTCTAAAATTACTCGGGAGTAGGGAGCGAAAATAACCTCTTTTGTTTCCTCAACAAAGACGTGTGGAAGAATATTTGTTGCTGATGTTGTATCTGCTGCTTGTGAGATTCAAACGGATCCATCCAAATCTCGAGGGGGACGGTCGACACTGAAGTGGCAGTCACATGATATGTTATTGCTGGTCGGTGGGTTTGGGGCGTGCTACGTTCGAAATTATTAAAGAACCAGAGAGCAGAGAGCCGGATGAACCGAACCAGATGTGGCGTAGAGACGTTAGTATGTATATGTTTTCGGTATTTTATGTTCACTCAATGTTTATTTTCTCAACAAGAACGAATTCGATATGCGTGCAGTGTATCCGTCCGGCGATCATGACCCGCCGCCTTAGGGGTAATCGTTGTATTTTTAGTTGCATATTCATTTTTTTGGGATGGGGAAGCCAAAAAACAAATACCCGATCCGTAACGTCATAGTCGATGGTTGTTGGTATCGAATACTCCGAAGGTCTGTAATCGATTTCCATCATTCTGCCACAACACCACCATTTCGGCGAATTAATTGATCCACTACTCAATAACTGATATCGTGTTGCTAACCTGCCACGTCATCGTATCGGAGCTATGACCTCTCGATTGACGTCGTTTGCAGATAATTTGCCATCACTGATAAGCTTTTTGATCGAAACTTCTCGCTGGAATTTCCTTTTTCGGGTGGAATGCTGACGAGTGCGCTGTCGAGAATGTTATTGAATGCTCGTGTCTCGGATCGATTGTCACCTTCATGGACGGAATTTTCATTTTGTCCAGATAGTCCTGAACGACAAAGACAAATATGTAACCCGGAGCTGCATGCAGGTTGTCGCACCTGCATTGCATGGCAATAAAGCTTCACCAAGGGTCGACGAAAGTGTTGTTCTTCATTATGGTAGGCATCGAATTGGAACAACGTGCTTCTGCTTTGATCCGTGATCCGTGGCAAGGGCCCAGAACGAGGTGATGCTATTACAAGCGCCAAAGCCTGATTTGCCTTCAAGGTTCCGTCGTCAATGCTTGACGGGTTGAGTTATTTTTAAAACTAATTTATCTGCTACCTTTCGCAACATCGTCCGGATAACCGAGGAGAAGTGACCTTCTCGAAACGCCGGCTTCTGCCGTAGATAGGTTGGTGTTTATTGGCGTTTGAAGATGCATTCATATTAAGTGAAAGCTGTTGAATTAGTGATTTGACTGAGAGCTTGCTTTTCTAGGATTTTTTTTTAAATTCAAAGGTGTTAGAAGCTCTTCATAAATTATTTTGACAGTTTGAAATGGACATAGAGGATGTTGCTTATTTTAGTACTTTATGTCTTTCTGGATCGATGGACCATTGGGAATTTCGTCTCGTGGATATCACAATAGACTGTGCGCGTAGAAAACTGAATTAATGAGTTATCAATTTTACTATTTAATTCATAGAAGCAGCCTCGAATTTTCAGAAAAGATAAAATTGGAAGCACGCGTGAAAATCCTCAAATCTCGAACGATTTATAGTTGCTGTTTCCTTTCTATCTCAAATTAGTAAAAGCCAAGACGTTGAGAAGGATTGAGTACATCTTTTCAGTCATGCCATGAAGCCATGAAATAATAATATACTAACTCTGAGAACTTGGTAGTATTTGCTTGGTATGTTCTTTTTCGGAAAAAGTTTGACCCATTGTATTCCGTCAAAAGGTTGACTAACAGGATATGATTTGTTAAAAATCAAAAATCAAAAAGAATTATCGTTGTTTTAGGACCATTATACATAGAAGTTGGTCGCCCTTGTGACTAAATTAAAAAGATTCGTTGTTTTAGCACCATTATATGCCGAAGTTGGTCAGTCACCCTTGTGACATAACATTTTGCAGCATCTTTGTCGACACAAAAGCCAGTTACCATCAATAACCGCATCTTTACTGTTGGTTTGAATCGGTGACTATCGACTATTAAGCGTACTTTAAAACGATTTGTTTTTCCAATGAAGAAAACCACCATCGAACTTTGTGAGTGGCCGCAACAGCATCTTTACTATCAATTTAAATCGATTCGAATCGGCTTTGGGGGGTTTTTTTTTTTTTTTGTGTTGTCCCCGAGGGGAAGTATAATAATATAATGGGGGGGGGGCCCCCAACAATTTTTTTTTTGTTTTTTTTAATTTTTTAAAATCGATTGGTGGGTGTTGTTTTATTTTTTTTTTTTTTTTTAATAAAAAACACCACCACTATTTTTGGGGGGGGGCCTCTTCATCCTTTTTGTTGGTGTTTTTTTGTGTTATTTTTAGTCGGGGGGGGGGGGGGTTTTTTTTTTTTTTTTTTTTTTTTGTGTAAAGCTATGTCCATTTAGAATCCGGAATAATAAAATCATCTGTATCTCGGAAACGGATTGACGTACAAATAAGGTTAATACATCAAAACAAAGGTAATTCACTGTACTTAAAAGAAAAAATATCAATACAAATCGTTTCTCTTCGTTTCTATTGAAAATTCGAACTTTCTTCCTTATTCCTTCCATCAAACGCTGCACACCTCCGGAGTCAACTTCCTTGGCACATTTGTTCCACATTTTGGTCATTTGAGTCGCGTCCCGAGCCGTTTTTCCACTTTTCTTAAGCTTCCGCTTCATTATTGCCCAAAATCTCTCGATGGACCGGAACTGCAGGCAGTTGGGTGGATTTATGTTTTTGTCGATGAAATCTACGTTATTATCGCGGTACCACTGGATGACTTTCCGGCTGTAGTGGCAACTCGCCAAATCTGACCAAAACTTCACGGGACCTTTATGGGCTTTAATGAAAGGTAATACGCGGTTTTTGAGGCATTCTTCCTTGTACAGCTTCGACTCAATCGTCTTATTCGTCACGAACACTTTCGTCTTTGCTCCGCAGCTGCATATTCCTTGCCAAATCATCAGTTTTTTGGCAAAAAACTCCATAAAAGCAAACTTAAACTTCGCAGGAACATCTCCTCGTGCCGTCGCCGTGTAGATTTTTTGGCTAGGAAGCTGTCCGAAATCCATTTTGACGTAGGTTTCATCGTTGATGAGCAGGCTTCATTGGTACTTCGTCAAAACCTGCTGGTACAATTTCCGAGCTCGAGTTTTGGTGACGAAACTTTGCTTCAACGTTCTTTTGGTTGCTTGCTGGCTCGATAAAAACAGTATCCTGCTCGCAAACGAATTCTTCGAACGGTACTGCAAGCAGCAGCGTATTTTTGTGCGATTTCATTATCTGATAGTCCAGGGTTTGCTCTGACGGTTCTCAACACCTTCTGGTTCAGCTTGCGGTCATATGTTCCACTACGACGCTTACCTTGAGGCACTCGATCCACGCTCTTTGGCTCCCTGAAACGTTTGAGTACATCATACACAGTTGATTTGGCGATTTTAAACGTTTTTGAGATTTTTATTGCGGACCACGTTGGATTATCAACGTGGGTGTGCAGAATTTTTTCTCTCCTCTCGCCTTCATCTGGAATAACTTTTGAGACACTGCACGAAACACCGTTTATACCACAGAAAGTGGGCGCCTAGGTAAACAAATTGCTGTAAAAGAATTCTTGCAGCGGTCACTTTCCGTGCCGCTGCAACACCATAAATGATTCCGGATTCTAACTGGACAGAACTTTATGACAATTTCATCAAGCGAAGCGCTATTACACGCATATTTATTGATATTGATTGTAAGTTTCATTTCAGAAATAGAAATAAAATTTTCACTCTATCGATATTATTATTGCTTGGTTTATTTCAAGTAGATGCTTCTCTGTGTAGTTAAAGCTGATCTTGCAATAACGGTGTAGCAACATCTGTCGGTTAATCATGCCCATGCTCTTGTTTATGCTTTTTTTTTTCGTGGCTGTCATCCAAGATCATTCGAAAATATAGATGGGAATTTTCTCAATTAGATAATACTCATATGTTTTGCGAATCTTACTGAAGATTCGGAGTGAACAGTATAACCAAATATTTAAAGTGCGAATCTTCGAATTTTTCTCAGAGCGCTCTCCAAATGCTTCTTCGATTTTACTCTAATCTTAATTTGGTGTCTCAGATAGCCTAGCCGATATTGGCGAGCATTTACTAATCCGGATACGGCGGGTTCGATTTCTGGTACGGTCGATGAGCTTGTTTTCAATAGCGATAAGCTTGAATAGCCACGAAAGCACAAACATGTTTCTCAATATCTATATTGAGTCATGCAAGCATGTTAGTATGTGAATAATACTCAGCATTCGGGAGGTAACTGTTCAGGATTGTGGTTTAATATGTGTTTGGAATTGGTACCGAATATGTATTTAGAGTAATGAACAAATCCTACTCATCCATATATGCACCTGGTGCGCTGCACGGCCAATTATATTTCTTTGAAGAAATCCTTAAATCTTGGGCAAAATTCGTCAAAAATTCAATTTACACCTCGAATAAGATTAAGTTAGAAATCTCATAAAAACTCTTCCAAGGCAAATGGTTCATTGACCTGAGGCAAGATACGGTCATATTTGCATAAAACAGAGGCATCTCACCCACATGTGCATTTGTTGTTGTTGTTGTTTCGTATTAACCCTACATATCGAACCCATCAACAGACGGCCCGGGACCAACGGATTTACTTCCCTTCCGAAGGAGACGTGATCAGAGATTTTTCGTTTCAGAAAATCCCAAAGACGCCGACTGGCATTGATACCAGACCGCCTAGGGTGAGCGACAACCACAGTAACCACTACACCACCGTTGCCGTCACATGTGCATTTACCAATTACCAACTAAACTGAACAAAATACATCTAAATGTGTTTAGCGTACTTTTATGGTTTTCAAGAAATAGCATTGTACCAACTAATTCGCAAGATGACATCAACGAACAAAGTAAAACCGATACTCCTAGTAAGTGCATTGAGCATGAGCATGAGCATGAGCATGATTGACCGCCCACAGATGCAACTCCATTATTGCCAGATTAACTGTATTTACACAAAAAAACAATAGATGATGTTTGGGACTAACATACATCCTCAGTGTGTAAAAACTTGTGGCTCATTATGAAGCAATACCGGCGCCGGCCGTGCCCGAATGCTCGTCAAATAGGGAAAGGGAAGGAACGTGTTGATGTGATACTCGCTTTGAAGGAAGCCGAAACTTTCCACTTCCACGAGCAATCACTGGGATGTTGGATAGTTGGGAAAAGGGTCAGCAGCAGGGTTCGTTTTGGTTAACGATACGCTGAAAGTATGTAACTAGCAATATCCGCCAAAAGCATGGGATCGCTCCTTCGGGCAACAGAACATCGAACGCCAGTTGCACCGCACTCCGAATAGTCCGGCATGACCTAATCACCGTAAACTCGTAAATAATGGTGATCGCTTTTTCTGCCTGTGTAGGTAATAGTCAGGCATGAGCTCTTTTCTGTGGATATCCTGCAAATAGCGATAAGACAAGTTGGGCCGCCCATCCGATGGGTGACTCATCATAGCATTAGTAATCGATATTGATTATATCGATACCTACGCTCATTAATTTGGTACCAACCGGGGGAGACTTGGTCCTATACCCAATGCTTTCCTTATCTCCAATCCGTTCAACTACTCGCAATATTTTGTGATATAGTGGGCGGAGTATTACAATGTTAGATAATTCTAAGCAGTCCGTTTACCAAAATTTGGCAGATCGATAGGTAATCGGTGGGTGACTGAGCACCAGGTACTTCATAGAAAGATACTAGGAAGCGGATCGGAAGTGTAAATGAGCAAACTCCCCGCCGATACACCTAGTAAGTACATTTCCTGATAAACTTGTAATCACGGTCAGACTATGGAAATATTAAAAAGCTTATTTACAAGGCGTTTCTGAGCGCTTAGTCGAGTAAATATAATTTTTGAATGGTACATAAAGTCAGTGAGAACTCATAAAAACATTATATAGGACATTGGACATAAGGTAAATGCCTAAGTTTCCTATTTTCTATAAAAAAAATTTACGATGATTACTTGTACCTACTAGAAGTAAGAAAAGGTTTTTAAAAAGGAATGGTGAGAAGAGCAAGTCAAATTTTATCGAATAGTATAATTTGGTGAGACCATTCCAATTAAGCAAAAAAAAAATCATTTCGATCCGTAACATTTTTGTTTTAGGATCGCTTTTAAAGAGCTTAAGAAGCCGCACAAACTTTTTATTCTTTATATGAACGATTCAATTAAAAATGAGGAGCAAAGTTCCCTTTTTGAGATGTCAATACTAAGCGTGTTTACAACAAAATTCTTCATTTAGATTTGAAAGGCTGTACCACTATATTATATGATAAGATTATTAGTTTTTTACGGGTTTTTTAATCATGTTTTTTTAATTGAAAATTGCAACATTTAATTGAAGAAACGCCACTTTTTCTTACGCTAGAGGTCCGAAAGAGGTCTAACCGAAGTTTTAAAGGACGTTCGGTCGATACGTCTCATCCCTTCTAACACCAAGGAAATTTCTTTCGAAGCCTTATTAGCTGCTTCCAAATGCCTTTTGCGATTCAACAGCCTTGAGCTTCCACTAGAGATTTATATGTACTGCTTTTGAATCTTCTTGTGGACGTCCTCCAGATGCCCTTGTGAATTTGATCTTCCGTAACCTTTCTTTGTGAACGGTTTACGATCAAAATTTGAACGACTTAAACTTGGTGCATTCATTTTAATTGTGCATTCAAAAACTTAAATACTCCTCATTTTCTAGATTGGTATGATACTTCTATTTTGATTTCGACATTCTCTATTTAGTTATCAAAAAGGCGGCCAAGCAAGAGAAGCAACGCATTACATTCACAATAGTATTTGATTTTGATTCCAAAAGGTGTTTTTGAATTGTTGAAAAATAATGACGAGCACACTCTTTTTAGGAATCTTAAAACTTGGTGAGGACTTGTAAAGTACATTTTAAAAACTTCTTGGAGGTACTTTTCAAACACACCTTGAAATACAGTCACAAATTCACTGTGTCATTGTGCTTATATTGAATCATTTAAGTGTTAAGGACGGGCGAAGAGAAAAATGTGATGTTCATCGTGACCTCACTGGACTTATTTTATTTGAAAAAATGCTCTGTGGATCGTGACCGTTGTATCCAATCGAGCATCAGCTTACTAATCCCGCACATTCCTGCGATTCTGAATAATCAATAACCATCAAGCGTTTCGGTAGGTGCGATGTACGTTTAGTCACTGCGAAAAATGCATGCTGTAAACGCACTACTTGGGTTTCAGCGCTTTTGAAATCAAATAAAGTGAATTTGTTTACGAACATGCAAATAAACACGCGCAGAAAAATTCGTTCGCACATTCTACAAATGCTATTCACGGTCTGCGGGTGGGAAAAAATGAAGCATGGTGAACTTATGTTCACGTCTTTTCTGCTCGAATATGGAAACGGATTTTGATAGGGGGAGGCAGAATGTTTCCATAGGAACTATTGCCCTCTTATTTGAGGTCTTCTTTTAGTTCAGCCATCCATCCAAATTATCAATTATTTCAATTAACTATCGTGTAAGATCAATCAAAATACTACGCTGAGAGCAGGCAACACGCTAACATGCCATCAGCTATAATCTTGAAATGCCAATAATAAAACAAAGCAGTTTCTAAAAATGAAAAGAAATCCGTAAACAGTTTGATGATTGCTGAAAATAAACAATCCGCGCCATAAAACAAGAATATGCACGATTTGTATACAGCAGAAAAATACATTTGGATGCAAACATTATTTTTGTCCATGTTACCGCATCTCCCGAATGCCGCTCATTTGTTGGAATGAAGTTTTAACTGACAAAGTAGATGTTATCAAAATATGAATAACCGAGATAGAGCTGGAAACCTGTTTTTTGTCACCTGATTTTAAAAGTGGGGAAGTCGATGCAGAGAAATCAATGAAGTCAGATTCGCATTTATCTATCTTGTTTTTACTTGAAAACTACTTTATGCCGAGGGAAGTTGAAAAAAGGTCACCCCACATCTTTAAGATCGCTAACAGAAAAGACTATCTGAACTCTCTATTCAAAATCCCCCGGTGATGTGGGACTTAATAATGGTTAAATAATCTAGCGAGAAGAGGAACACGACAGCAAAACTTGCGGGAGCACATTTAAACGGACACAACTGACGATGCTTGACGGTTTGGTGATTACATTTATTTTAAAAATACTGACCAAGGTCAACGTTAGGAAACATCCATTTCTTCAATCATCAAGATTAAAACCAAGTTGTCCAACGGACGATGCGACTTAATCGATGATTTATGGCTCCAAACATCGCCAGCGTCACAGTTTGTCAACGACAACATATCGCCGTTATCGCCTGTTTTGGGCGTTTTATCTACCGTGGCAACAGCGCACGGCATGATACGATACGCGTCAGGTCTTCTAGAGCTTCTGTTATTTCAAATGATGGTTGGTGTTTGTGACGTCATTGAGCTATGAAACAGGAAATTTGAAATTATGGATTCCTCTGAATTAGCAAATATTTAGACACCACTAGTTCCATAGGTTGTAAATCAGATTCAACAATGCACCATTGAAGCAGCCACTTTTCGGTCATCTATCTTCACACACAACTACTATGACCAGTTACGTCTAAGCTATTTACTATCATTAGCATGATCAGTATAGATTCTAATAGTGTTCCGCTAAAAGCCATAATTTATTTCATAATTAGCATAACGACGCTCAGCTCTAATTGACCATCGAATGAGAACTGATTCCGAGCCACGGTAGCTCAAGCGCATAATTGCTAATTAAGTTACGTCACCTCGAACATAAATCAATTTCTGAATGCATAAAACACAATTCCACTTCCGTTTTTATCCACCTTAAATTTTCGCAAGCCACTTCCACCCAATCTGTCCAGTCCCATTTCCAGTTGATTAATGAAGTGAAAAATAAAAATTAAACAATACAATCAAAGAAAATCTACGTAAAACATAAGAAATCGCACCACAACGTGGAGGTTGTTTCTATTAACCATTATTCACCAATTGGCAATTTATCACAATAGAGCGACGCCGCCGTTGGCGGATGCAACATCTACACCCAACTATTATACCAACGTTTTTAATGTTGCCACCACGGCCGGCGCCGGGTGGAAAAACGGAACCCAGGTGGCACCTGTAATAATTAAAATTGATTTACGACGCACACACCTTTTCTCGTCAGTCAAAAGAATTTGCGCTAGATTTAACCGAGCCAGCGGGTTCCGACTGCAGCGATAGAGATTCATTTCAATTTTCAATAGCATTCATTCATAGGAGGGGGCGGGGAGGGGGGGGGCGTGTGGGTGAATTATTATCCTGAAATACCTTCCTCAACTAGCAGCCAACAAAATTGCAATAAAAGCTCCCGGTCTGGAATCTTGAATGCCATATGTTCTCCCGTATAGCACCGACGATTCAATGTTATGACGGTCGGTTGGTGGAATACAATTTACCCGGTGCAAATGTTTATTTGCGGGATAGCAATTTATTGCATTTATTAATTACTGAGTTTTTACCGCCGTCTGCTCCTGGATTGTCGATCAGACAGGACCTGGATCCTTTCATATGTGATATACGACTGCCGTTATATGCTTGACTGTCCCATGTGCTATGCAGCTCTTTTGGAGCGCGGGACACTTATACGTTCAACGGCACTACATCGTTATGACAAATTGGATAGCTCTGCCGGAAGGATATCGGATGGCCAGCTGCCAATTGGTGGGAGGAACTCGTAATTTTTCTCCTTCGAGACTGACTGCCACATCCGAACTGAGGTATGGAGAGTTGAAACTGATTTACTGGTTGCATGATGCAGATTTGTGGTGTAAATGTGGTTGTTATTTTTCATCAGCGGACTAACAGAAACTTAATGATGTTTCGTATACTTAACTAATTAAATAATGTGCAGCATTTCAATATCGGCATACCTGGAAATAAGAGAACAAAAAACAATAATTAGAATATATTAAGTAAATAATTAAATAATAAACTGTGTAAATAAGTGCATGTTGGTTCAACATTAAATATGGCCACTATAGTTGGACTGGAATTTTAGGCACTGTTTCCCGAATGTTTTAAAGAATCGACAAATGACCGACTTGCTATACCACTGCATATTTTTAAAAGCAAGAATTTATTTAATCACATTTTTGCAACACTTCACTATAAAACTGATTCCAGACTCGCAAGGCTGTGCTTTTGAACGAAGGTAACGCTTTCTTTCTTCGTCATAGTATTTTTCCAACCCCGGAATTTGCTTAAAATCGGCTTTTATATACGTTTCGTCGTCCATCACACAGCAGCCATATTTTGTCAGCATCTTCTCGTAGAGCTTCCACTCATCGCGGTTTGGGAAGTTCTATACCTTGTATGTATGTAGTCCAGCTCTCTTCTTTGCATTCTGGACGTAGCTCTGCGACATGCCGATCTTTTTAGCGAAATCACGGCTTGAGACGTTGGGATTTGCTTTAATGATCCGCTTCACCTTTCCCTCCGTCTTTTTGTTCTCCGGTCCCGGTTTTCTTCCAGCTCCTTTGCCGTGGTCCAACGTCAACCGCTCCTGGAACCGCTTCAACACTCTGGAGTCGGTTGAATGGTGAATGTTCAACATTTTTCCCAACTGCCGGTGCGACAGGTCAGGAAATTCCAGGTGTTTGGAAAGAATTTGTTCTCTCGACTCGCGTTGGTTCACCTCCATTTTCGTTGAATCGAAAAACACGACTTCGAGCTTGACAGCATGTAAACAATACACATCAATGAGAAAGTGTGCAAAATTTGGTTGATTTTTACCCAATGGTAAAAAAGTTATGCCCTGTTGAATGTGTCGCAATAATTTCGTGTTCGCCCTTTAAACACAATTGGTAGTGTGCGGGCTTCAACATTTCGCAGCAGGTGACTGTTTTGCGAAAAATTGGATCTGCAGTAGAGCTATCACCAGGGTGGCCACTCAATTTTCATTTTCTAGTTCCCGGTTTTTTCCCGGTTTTTTTTTCGGATCAAATGTTAAAAAATTCCCGGTTTAACACTGGTTTACAGGTCGGGAAAAGCGTCATGGGATTTGTGCGGCTGTGTGTTTTAAATGGAGCCCGGGATTTGAATTACCGTGGCGGGAAATAAATCTACACAAAAATTACAGTTTTCTTGAAGTGAAAACTCTGGGAAATAAAATTCATCTTCATTCTTCGGCGGGAACAAAACATTTCGATTTGTTTCCGTGTGGATTTTGCAAGTTTGAATTCGAATTGAAAAAAAAAAAAACATCGGAAACATTTTTTTTTTTTTTCGATTTAGATGTGCTCGAAGATTTGGTGGTTTGATAGTCAGTATGAACAGCTAACACAGGAGGAAATATTGGACGAAGAAAATATAGACAAAAAAAAGCCTGCCCAAAAAAAAATAAGAAAAGAAATGCGTAGCCAAAACGACAAAACGGGATAGATAGATTTCGAAACATCCTTGCTTGGACCAAATAACATGCAAGGAGAATTCCAACAAGATATATTTGATTCATATTTGATTTAAAGCCGTTTTCGGTTATTGTGGTAATGCTACACTGGTATCGCTTCTTATAATTAAAAAAAAATGGCTGTCAAAATACGATAAGTGTTCATTCGCAAATAAAATTGTTGGAATTGGGCAACGAATATGAGCTCAGTATCACCAACAAAGCGAAAAAGCGAACGATAATTATTAGGTTAATAATAATTCTTCGGGTTTTCTGATGTCTAATCCCCTTTCTTTCAAACGCATAGGACGAATATACATTGTTTTCATAGGTAAACGTTTGTCTGACAGCAAGTCCTATACAAGTCAGAACACATGTTGCTACACACTTCGCGAATGAGTCAAGATATGCATAGAAGGTAAATCAATTGACACACTCTAGAATTTCACAGATCGTTATGGATGAACACGCTAAGATAGGAATAACTAGAGGTCGAGGATAATCACACACAATCTAAAATATGAATAATCATGTGAACATAAATTCCCGGTTTTTCCCGGTTAATTCCGGGTTTTCCCGGTTCTGTGGCCACCCTGTATCACTTTCTAGCTCCCGGCTTAAAGCTTCTTTCAATGGCCACGTAAAGGATTGTTGCATACCGATTCCTTCCATAATATTGATGCCGGCCCGTAGGGTTAGATTAAACACACACCCACACGCAACTGTTTGTGAATTATATCTACTTTCACCTTCAGAAGCATAATACCAATAACAGTGTATTTTTTTCATTTCATTTCATTTTCATTTTGCAGCATTTAGTGGGGCAATAAGAGCGCAAGTCAGTCCAAAGCCCATGATGGAGGAGGGGTAATGGCGAACTAGTCTATTCAGACCACATGAACTCCATGGGAAGGAACAAGGATAGGTTAGGGTAGGTGGTTAAGGTAGGGCGTTTTGGTCCGGTTAAAAATTCTGCAAAAAGAAAATCATAAAATCGTTTATTTACAATTCCGCATTACCATGATATACGGCACATCCCGAAAAGATAGTCATTCTGTAGTTGTATTGGAGATGAGAGTATTTGTTGTTTTAGGTAATTTTTTGGATGCTGCAAAATGGTGAGTAGACACCTGGGATGGAGCGTGCGTCCCCGCAACATAGCTATGGTCCTCACAAGTTCCTACCTCATGCTTCCACGGGTCCAGAGATGACAAAGACCGCCAGCTAAGGGTTGCGTACTTAGCTGGTAGTGCAGCCTGGGCACTGTTGTCCTTCTGACTTCAGCTAGATTGAGGAGGTGCGTGCCGAGCGTCTGTCCACCAAGGAGGTGCGGCTCAAACAGCGTCTGTCCTGGCATCCAGCGGTTGAGTAAGAAACGCTGTATCGCTTCAACTATACATTAGGTGGCAGCCGCCCCAAGGCGATGTAGGCAGCGCGACCCCGGTAAAAAAGCATGCTGAAATCTTACCCTACCACGAAAAATGGAAGTATTCTTTATACGGTATATAATTTCAGATCATCCATGTAATTCCCAAGTATTGTATAATAATTTTGAATTGTTTTCTTTCCCCCGTGGCTATGATAATGCAAGTCCGTCTACAATTGCAGCAGGATCAGCAGACATGCAGAAAATACAAATATAATTGTTATTGTCATTCTATATTATAACATCCCTTAACAATATTTTTTATGCTTTTTTCAGCTTCGCATTTGCATCGTTGTAAGTTTTGGCCCACCTAACTCACGTTATGTATTTGAAAAGATGGGATGGTTTTTTACATTTTTTCAGAGAGAGGATTATATACGACAAATTCTACAAAAACAAAATTCTTCGTCCAATATAATTAATTCAAAAACTAACATTGTTTATGATCCTACATTTTCGATTTTACAGACATAAAGAATCATGTATGGACCCAGTAGGAAAAAAGAGCTATCAAAGAATTTCTTGTCATTTATTTTTAATTTTTTTCGTTTTGGATTTGTTGAGTTTCCGTGTTTGGGCAGTAATCATACTCATATGAAATTTATTTCGCATAATTGTTTGCTTAATTTTCTTTGCTATTTTGCTAGGCTGCCAGGTGATCAACTTTATTTCATTATATCACGTTGGAACTGTCGCTATTTTAGAGTTTCAATGATCTAACATCGCAGAGGAAGAGGCAAATAGCGGCATTTAATTATTATGTGTACATTATGTAGTATTTCTTTATAACATCGTATTATTTCCATCGTATCATGACCTTCACATTTTCATACAACAAACCTGATTTCGGTGGTATCTGGTTTATGTTAACACGAAACATACCTTCAATTTATGACATCTAGCATTGCATTTATGTCCAGTATATAACGCAGAAAATTACAGCTGTGGTAGGCTTTTGAAAATTACGGAATCTGTGGTAGGCTTTTGCACTTATTGCTGAATGTATTTTTCATTTCCGGTTTGCAAATGGACTTATTACCAATTCTGAGCTGATCTGATTCATGCAGCGCTGTGATCCATTTGGCTAGTGTTTGATTTTACATTTCAATCTTTGTCATTACTTCATCATAACTTACAATATCATTATATTTGGTAATATTGTTTTATTGATTTTACTTCATAGATGATTTAAACATTACTTATTGTTTTTTTTAGCCCATTTATCTTTAACTCCCTTCCACTTAAATCTTCCCATTCTTAACTCGGTAGCAATAACTATTAGGTCAGCAAAAATATAAGCGGATTGCTGTTATAACATCAGCATCAAGTAGCAAATAGTGACCATGGCAACAGTAAATTAAAATGTATAAATGTTAGTTTTGTAAAATTTCAATAGATTTAATAAACTTTTTCAGGATACCTCAAATCAAGATTTTGGTGAAATGCTGTTATCGCTGAAAACGAACGAAAATGTGCTTAAGCGCGAACCACAGAACTCTACACTTACAATATTTCTTGCATTTCAGGATCAACCGAATTTATTATAGATACGAATGCTTGTAGTATTTTTCATTTACATAAATATATACACCATTATATTCATGGGAATGGGAGGGACCATCAGGGCACCCGATTGAAGCACTCTGGATGGGGAGAGTGGGAATGCCAACTCCCCATTGCTAACAGTTTGTGAATAGAGGGCGGGCTCTTCTCCCCGCCCATTGGGGCATCCTCTTGTTAGATAGCTTGCTCTTTTGACCAATTGTTCAGTCTTGTTGTTGGAAGGAGATTCTTTATATCCCTGTGGATACGTATAAGTGATGTTGCATATCGATCCACCCAACCCCTTTTTGGCCCTTCATACAACGGCATGATTAGGATAATCAGTGGTTATTAAAGCTTGATCAAGTCTAGCAGAGGGGAGAGCCCATTGCTGTCGGACTTAGTTTCCGTGCTACAATGGGTGGTAGTACATATCATACATACATTTGCGGCCCAACCCGCCAATATCACACTCAACTTTACTGTATACATGCGTGCGAAAGAGGGTGTTAAATAAAAAGAGGGGGGAGTGTGGTATTTTTTCTTTTTGTGTGGGGGGGGGGGGTTGCTGGATGGTGGTGAAGAGAGGGGAGATAAATGACATGGTATGTTATATATATAATTCTTATATATTGGGGGGGGGCGGGGAGGGGAAAAAAAAAAAGGGAGGAGGGAAAAAAAAAAATTTTTTTTTTTTTTTTAAAATTTTATTGTGGGAGGAGGGGGGAAAAAATCACCTGAAAAATCCATTGTGATCCGCGTCCAAATTGGCTTAAGTATTGAATACTGCAAGAAAAACATGGCGCGTGCTCAAACTTCCAACTTCCAACCGTCATCTCCATGGAAAGATCGCGAGGTCCATCAGAAGCAACCCAGGTATGTCCGATCGCGATTTGAGTTAAAACCGGACCTAGTACAGTGCAGCGAATTCGCTAATGCGTAGGCTTACAGGAATACCGCGCCAGTAGGCAACCTAATCGATCACTCAAGCAGAATACCGTAGCTAGCACCCGAGCTCGAATTTATGGATTATGAAACTTATGTGAAGTCCTACTTCGGACAACTACCAGGACCAAAATTTTACAAAGCGAAGGCTCGAGGAGGTATCCCTTTCAGATTCAAATTTCAATGTCACTATGAAAATAATGAACTCGGAAGTTCGGTTACAAAACCGAATGTCTCCAGAAGCGCATACTGTCTGCATCCATTCACCTGATGGTTCAGCGACATTTTGACCGGATCTTACGAGTGATCACCACAGCCGGGAAGTACAACAATGGTACAATGACAACGGAGTCCAGTTTGTTCCGAAAAGCCTCAATCTGCCCAATGGTCTCCAGCTCAAGCCCAAAGCAAACTATTGAGCAATTATGAAGAGAAAACTGAAGGTGAAAGATACAGTTATCAAAACGCCAGCTCAGATGAAAAATTGATGGGATAAAATCGCCAAAACAGTGGGCAGACCGTAGTGGTCGTATTAAGGGAAAAGTCCGAGAATTCCTTCGAAACCACGACAAATAATTCGAATCGTATTATTTTCTTCAAATATGAGGAATAGTATGCACTTTGAAAACCGAAAACCGTGAAAACCGTTTTAAAATCCGTTAATTTAAAAAAGAAATGGAGCCAAATGATGTTGTTTGGGTCTATTTCGGTTTTAAATTCTACCATACTGAGCCACGCTCTAGGTCCAGCGACCGGGTAGAGTTCACACTGGGGTTGCACCTTAAGTGAAAAATACGGAGAATCGCTTTTAAGTGTAACATGTTTGTGTTTTTATCAAAGGCCGACTCCATTATTCTCTCTATTTTGTTAAAGAATAACACAAAATTTAACTGAATTCAAGATAAGCTTTTCACATTGAAGTCGAAGGAGTCAAAAAAAGAAACAAATACGGAGTACGATGACAATAAGCGTCGCTTGATCAAAAGTCCAACCTATTTAACAAGTAAAATATTCAAAATTACTGATAAATAATTATTTCATTTTCAAATCGTACGAAAGAAATAGTGAAACTGACGAGACAAGGGAGTTCCATTTAGCTTTATCTCATGATTTTCAGTAAGTTAAAGTTCATCGAAAAGTGGAAATCGGTGAGCCCATACCATTTATGGAAAATATTTTCAATCTCATTTCGATCCACATCTATTTTCTTTCCGTTGACAATTTTCGATTTTTTGTGTCTGCTAGAATACAATTGGTTTTTAAGAAAAACACACAAATATCAGCCTCCACCACGGCTTGATATTTTAGTTCCTGGAAAAATTGAATGCTGGAGAGTGCATCGTGAGAGTTAGATAAGCTTTTTCCTTATGCTAAATAGGTTCCTCGTAGGGATCGTTTTAAAGTAGCAAAAGATCGTCCTCCTTTTTTATTCGAGCTCAAATCTCCAACAATGAGTATACGTCAAAGATAGGTATCAAAAATTTGCGCAAAGGATCCTTCAAATTTCTCTAGAAAAAGCTTATCCTTTGATGACAGATGGGGCTATTTCGTCTGCGACTTACAGACTTCTTCAGTTTCAAGTGCTTGTATTCAGTATAATTTGGATATATTTTTTTAAATATATTTATAATCAGATAGATCTAACCAAATGCGGCCTGTAAAATAACACGAGCTGGAGGGTGCAAATGTAATGTTTAGGAAAAAAATTACGACCTTATTCACAAGTTTCATAACCCCAAAATATGACCTTATGCAAAATTTAAGCTCAATCAGATATGGTCTAGGGCTGCTTCTAATCGATCGAAGTTTTAACTCATGAAAATTATCCCAAAGGAAAAATTGAAAATCCAAATTTGTTTTTCCACTTTAAAATGCATAAAACTTCAATATCTGACGTTACAGCTTTAAAAAAAATTGGGGTTTATTTAACAGCATCGTATAATTCGTGTGTGAAATTTCATTGGGGTGGTGCTTCAATTAGGGTGGTTCTTAAAGTCCATTCTATTGTTTCGTTTACATATTGTTCAGTGGCGTTAAATGATCCATACTATATGGAATGAAGATCGGGGATAATGTGAAGTACGAAATAATATTCGGTGCTGTGCAAACATGGGAAAGAGTGAAAATTAAAAAGTACACAACAAATGGCGTGACTGAAACCGGGACGAGAATGACATACAAAGGTTGGTGGTACTTGTCGCAGGTGATGACGAGTGATGTGGGGCTTTTGTTTGTTTACCAGTGCGCGCGTGTATGATAGAGAGAGTCAGACAAAGGAAGAGAGAGAGAAAGATAGAGAGAGACAGACAAAGGAAGAGAGAGAGAAAGATAGAGAAAGAGAAAGATAGAGAGAGAAAGAGAAAGATAGAGAGAGAAAGAGAAAGATAGAGAGAGAAAGAGAAAGATAGAGAGAGAAAGAGAGAGAAAGAGAAAGATAGAGAGAGAAAGAGAAAGATAGAGAGAGAAAGAGAGAGAAAGAGACAGATAGAGAGAGAGAGGGGGGGGGGGCGGTCGATTTCCTTAGACATGCCAAAGAGGTTGTGGAGTTCTCTTTGATTTTCAACATTTCAGCGGTACATTTTTAACTGTTTTTATTTTTTTATTAAAATTGTTCTTTGGTACTCTCTTGGTACTTTGGTAATTGGTACTCAAACTCTATATTTTTAAGTTTTTTTGTATTCCATTGAAATAAATCACCCGCACATGTGTGTGGCCCCAACAACATTCCTAATGTTGGTTTTTGTCGGTCGATACGACCGACGATATTTTTACTTAATTTTTACGATATTTTTACTTAATTTTGTAATCTATTGATATGAAGCATTTATTCTTGTAGGTGGCCCTAACAGCATGTTTACTATTGGTTTAAATCGGTCCTCAAATTCGATATTTCGACGTATTCTGTTTATATTCTAAATCGATGTTCCTTATACTGCTGAAATACACCACCCACACTTGTCAGTGGCCCCAACAGCATCCTTACTGTTGGTTTAAATCGGTTCTCAAACTCGATGTTTCAAGGTATTTTTTAGTTCTACTGAAATAAACCACCCAGACTTGTGAGTGCCCCCAACAGCATCCTTACTGTTGGTTTAAATCGGTTCTGAAACTCGATGTTTTAATGTATTCATGTTTTGCATTGAAATAAACCACCCACACTTGTGAGTGACCCCAACAGCATCCTTACTGTTGCTTTAAATCGGTGCCAAAATTTGAATAACTTTAATGTGCATCTCTTTGCAGTGAAACATATTTCAATATCTGATTCGTTGTCGACGTCAGTTGAATTTAGCACACCGTATACTAAAACAGATCCCGCTGCAAACCCAACCATTTTATCCAACATTGCAGAGATTTTTCGTGGATGTGCAGTGGATTCCGCGGCTTCCTTCAAAGCGAGTATCACGTCAACACATTCCTACCCTTTCCTTATTTGACCTGCATTCGGGCGAGGTCAGCGCCGGTATTGTCTTAGTTTGGGATCACCAGTTTTTACACATTGAGGATGTATGTTAGTCCCATGCATCATTTGTACGTTCTCTGTGCAATTACAACTGATCTGGTAATAATACAGAAGACACCTCCGGCGGTTAATGATACTCATGCTAAAGAACCAGTCATAAGGCCAAAATAAGGAGAAAAATCGTCAATTATCCGAAGAAGAATAATTCATCCTTCCAATCAAAATTACTCCTTTTCTGTAAGCTTTCAAAAATTTGATCAAATTATGACTAGTCCATTCATTGTCACTCTTGCTGGTTGAAATGGAGGATTCATTTTCAACACCGTTTTAATTAGCTCAATTACCTAAACGACATGTCAATAGCGATTGCAATTCCCTTTTTTATAATCCAGTTAAAGTGCATTCTATACGTATCCTCAAGTACCACCTAATTGAATCATCATCAATGTTTTACTGCTACATAGCTCGAATAAGGTTTAACTCCAATTAAATTAAAACGACCATCAATCCAACGGCCACCACGCCCTTGCTGTGACTGCCGACCGACCGCTGACAAACGACAGATCTAGTGACAGCAGTCCCTCTCCCACTTTTCAAACAGATCATAACCACAAAAGAGTGTAAGTGTACTAAAACACAGCGCAAACAGATACCACCATCCGGACGGACAGAAGGGAAACCGATGCTGTTCCTACCTCTTCGTCTATTTATGAGTACGCGAACAGTAATAAACATAATAATTACGCGCCAAATAAGATCACGAGTGCAGTAAAAATAAACTCGTGTGTCCCTCCCTCAAGTTATTCAGGGGACGATGGACAGGCGAAGTAGGAAGACAATGGGTGAGACTTACTCATCTCTTTAATAAAATTAGATTAGACAGGAAGGTAGGATATGGCAAAAATGTATTGCAGAGGTAGAATGCTATGCCATTATACTTCTGAGTGTTTGTGCAATTCTGCCATATGGCATCCGATTCGTTAACGCCACTGAAGTGTAGATCGGCCAGCGATGACAATCCCCACCCAATCCAAACTGCCAGGTTATATATAAATAGATTTAGATGATGCGATACCGATCTATGAAGGGGGCTTGCGATTCTTACCGGCTGTGTAAGGGAAAAGAGCTGTATCTGAATTAAATACCGTATCTAACCAAATCGCGTGCAGAACAGAACGACCCCACGCTCGCACTGCTAGCTGTCTTCATAGCTCAAGCTTCACCTCCTGGGATAAGTCGTGCCGTTTGTCGTTGATAAACATTACCGATTTACCTCGTTTTTTGTCTCCCATTAATTGTATGACGGACTCTCGTGACAATTGCCAATAACTTTACCCTTTCCGTTAACACAAGTCCAAGGATCATCGTCGACCGACGATTCGGTGAGCTCGTTCGTGTGTTAATGAATATCAATTGTCCCATAATGTTTCATATGGTCAAGGCACGAACAGGTGATAAGGTTTGCAGGTCCTTCAAGTTGGCGACAGTTGGCCGGTCGTCGTCACCTTGCCGTTTGATGACGAAGAAGGGGGAGTTGAGTGCATGGGATGGGTGGATGCAGGATAAACTCAAAAACACGAATACGGCACGAGTTAATTTACATAACCAAGCAAGCGACGATGGGCGCGAGAATAAAACCTTCGAGGTGACAAAACTATTACCGTTCTCATTAGGTGGCTCTGAAAGGGCAAGGGAAGCGGGGCGTGTGTTTTGATTTTGAATGCAGTTTTTCGCTCGTAGTGGCGCCAATTGGAATTCTACTACACAAACGCTAATCTGCATAATGCAGTATTAATTTTTCAACCATCTCACTGCAAGAAGTGTGGAGGAGCGCAAAAACGGGAACGGCCGAACGAGTGGCCTTGGAAGTTTCTGTTTTGGTGCTTGTATTTATATCGCTGTCTTTTTGCTGGGGCAGAGAGACTTTGGAGCAAGAAGGTGTATATTTTTACGGCCGGAAAATTATGGCAAATGGATGCACTTTGTTTTCTGTGCAACATTGTAGAATGGAAATGGGTCCCATGTGGGGAGTTGAGATCACTCAAGTAAAACTGAAATACACATGAAACAGCGCGGATTGGCTTACGTGTTTGTGTTTGCCTCGGCTCTGTCAAGAAAAATGTTTCAAAATTTCACGATTATCCTTAAAAATAAGACAATGTGTAGTGGAGAACTTTAAAGGTTGATTTTGCTCAAGTTCAAATCTGGGATTCAGCTAAATAATAATCCACAATAAGGCCTGTACTCGAAAAAAGTGCACCAGACAAAAGTGTTCGCCAAAAATTTATTTTAAGTCGGATTTTCTTGAAACTTTCAGGGAATGAACTAATACATATGGCTTATAATTGAACTAATACATATGGCATAGTTACTTTATTCAATTTCCTTTCCATCGCTGAAAGCCCGAACCTTTCCCATAAGACCCCTCATTACATTTTGTGCAATGCTGGAGCCGACCTGTTTGGTCACTTTCATCCATTCTTTCTTCAACTCCAGCTCGTTCTTAAACACTTTGGACGATTTTCGACTTTTGGCCTTCATTATGGCCCAAAATCTTTCCACCGGACGAATCTCTGGTGAATTTGGGGGGTTGGCGGTTTTTGGTACAAAAACAACGTTATTGTCTCTGTACCATCCAACGTCGATCGCGCGTAATGGCATGATGCCAGGTCAGGCCAAAATAATGTCTCACCTCCGTGGGACCGCGGAAAGGGCAACAGACGCTTCTGGAGGCACTCTGTGCGGTAAATTTCGCTGTTGATGGTACCCATTGTGATGTACGGTTTACTCAGTTTACCGCATTGGCATATGGCCTGCCAGAGCAAGTATTTTTGGGGAATTTGTCCACTTTTTTCTTCCTTATGTCTTCCGGAACATCAAACCGAGATTTGGCAACGTAGAACTCCAGCCCCGGTATCTGCTTTGCGTCTGCCTTGATGTAGGTTTCGTCATCCATAACCACACACATCGGTTTCGTTAACCACTCTCGATACAGCTTCCTTGCGCGGGATTTGGCCGCCGTGTTTTGTTGATCACGCCGGTTTGGTGCCTTGCGGACCTTGAATACACGAAGCTCAGCTCGTTTCATGTTTTGCTGAACAAACCAGGCGGAACACTTTGCCTTCAGAACCGCGTCGCGAATCGAATGGTTCGGATTACACTTGAAATAATCCAACACCTTCCGGGCCTTCACAGAGTCAGCTGTCTTCGATTTTCTTCCACTTCCAGCCCGCCGCTCGGTCGTCTGGGACTCCTTACACGATTTTACCACTCGAGACACAGTTGTATGGGTGATTCCCAGTTGTCTTCCGATCCATCTCATGGTCGCAGTCGGATTTTCCATGACGGTGCGCAAAATTCTCCGGCGATTTTCTTCTTATTTCGATGACATCTCAATAACCACTGAACCGATTGTTATGAAATTTTGAACATGTAAACAATTCACTCCAGTTAGTTATACCCAGATTACCATCAATTTTACCCACGGACAAAAAAGTTACACACGGATAAAAATGGTGCATTTTTTTCGAGTACAAGCCTTATTGCGGACATTAAGGTGTAAGACTCAAATTTCACATTAAATTTCAATTGTAGTTGTTTATTTCAGATTCATAAGATACGAATCGCTTAGCTCAGTCGGCAAAGCAACACCATGCTGGAGGAGGCTGGGTGCGATTCCCGGTCTGGTCTAGGAATTTTCCGTTAAGGAACATTTCTCGACTCTCTGTGCACAGGGTATGATTGTACTTGCCACACAATCATACTAATGCAAAAATGGTACCTGTCCTCGAAAGCTTTCAGTTAATAATTGCGGAAGTGCATTTAGAACACTAAGTTGACAGCAAGCAATAAGCAAATTGTGAAAGCAATAAGCTTGAAACGCTAAGAAATAAGAAGAAGAAGGATTTAACAATCCACGATTTCAAAACATAGTTGTTCGGTATTTGCATAACATTTTCGAACTTTGCGCTTCACTCCAGCCATTAGGGTTTGTACAGACTCTTCAGATAACGTGGCCGTATTTGTCCAAATTTGTTGGACAAATGCTTCCGCTTCATCAGAGCTCATTATCTCTTGATTGGACGTAACTATGGACAATTTGGTGGAATTGCGGTTTTTCATACAATGTTCACTTGATTTGCTATGTATCACTCCATCGCAGTTTTAGAATAATGGCATAATGCCAAATCGGATCAGAACATTTTTTTTTGTGGTTTTTGATGAAGGCATTCTTTCTGGTAAATCTCCTTGTTGTCATGAATTTTAGAACAAGCAAAAATACACCGTGAACTGAATCACGTCATCGGGAACTAAACCACGCTTTTAGGTAAATATTGTTCACGGTCCGTTTTCATTTTTGGGAACGCTTTTGTTTCTGTGTAGTGACGAGAGATTTACTCTTTGCCACACGTGCAAACTGCTTGCCAAATGAGGATTTTTTTAAGAAATTCCGATGCCTTCTTCGTCCTGAAATGCTCAGCTGTAGTGTCCTGAAATGCTGGCTATAGCAGAATAGAAAACCAGCCCTGGAAGCTGCTTGAAATCCTCCAGGAAATAAGTATCATCGTCCATAACAACGTCAAGCCCGTGATTTTGGTGCCAAGCTCTGTTTGTCGTTGCGATTTCGAACTGTTTTTATTTTATACGACCTCAGCCCTAAACGCTGTTTTGATTTTTGGACAAAACCAGGTGACTTTCCTATTTTACGAGCCACCGTTCGAACAGAGGGATTCGAGTTTTCCTTCAATATCCTCTTCACCTTTCGGTGTATGACCTAGTGTTTTTATCACTATGTCTATTGTTTTTATCACTCCTCGCTTTCTTCTCAACCGTCAAATGTTCCGAAAATGATTTGAGCACAACTTGAACAGTGGATTTAGGTAAATCCAACTTTTTTCAAGTTCCAGCATTGATAATTCAGGACTTGCCTTACGTCCGTAAAAAATCCACGCACGCACGTGCTTTTCAATCGTCGCCATCTTAAACACTAAACATGGAATGTAAACACCAATCAATGGCTTTTTCATCAAAGACTCAAAGCTATACCTCAGCGAAATTTTTCACTCCTACGTGCAATATTTCAAATTACAAGTTACAGTGATTTGAAGGTATCCGGATTAATTTAGATACAAATCTTTGAAATTTTTAATAGAACTGTATAACAATCAGAACTCAACATTTTTTCAATCAGTGTGGTCATGTGGTGAGTTCAATCATATACCCAGGAAGTCGAGAAATTTTCCTTTATGACCAATTCCTAAATCAGACCGGGAATCGAACTTTGCCTCCTCCAGTATGGTCTTGCTTTGAAGCTGCGTCTTTAACGACTGAGCTAAGAGAGGACCTACGGATTACAACGTAGCAACCAAATTGAAACAAAATCGATTGATTATAGAATAAAAAAGCTTACATTTTAACTTCGAAAAACGGGCACTTGAAAGTGACTTTCAAAATAACCAAAAAATTATAATGAAAATGCAAGATGATTTAAAAAAGGATTGAACCTAACAAAACAGTTTTTCAAGCTTCGAAAAAGCTGAGAAATATTCAAGACCTTCTTTAGGCTTGATCGCGACCAAATCTGGACGCCCCCAAATAAGTATATCTGTGGAAATACTTCATCAACGCGTGAACTGATCGCATACTGATAAACGTATGTCTATTCATTGTGTTAAATCAATTTTTGGTGATACTACAAGCTTTTAGAGATGGCGTCTACAGAAGAGCAAGTGCGAAAAACAATTATGTGCGGTCGCAATGAAAATCCGGGTCTGTCAGTAAGAAAACTTGCAAAAAAGCTTGGTTTTCCTGCAAGCACTGTCCATAACGTTCTTACATCTTTCGATATACGTTTGACAAAAGCCAGGAAGGCTGGGAGCGGAACAAAAACGGATCTCAGGAACCACCAGAAGGACGCAAAGATGAAGCAAATATTGCAGAAGAGACCAGATCTTTCGGTACACACTGTGGTTAGAAAAATAAAAATGGCCCCAACTTTCGTGCATACTTCCAAGCATCGGCAAGGTATGAAGTCGTTTAAGGTGAAAACTGTACCGAACCGTAATTATAAACAGAATGTGACGGCTAAAACCCGGGCTCGCAAGTTGTATCGCGAATATTTGACGCAATTTTCCTGCGTGATAATGGATGATGAAACTTATGTGCTGGAAGACTTTAAGCAGCTTTCCGGAATGCCATGCAACGGAACGGTGTAGAGGAGCATTTCACGACGAAGAAAAAGGCCAAGTTTCCCAAAAAACATTTGGTTTGGCAGACAATGTGCAGCTTTGGTCGAGCAAGCCAAAGCTTCACCGGAACGGTAAACAAGGAAATATACCGTGAAGAATGCCTAAAGAAGCGATTGTTACCATTCCTACGCAGCCATGACGCTCCCTGGCTATTCTGGCCTGATTTGGCATCTTGTCACTACGCCAAAGATGTTTTGGAATGGTATAAAGCGAATGGAGTCCATGTTGTACCGAAAGAGGCGAATCCACCTAACTGCCCGCAGTTGCGACCTATCGAGCGGTATTGGGCTCTCGTGAAGACAGAACCTCTCAATATAAACAATAAGCTACAACTATAGAAAAATTTCGAAACTCTTGGACAAAAGCAGCTAAATCGGTTGCAGAGAAGTCTGCACAGACCCAAAATGGCTGGAGTAAACTCAAAAGTTCATAGTTTCTTCACGCAGCCTAGTTAAGTAACTGTTATTAGTTTTAAGATGACTAATAATGCACAATAAAAAATGCATCTTGGATTGAACTAACAGCAAATTAGTTTTATTCCAAATTTAATCTGTCCAGATTTTGTCGCGAACAAGCCTTATTTCTGTAATAATGTGACAGTCAACACATGGACCGAAACCAACGGCTTTACTTTCCATCCGAAGGAAGGAGTGATCAGATAGTTTTCATCTCAGAAAATATCAACGGCATCGCCTCTAATTGGTACCAGACCCACTGGGGTGAGTTAGAACTACACTTCGTATTATGCCAAATTCCAATATCTTTACCCGAAAATACTGTTCCTGAATCCTCACCGTTTCTTACATTGATTCCAAACCTTAAAATTGAATACAGATCTGAGTACCAACTACTTGTGAAATTTTTCATGACAAGAGCGAGGCAAACAATTGAATTTTCCTCATACCGGAAGCGATACCGTACGTACTGTGGACTTTCAGGAATGAAAACACAAACACATTTCAGTCGCCATTGAATCAAGAATACACTGCTTGATCCGTTTTATTTTATTTTCATGAAACGGCTTAGCAACGACTCACAATGGCAACCCAACGACTTGTAGAATAGAAACCGTTTTCCTGATCCTCTTCGCCACTATCCACTCTTTCAGTTGCGCTACCTAAATATTACTTACTGTGGACTGTGTTTCCTAGAAAACTGTCCTTTTGCACGTTGGTCGGTGCAATCACATGGAGGAATTTCAAACCGAGTATTTTATACTTGTAGCATATTTCACAGAGCTGCATTCTCTCAGGTAGTGTACTTCTAGCATCCAACGTAACCTACACACAGGAATTGCGGAGCATCACATGGGTGGCAGAACAGTAGAAGCCCCCCGACTGCCCCCGGTTTGGAGGGACGTGAAAAATTGCACATTTTTCTTATATAAATAAACTTTCATTGAACACACACGCACGGCTGGGGTTCGCGGATTGTCACCGAGGGAAGCACCTTGGGGAAAATATCCATTTCATGTGTTTCTCGCTATCGTTTGGATCGGTTGCGAGCGGAGATCCATGGTGCAGTGTTTCTCAAGCTTTGCCCCGTGGCCCAATGCGGTTTCTTCCGATCGATAGGAGATTTTTTCTTCTTTTTTGTTTAGGTGGTGGGGTTATCGTGATTTTCAGCCTCTTGGGCTGGTTCGATATGCCAGGGAAACGACCTGGACCCTACATATCAACACACGGGTCGGAAACAACGGGCTCACTTCCCTTCCGAAGGGGTTTTTCGTCTCAGAAAAACCCAACGGAACCGACTGGACCTGATACCACCGGCCCCATTGGGGTAAGAAGCAATTACGCTAAAAAAATTAAGTACCGATTTGATCTAACAATAAGCATGCCATTGGTTTTACGCACATTTCTTTGGGAGTCTTGTCAGTGGAAATTGTGTTTGAGCACCAATTTGAACAAACAGTAAGAGTGCTGTTACGCCCATGCTTGGAATGTGGATAATTTTCTAAGCGTACTCGGAGAAAGCTTTAGAAACCACTGCCATAGCAAAGAGACCATTTTTCGCTGTCGTCATCGTGTGACGAAGTAGCTAGCGGTGGCGGTTTGTATTGTCAATCATTTTCCCTGCCCCTATAACAGTGCTGCTTCGGCTATTCTCGATAGCGGATGACAACCCAGGTGGGACGTTAAGTTGACACCTTCCGAGGAGTATAAATCCTTCCGTGTGCGACCTTTCGTGCTGTAACCGGTTTGTGTTTTTATCGTCCTAGAAGTGTGGAGTTTATGTGGCCTTGGTTCCGGTGGTAACATTGTGCTACATTAAGCGTTTGATTTCAGTTTGCAATCAGATTTTTTGGCAAGATTTTTGGTTCAATTATTTAGTAATTGTAGTCCATCTACGTCATCTAATTGCATGTAAATTCACATTTTTTTCGAAACAAAATGACGCCGTTTCAGCATTTTTATGCAGTATATGCATAACGTATTACATAAAGTTACGTATACACAAGAATGAAATAGCATGCCATTCACTGACGGGAACATTATGTCACCAAAAAAACAACGCCATCGATTTTGGGAAGCACATTATTCGTCTCAGATTACTGTCAACGTGCATTTACGTTACGTTATATTCTGCTTTCATGTTAGTGTCTATTATCTAGTCTAATGGAATACAAACCGTTGAGTAGCAAAGCAAGCCTTTCCTTCGCTATCATCGGCTTCTGTAATGTCATTAGTAATGTGGTAAATGAGTTCGCTGCTATTCTATTACTGGCCTCTAACGCCGTTTACCTTCTTTTCCACATTTCCTCAAGTCATTTGTTTATTTCCTCAAAATCCACCTACGAGGGAATAAAGCCTGTCCACGTTAAATTTCGGACACCAAAATAACAGCAGCAAAACAAATTTACACATAATTCAACAAAACCGATTGTTTATTTCACAATAATAGAGTTATATCTACATTAGAAACAGTTGATTAAGATGTTAATCCTTCTTTCTGTAAAATTCTCGAACGTGGTACACCATTTGCCATCAGGTTCCGTACGGTATTATCAGATACGCCCGCCGTGACGATTCTTCATCTTCTCTTGAAATCATCGGTACCATTTGCTTTCTTCTTAGTTTCGAAGAGTTTCCGCTTAACTAGAGCCCAGTACTTCTCTATTGGGACTTAGTTTTGGACAGTTTGGTGGATTGGCTGTTTTTGGCACGTATTTGACCTCGTGTATCTTATACCATTCCAGGACAGATTTCGCCAAATCAGGTCAAAACAGAGCTGGAGAGCCGTGGCTTCTGATAAACGGTAGCAACCGCCTTTGCAGACATTCTTTCTCGTTTACATCCTTATTGATAGTGCCGGTAGAGACGAAACTTTTAGACGTCTCCAGGAAAATCAGTACAGTTCTCAAAGACGATTTGAGATTGGTGCCGTACAAGGAAAGAAAAATTCATGAACTTTCGGAAGCCAACAAGAAGAACTAAGTCATTCGTTGTCGCGAATTACTTCGTCGGCACGGTGATTCCATGATTGTGTTTTCGGATGAGAAAAATTTCAAATCACAGCAAAGTTTCAATGCTCAAAATGACAGGGTCTATGCAGTGAGTATTCAGCATATCCCTTCTTCAATTCGCGCAGTTCAACGCTTCTAAAATCACACTTCGGTCTTGGTTTGGGGAGCGATATCTGCGGAAGATCGTCTACCACTGCTTTTCATTGATAAGGGTGTAAAAATCAACGCAACATACTACGTAAAAGAGGTCCTGGAAAAGCATTTGAAGAAGCATACTTCAGAGATGTTCGGTAACCGCAAATGGGTGTTTCAACAGGATTCTGCGCCGTCCCATGGAGCAAAGATTACCCAAGCATGGTGCACCAAGAATTTGCCAGACTTCATTCCTAAGGAATTATGGCCAGCTTCCTCGCCAGATGCAAATCCTCTGGATTATTCTATTTGGGGAATTATGGAAGCTCACTTTCGAGATCTCAAACCAATGGGTATTGAAACATTCAAAGCTACCATACAGAAGATATGGGATAAAATGCCCGAAAATCAGGAGCGTGCCGCTTGTAATGCCTTTCCGAAGAGACTAAGGGCAATAATTAAAGCTAAAGGCGATAGAATTGGAGTGTAAATATGTACACATAAACAATAAAATACTACAAGAAAAGGAATAACAAAGAAACATTTAGATTATTTGTCTTTTCGTGGGAGATACAGTCTTTGTTTCGTGTGTCCCTTATTGGGGCCTACCCTGTAAAGCTCCTTAGCACGACTTTTTGCAGTGAAATGTTGCTTATCAACACGGTTGGGCACCTTTTTCACTTTGTACACCTTCAGTCCTTGCCTCTGATTCACTTTTTGAATTTTGACTTCCCAACTTTGCGAGCCACATTGCACGCAGAAAGCTTGGGATTTTTCTCAACAATGGCTACAACCTTCTTGTCAATTTGTTGGGAGCATACTTTTCGATTTGTTCCACTTCCAACCTTCCGATCCACAGTCAAACGTTGGTCAAATGATTTGTAGACTCAAAACACGGTACTTTTCGGTAGTTTTAGTTTCTTGGCAAGATCGCGTACCGATAAATTCAGATTTTGCTGCTGTTCCTACAAAATGCATTTGCGCACTTCCATTTGATTCGTCACCATTTTACTGAATGTAACAAGAATGTAAACATATTGTATCAAAATCTACACTGAAATAAATGTGTCCAAAATATAACGTGGACAGGCTGTAATACGATTCACCTGTTCTTCTACGCTTTCTGTTAGTATTTAGTGAAATGACTTCCAAAACAATGATAAAAAATCTAGTGATCACAACAGAAGAAATACAATTCCTGAATGGTCCGCCAAAAGTCGTTCACTGCCTAATCAATTATTCACTCCATTCACATACTGAACCCAATTGAGTGCAAACGGCACAAATCGTTCTCCTCGACCAAACAACCCAGACACATTTGAACTAATACCCTAATACAATTCCCACAAAAGTCACCCGTCCCCTGATAAAATAGCAGAGTAGAAATTTTCCATTCCATTTCCATCGCGTAGATTTTCCCCGTGTCCTTTGTACATGTACGTACTCGCTGTATGTCCTCGAGAGCTCTAAGACGTCGTAGTCGGAATCGAATTTCCACTTTCATCCGCCACTCACACCCACTCAGTCTTCACGCTCTGGGGTACAAAGCTCGGAAGCTCATAAAATCACAATTACCAACCGACAAGTGAACGTCGAAAAACGACGCAAAACATGCACTGCTGTATTACTGCTGTGTGTAGTAGTTACTGATGGGGGGGTCGTCGTCAAAGCACCACAACAGAAAAAAAGACGTACTCAACTCATGTTTTCAGTGTGACACCCAGTCAACAACAACAACAATAACAACACCAGTATCATCATCCGTCCACGGACGGCGACAAAGACGCACGTGGTCGCTTGTATCCAACTTTGCTTCGGTTTTATAGGAGTGCAGCACCCGGGAAATAAGGACAACAATGTGGGACTTGGAATCCCCACATAAAAGCATGGCAGCAATGAATGCTGATCCCGGCAATGCTAGAGGAACTACATGCCGGTTGACGACTGTTATTGGTGTGTTGAGTTCGAAGAAAACGCAAACTAGGTTTAATCCGGAAATAACAGTCATGGTACGTGTTGGAAAAGTGAAACCGCAGGTGTGGGTTGAGTGTTAAAAGCGCAGCATGACGGAAGAAAGTAACGTTCAACTCCTATAAATGCAATGACAAGGGGATTTAAAAAAGAATGTAACTTTTGTGGAGGTTTAGAAAATTACTTTTTTTTTTTGATGACAGGATTTAGGTACATTTTTAAATGAAGAACACAGTACTTTTACAAGATATTGGAAAATTTACTATTTTATATGGCCGTTCTGTGAGCTCCAAAAGTTACGGTGCACTGTTTAGGTTGTCACGTCGAGCTGTTTTGGAACGATGTCTAATGAATAGATACGGGAAACTAAAGATTCAGAGGTCGATCTGGAGGATCATCACCCGTTATTTTTTTGTAAATGTATAAGGAAATGTAGCGTCAGTTCGCAGTTGAAAATGAAAAATGTAATAAAATCCATACGAACATCATTGAAAAACAAAACTAAGTACTAAATTATATAGAAGTATAAAACAAGAAGATCTGGAAGAAACCCATAATAAGATCTAGAAGGTAGTTTGTAGAAGGATTTCCAGAAAGTTTCCAAATTTTCTAAAATAAGTTAACCTAGAAATATGTTAGCATTCCAAAAGAAAATCCGATTAACAATTATTGGATTTTTTTCAAAAGATTAAATACAGAACACAATAAAATATAGGGAAACTTCTATGAATGAAATCTGAAGAAAAAACACAATATGAACTAGAAGATTATCACAGACAGCTATCCAGCAAGTCCCAACAAAAATCATGAAAATTACTAAGAATTACTAAGAAATTATTCCCAGGATAATCTAAAGAAGTTCATTAGAAAGTTATCGAGAAGTCCACAAATGGTTTTGCAGGATGACAGTAAAAATACCATTGGAAGTAAAGAGTAAAAATCCATAAGAAGGTATGGAGGAAGTCTAAAAGTACGACATTTGAAGAGAGACCAGAGTTAAGTCTAAAGTTGTCCACGTTAAAATTGCAACACACGCAAATAGCATTTTTTTGCCTTTAGTTTAAAATGTTAGAGAGTTTGGGTAATTTTAATTCGGCATACATTTTTCACATCCTGTAAGTTCTATTGAAAAATGCGGAAAAGTTTTTGAAATGGAACGAAATTATGCACGCGCATTTCGAAAATCCAAATCTTTCGCATCGTGCCATAACAAAAAGTTGGGAATTGTGAACTCTACTCTTTCCCGTGTCATCAAACGTCACAGAGAACCGCTGGTCACCGATCGGGAAAAAAATAAAGTGGACAAAAACATCCTCGCAGAAGCGCTAAAGACGACAGAATATTGCAAAAAAAGCTAACCTTGACCAAAAGTTTTGTGCAAAAGATCGAAAATCGGAATCAAAGTCCAGAAGGCACCAAATCGTTACGACCAGCAGAATGTGGCAGCAAATCCGACGAACATGCAAGCATGTTGCGTAATGGATGATGAAACAAAGCTACATAAAGGCGGACTTTTAGCAGATTTCCGTTGCATCCGGCTGCAAGAAACAAGTTCGATGTCCCAGAACACCAACGGAGGCAAAACATTTCAAAATTTGCCAAGAAATTTATGGCTTGGCAAGCGAATTGTATGTGCGGGATGCGAAGTGCTCCATTTGTAACGATTTCAACAATGAATCGCCAAGTGTACGTAAAGAAATGTCTACAAAAGGACTCCTACCGTTGCAGAGGTCGAACAAGAGCACTTCAATTTTTTGGGCTTACTTAGCATCCTGCCACTACTCAAAACAGGTGTTGGAATGCTATAAGGAAAATAAGGTCAACTTCAAAACCCCCAAACACCCTAGAGTTGAGACCAATCTACGCTGGTAATCAACGCTGGATTTTGCTGTCGACTTGAAACATTTGTATACTTTCTGTTACCTTGAAGATGAGTATTCTTTAGATCCAATGTGCTCTCTGGATTACCTGTAAAGAGAAGAATTGAAACGAATTAATAATTTGTTTACTGTCGACTATGAAAGTTTACACATGAATACAATGATGTTTAGCAAATTTGACCATTTAGCTTCAACGAAGTAGAATTATGATTATGATTCCAACTCATCCAGTGTTTGGCAGCACCCTCTCATAATCCAATGAAACTTTGTGGATGTGTAGACTATGTCTTTTCAAGCAACTTTGCATACTTTGTTTTTTCAAAATTTATCTAGACTGCCATTTGAAAAGGGCTTAAGTTTTTCGATCGTTTTTTTTTAAATCAACATAACTCAAAAAGGACAAGACTTACAAAAAAGTGATGTATGGGTGACTTTTATAAATTCGTCTTAACTTTTATGAACAAAATTGTAAAAATTGTAAAATCGATTCTTACACGCTAAAAAAAATATTTTAAAATTTAAAGTCAATTTGCAAAAAATGACTATCTTAGAATTGGGCGATTTTTTTTTATGAAGGCAATATAATTGTCAAAAAGTTCGCCATACATTGCAAGATGGGCACTTTTAAGGAAAAAAAAGGTTTTTCTAACAACAAATTTTTCATTTCCTATTTTTACCGTTTAACGCGCCAACTCGTCTTATAATTTGGTCCTAAAACCTCACAGAAGCCAATTAAATATAATTATAATGACAATTTGGATTTTTTAAAGTTCTTTGAATGTTTGAAAAATCAAGGTTATCATTTGGAAAGGGCTTATTTACAAATTATATATTTGTTCAAGCTTTAGTGATAATACAATTAAATCAGGTGGTTGATGGAAGTATTGACCCATGACTCAATAGCAGTTCAGTTGTTTATATCAAAATTGCTAGATTTCAATAAACAAAATTCAATATATTGCTCAAAAATTATTTTCATGTCAGATGGAGCAGCGGCCCAAAACAAAAAAATTTTGGGCGGGTGTGGTGTTTTCTGGGTAGGGGTGGGGGGGGGGAAAAAACGGCGTTGCGTGGGGCCGCTTGTGGGTGTTTTTTGGTATTTTGGGGGTTCTGTCGGGGGGGGGGGGAAGAGAGACTTGCTCAAGATTATGGAAGCAAAATCAAAACCCCTCGGGAACTATATGACTGGGCAGTTTAACAGTCAAATTAAAGTATTTTAAAACTGAATTTTTGCTTCATATCAGCTGAAAAGTATGAAAAAATGTCAGAAGAACTTGAGGAGTTATATAGCCACGTAAAGACAATACCAGGTACACAGGTTCATTGCTTTGTACCTATTTCAGAAAATAAAATTTCAGCCGAAAGGTTTTCTGATTCAAAGGATAATACAAAAAAAAAAATTCTGAAAGATTTATAAATTAAATATATGAAGCTATACATTAATTGTTATGTTTGTGTTCTCTGTGCGTTGAGTAACGATTATGATGTAGAAGGAGATGTCTCGCTCATCGCCATGAGGCACCAAGAGTGGACAGTAATGTTTGCTAGAATGAAAGATATGAAGAGAAAGTTGAAAGTTCCGTTAGTGTACGGTAGGCTAGAAATAGAACAGAGGTATTGAAAATTGAGTGAAAGGGCATGGTAAAGTAGTATTCGAACCACAGATGGTTCAGGCAAATGAAACGTCTGTGGTTCGAATACTACTTTAAAGGGTGATACGGTCAAAATTTGGTCAAGGGAAAACGCGTGTAAATCGGTGAAATCGTTTATTTAAAAAATCAAATTAAATTTCTTTTTCAAGTTCAATTAGTATAAAATTCAGGAAAAATATTCAGTTAGGCTTCCGCTTTTCCAAATCCGAATTGCCGGGCCTTACGCTTGACCCCTGCCATCAGATTTTGTACAGCCACCTTGTCCACCTTCTTCGCCGCAGAAAGCCAGTTTGCCTTGAACTGCTGCTCGTCCTTAGCAGTTTTTTTGGTCTTCTTTAGGTTCCGCTTGACAATAGCCCAGTATTTCTCAATTGGGCGGAGCTCTGGCGTGTTGGGAGGGTTCTTGTCCTTGGGAACCACCTGCACGTTGTTGGCGGCGTACCACTCCATGGCCTTTTTACCGTAATGGCAAGATGCCAAATCCGGCCAAAACAGTACGGAACAACCGTGTTTCTTCAGGAAAGGCAGCAGACGTTTATTCAAACACTCTTTCACGTAAATTTCTTGGTTGACAGTCCCGGAAGCTATGAAAATGCTGCTTACAAGAAGGAGTCACTACCTTCTTGTAAGTCGATAGTCCGGCTCGTTTTTTGGCTCGATGCACGGTTGTAGACGATACACCCAGCTTATTTGCGGCATCTCGGAGAGATAGGTTAGGGTTTCGCTTGAAACTACCGGCAACTCTCTTTGTCGTCTCAGCGGCTTCCGGTTTTCGATTTCCCCCCGATCCAGACTTCCTGGCTGTCGACAAACGTTCCCCAAACACTTTAATTACATTTGTAACGGTTGATTTGGCAACTTTTAGCGATTTTGCCAACTTTGCGTGCGAGTAGCTCGGATTTTCGCGATGCGCGAGCAAAATTTTGATACGCTGCTCTTCTTGCTTGGACGGCATTTTGACAACTGAAGAGTGAATTCCAAAATCAAAATAGGAGCAACATTCTACACACACACACCTTCAAAATGAGGGGTGTTCAGGTTTTTTAAATGCAAAATTGAAAGAAATACGTCAAGTTGATATTGACCAAATTTTGACCGTATCGCCCTTTACCATGCCCTTTCACTCAATTTTCAATACCTCTGTTCTATTTCTATCCTACCGTACACTGACGGAACTTTTAACTTTCTCTTCATATCTTTCATTCTAGCAAACATTACTGTCCACTCTTGGTGCCTCATGGCGATGAGCGAGACATCTCCTTCTACATCATATGAAGCTATGTTAATTACTAATACGTGAAAATGTACACATATAGAAATAAATAAAATAATTTCCTTACCAAGCAAAAACCTATGAGTTTTCATTGACATAAACAGTTTATCGAAAACTCATATAACGTCATATTTGAATCGTCTTTAAACGGATATGCATCACGTCTTATCAAATTAGAATTTTCTAACTTGATAAGACTTGATGCATATCCATTTCAAGACGATTCAAATATAACGTTCGCTATTTTTTTAGATTTATCAACCCCCTCTATCACAATTTTTCCCTTACCTTTTACACGTACTGTAACAAAGCTTGACATTGCTCTGAAAGCTTGAAACATTGCTGACATAAACTTTGTATGTGATTACAGGCATCTTCATTGGTACACTAAGAACTGGAAATGTCATGGGTGTTCTGAGACGTTTTAATTTTATCTGATTCTGTAAGAGTAGAGTGGCATATGTATGCATCATTTTAAAATTAATTGTAAATATTTATTACTTTAAATTTTTTTCAACTAAGATCGATTTACAGCTGTTGTTGCTTTGCTTTCCCAAGCGATGGTGATGCGTTGGCTTGAAGTTTTCGTTTGTTATCATTTTTACTATCGCTAGTTTACATCATCAACAATGACGCATAAGTTTTGCCTGCCGGTAGTGAATATTAGTGTTGAGATATATCAATATAGTTGACAACGACGTTCACTTATATCGAAAATGACTTCATTTTGATTAAAATTACATTGCATTTTCATTTTGCAGCGTTTGGTGGGGCAATAAAGCTCGATTCAAAGTAAATCTGGACGCACGGTTTAATACACCACCGCGTCCCGGAACAAAAAACGTTTGACAGGCATTTGTTGATGTTTCGTTGATGAAGAAATTGGTGAAAAGTTTTTCTCGATTGATCGACGCATCTCGAAATTACGGATCATGGAACTTGAGAAAAGAAAATTAATTGTGCATAAACATCTACAGAATCCTTCGTGGTCTGCCTCAAAAATAGCAAAAGTGTTAAAATTTCCAAAGTCAACGGTGTGTTTTGCAATCAAACGTTACAATGATACTCTGAGTGTGGATAGAGCACAGCGCATCTATCATAAAAGTGGCACTAGAGGCAAAGAGCTGAGGAGAATGGTGTTGAGGTACGTGAAAGGCAACCCAGGTGCCTCCATACGTGATTTGGCAAAGAAATACGATTCCAACTTTTCCACCGTGCGTAACATTTTTCAAGAGAAGGATATAAGTCTTTTTGTGCCAGTAAACATCCGAATCGCTCCCTGAAACAAAATTTAGTGGCCAAAAAGCGAGCATAATTACTATACGAACGAGTTTTGACGAAATTGGTATGGCTGTATTTTAATTGATGACGAAACATGTGTCAAAATGTATTATAAACAAATCCCCGGACGAACATTTTACCTGGCAACTGGTCGTGGGGATGTCCCTTCTAGGTATAAATTTGTTTTTGCTGATAAGTTTGCTCGGAAACTAATGATTTGGCAAGGAATCTGCAGTTGTGGCCTAAAAACCAAGGTTTTCATCACATCTCACACAATGACGTCGAAGGTTTACATTTAAGAGTGTCTGAAAAAGCGGATTTTACCCTTCATTCGACAACACAAGACCAACGTTATGTTTTGGCCGGATCTAGCCAGCTGCCACTACTGTAAGGAGGTACTAGAATTGTATGCTGCAAACAATGTAATTTCGTCGCCAAAGAGAATAATCCACCGAATTGCCCTGAGTTCAGACCGATCGAAAAATATTGGGCAATTGTCAAGCGAAAACTTCGAGGATGCGGTATAGGAGTGACAAATGCACAACAAATGCGTTTAAAGTGGAATAAGTTCGCCGGTACTGTGTCACCAGCGACTGTGCAGATCATGATGACATCGATCAGAAGTAAAGTGCGACAGGTCGTTCGAAACGGTAAAATGTAATAACTTTTTATATATCGTTTGAATAAGTACCCTTTTGTTTGACGTTTTGATCAACCGTGTATGTTGTTTAATTCTTGAGTTATGATCACTTGAATGCGTCCAAATTTACTTTGAATCGAGCTTTAAGAGCGCAAGTCATTCTGCCTAAACATCAGGACATATTATTAGTTGCTCACACCAATGATCATAACGCACACCCTTTTCGATAATGAAGCGAACAATAGGATTCTAAACTGTTCTAAACTTCGACTTGGCAATTTATAGAAAGCAGAGTGTGATACTATCACTGCTATCACTCTTCGAGAGGGACTTCATTTTGATTAAAATTGATACTAAAAAAAAGTTCGATTTACTGAGTCACTTTTTCGTCAGTGACCAGCTGAAAATAAGTAATTTTGTGCATTTCGTGTAATATTGTTATTTTCTATGCTGTTGATGAATTAGATGATTGTTTATTCTAGCGGTGCTAAGGATCTATTTAGCTTAATTCAATTAATTTGGCAATTAATTTAGTCAATTGGGACAGTTGCACCGGTAATTCACTGTCAGTCGATATGATTCGCTTTGACAACATCGTTCACTGTCCAAAAAAGTATATGTGTAGGTGTATTTGATGTTTAATCAATGACAATCAGAGAGTAAACAACAATGAAAGAATTGTCAAGCAAATGAAAAGTGCACTCTTTGTCGTTTTCCGAAATTTTTTGATATCAGGTATTTGTAAATTGTTCCTAGCTTCGTCTAAAAGTGGATTGCGGCTAAACCCGCCAGTATCACACCTCTTTCAGTGCGCTTTCAAAGAAACGTGCTACGACTTGGCAATTTAAAGAAAGCAGAGTGTGATACTATCACTGCTGATCATGTGACGGCCTTTTGCATGAGATAAGCCCTCTCACCTACGGCAAGGTGACAACCATGATCTTCGAGAGGGACTTCATTTTGATTAAAATTGATACTAAAAAAAAAGTTCGATTTACTGAGTCACTTTTTCGTCAGTGACCAGCTAAAAATGAGTAGTTTTGTGCATTTCGTGTAATATTGTTATTTTCTATGCAGCTGATGAATTAGATGATTGTTGATTCTATCGGTGCTAAGGATCTATTTTGCATAATTCAATTAATTTGGCAATGAATTTAGTCAATTGGGAAAGTTGCACCGGTAATTCACTGTCAATCGACATGATTCGCTTTGACAACATCGTTCACTGTCCATAAAAGTATATGTGTCCCATCTGGAAAAACGCTGTTGAAAATTTCTCTGTAGCCTTTATGAATGGGACAACCTAGTTTTGGTATTTAAACTATATTTTCTGAACAAAACATGGTACTTTCAGTGCGTAGTGTAAAATATCGGCCATGAACATTAGATTCCAACGGATAGCCCTTTTTCGATAAAAAAAAATCCATATAGGACAGTTATGCTTTTATGGGCACTTCAAAACTAACGAATAACCAATGTTATATAATTTTGTATGGTCGAGATTTAGCAGCTCTGGTGAATATTAATGATGAAATTAAATTTGTAAAGGCTTTACTATATGTACTATATATAAAACATGTCAGGTTAGCAAACATTACTTAGAATGGTGAAATTCTTCATATGTGTGTTTTGAAATATTCCTTCACTGCAAGCTAGTAGCTAAAAAAAAATTTAGAATATTTTTTTTTTTGAAGATCGAAAACTCATTGCGAAAAACGATTAGGCTTATTTTTGTCTTTGCAAATTTGAAGGGAGGTAAAGCAATGAAATAGAAGGTCATTTTTTCGTGCATACATCAACCCGTACAAACACAAATAACTCCATCGAATGAATTTCATACCTTCATCAGGCGCAATTTGCACTCCACTCCAATGTAGCGAATACTGCTCTGATTTGATATTTGCGCAATCAAAACCCTTATACGGATGACAACCCGTGCGGATATGTGTTACCGTGCACATGTCCAAAGTAACAACATTGCATTCAACAACCCTCCGATACCGTTTGCCTGTCCACTATCTACACCGCCAACAGCTGTAGGAGCAGAGCCCTTTCCGCAACGACAACATTTTTGCCATTTGCCTTGCCTGTTCATTTTTTTCCTATTTCTATTTTCATTAATTGATATCAACTGTTTTTGCACGAACGCCTCCACGCTCGTCGGTCGCTCCGGCGAGCTAACTGGCTGACTAACTGACTACTGGCTGACTTACTTACTGATATCGCGCGTCACTGCCATGCCTGAGTGGCTGTTGCTCGTTGGCAGAAATGTATACAACTTTGACGGGTTGCTGGAAAAAGGGGTTAAATATACATTGATTGATGTGGATGGTTTTATTTTTGGGATTCACAATAATCGAAGATTGGACCCAAAAAAATAAACTAAACTTCACTGGTTTACGTGTGGTTTGCAAACCGCAATTTGATCGATTGTTCAAGCGGATAGCTCGGAAAACTCAATTAGGGAGCAGGTTTCGATGTCATGAGACCTTTTGCAATTTGCAGGAATTGTTTGTTTTTTAGATGAAACTTTCAGGTTCTGAACTTGGTAAGAAAAATACAAATGGTCTTTTTTGCTAACACAACAAATCAAAACTCACAAACGTAAATGTAAGCCATATTGACGTTTGTAATGAAATTAAGGCATTAAAAGAACTGATCACGTTCTTTTTCACAAAGAAATCTGCTGTGTGGTAAGAGCGATATCTAGCAAATTGTGAAAGCTGACTCCTTGGCATTATGTAACTGTCATTGGATAACAATCAGTGGTGGAACGACTAGGATTGACCCCTGACACTCTAGGGGCGCTGCGCTTATATATATATACTACTAGTGCCAATATCGAGAAGGTAGATTCTATTGATTTACGACGTGACATGGTATCGCCCTAAGGGGATACATTTGGTAGATTATTATGAGTGAAAATTAGCTGCAGACCATTTTACAAACAGGATCGATCATTTGGATGATTTATAGAACCCTACACCCCAATTTTTGAGTTCAGTACCCATTTGAACTCATCTGTTTACATTTTTATTCGAGTCAACTTCATCGGTTACTCAGATGTCAGTGAGTCAATTTTCGCAAAATTCCCGACGTTCTGAATCGTACGACAAAGATTAATTCACACTCCATGAACTCACGTTAGGTCCACATGGCTATTCTCAGCAAACATCATCACCATCAACAACAGCAGCAAAAAAGTGGCAGCATTCAGACTTGGAAATGTGTAAGCTTGGGGTTATCTCTAAATAAATTTCATAATTTATTACGTAATCTACAACAGGAACAGACTACGACAAACATTCACACTCTCTCGTCGTCACACATTATACCAAAGCGCCTGTACGTCTTCGTCTCGGCGCGAGAATTTATACTGCTCAACAACGACCGACAGTCATGGCTCCTTCTGTACGGGAGCCGACTTCTCAGTCAAAATTTATTGAATGCAGGACAGACGAGAAACCACCTTCCGTGCAGAAGGAAACCTGACCGTATGTGTAAGACAGCATCGGGCCTACAAACATATTCCCGTTTTTGCTGTGCAAAAGTGCCACCTACATCACATGTATACATGTCGCAGACAAGAGATTGAGGAAAAAGTTTTCTACCATTCCCAGGAAGTAAATTTAATCAAACACAATCCAACTAGCTCTTGTTACCAACGATATGAATGATGCAATTTGTAATTCATAGTACTCCACTCTTCTTGAGTTATGCTTGCTACTCCTCCACCGATTCTATACGATTAGTGTTTCAATTCATGCGTCAATAAAATTTGAATCAATTGAAAGCAATGAGCAATAGGACAAACTGCAACAGATAAAACGGAAGTACATCATACAGACGTTCAACTAGTTTACCAATTGTATGCTAAACTGTCGGATGTCGGAGGCGACGCGAGTTGGAATTTGATAGCACTCCAACCAAAAACGTATGCACTGACCCGAGCAAACATATCTTTAAAATAATCGATTATTCGTCAAGGCTCAATTATATTTAAAATCAATTAACGAAACCAAAAACAATGTCTTCAAAAGCAAAACAATAACTGATATTCCTTGTTACCTTTTTGTTAGTGGAATTAAAAGGAAGGAAACGTGAAGTTGATGAAAATATTCCACTTATGCGCTCTAAACAGTTACAAAATGTGAAGCTGCCTGCCTACGCTATTGTCACATCAAAGGGAAAGTTTCTTCGGGATGCACCAATGTACGCTGCTGCTCAGCCAATACAATTAGATAAGTCGAATAAAGGCTCGAAAGGCAATTTAGTTAGCAAATGTGGAAAAGTTTTGCACACCCTCAACGAATAACGAAAGCGACACATGGAAGACGGCATCATTTGCCACCGTCAGCCATGCGGTGTGTCGGGGGATTATTCAGGGAACGAAAGTCAACGAACTTTTCCCCCAAATGCCACATCAATTTCATTATAAATAATGAAGCTTCCAATCGGGGGGAGAGTAGATGAAAGTTTCAATCCCCGACAATTTCGGGTTCATATTTGGCACGTTATAACAAACACAGAGACGAACCACGGTTTCGTTTTAGCAGGTGCGTGAATTTACCACGAAAATGCGGCAAAGTAGGCATTAATTTGTTCCCATCGCCTACACGCGCGCTGACTCAGGCATAGCGCACATGAATGTTCTTTGCTTATCCAGGCACTTTGATCTCCGACAGCTCTCAGATCCAACATAATTGCTAACACGAGATTGGCGAGCAAAACGAGAAATGGGAACGAATCGAAGCGTCCAGGCGAAGGGGGGCCCGGTGGTGGCGCGTTATTGATTTTAACAAGAAGTCTTTGTTTACAGAGCTTTCATCGCCTGTCTTCACAGTTGGTGGTTGTTGACAGCGTGCTCTCCGAGTGCACTAACGGCGAATGGGACGTTTTCCTATTACAGGAACGTGAGAAAATATGCTGAACTAAATTTAAATAACAGTCTGATTCACTGATAATTTGCAGGGGGGATGCAACTAACGGGAAATTGGCAAGTTGGTGCATTATGGTTCGGATCGAGATACAAATTAGATTTCAGCTTTCGGTTTGATTTTCTAATCGAATTTCTAAATACATTTCCGGTAGATCAAACAAATTTGAATTGAATTTTTCAAAATTGAACCAGAGAAAATAGCAGTGACGTTTAAAAAAAAAGGCACGTTACAATTGAAAAGAAATGTTCAAGGTAATATGTCTGTTTGCCTGTGTCAAAATTAGATATCTAACAGAATAAATTGTTCATTCCCAATCGAATTTTACAATTCATTATAAGTAAAGTTTAACCAAGAATATAGAAATGACTTTTTTAGATTTTTCAGGCTATGCCAGGACTATTCAGGACGCGGTATACAACATTTCTTCCATTTAAGGATCAACCAAACGAAGATCATATATAATAGGGGAAGGTGCTCTAATTGGGTCTGTGGATCTAGGATTTAGGCCAAATTCGAAGTAAATATTAATTCACTATTTTTACCCTAAAAATAAAAAATATACAAGAGCATTGTCACACTGACATATAAATATGAAGAAAAATTAAAGACAGGCAATTTTTAACGATAGGCCGAGTTCTAGATCCATAGACCCTCATTAGAGCACTTTCCCCTAGATAAATAACTATGCTTGTAGTATTTGTAATAACTAGTAATAGTTGTAGCATTTTTCTCTTATATTAATGTATACATGAATATATTAATACTTCATTCTAAAACTAGGGAATGGGAGGAATCATCAGGGTACCCGATTGAAGCTGACTGGATGGGGTAAATGGGAGAGCAAGCTCACCATTGCAAACCGTGTGTGAATAGAGGGCGGGCTCTTCTTCCCGCCCATTGGGGCATCGTCATGTTAGCTAGCTCGCTTTTTGGCCAATTGTGCAACCTTGTCGTTGAAAGGAGATTCTTTAGGTCTACGTGGATACGTATAAGTGATGTTGCCTATCGATCCACCCAACCCGTTTTTGGCCCTTCATACAATGGCATGATCCATTTATCAAAACTGTTTTAAGTAATAATACTTCAGTTAGGCATGAAGATGAGTTAATGTACCAGAAACTGGACGGACGCCTGCGGAGTTGGGTAGTAAGTACTTTCAAGAACGTGGAGCAAGACAGGTAATTGTTACCCATTGTATCTATATTAATAAACTTTATTTTCAATAGGTTTGCGTCGACCATCAGTTGATTCGGTTGAATCGGTTGAGTCGATACTTTGTTCCGCAATATGTTGTTATCGAGCGTAGCGTTTTGTCTATTGTTTCGGTTGTTTATTGTTCGTTGCGCGAGTGATCGAGTGAGCATGAGAAGTCGTGGTGCGCCGGGTAAGATGGGTCGGTGGTGAGGTACATAATTAATTGTGATCCAAATTATTCGTTCGCCATGCTCGTCGGGCCACCCTATCTTGGAACAAATAAACCACTGTCCCATTTTGTAAGTGACTCCAGCGGCATCCGTACTGTTGGTGTAGATTGCCTTGTTTTCCTAATGAAATACCACTATCACACTCTGTGAGTGGCCCCAATAGCATCCTTACTGTTGGTTTAAACCGGCTTTTCAGCATTATTAAAAATCATTTTGTTTTCCCAATGAAAAACCACAAACACACTTGATGAGTGGCCCCAAAGGCATCCTTACTGTTTGTTTAAATCGGTTCAAATCGGAAATCGGTACTAATTTTCAAATATTTCACTTGACAGCTTATCATTAACCAAAACGAACCCTGCTGCTACCCAACCCTGCTATCCAAAATCCCAGTGATTTCACGTGGAAGTGCAGTGGCTTCCAATAAAGCGAGTATCACGTTGACATATTCCTACCCTTTCCTTAGGTGACCTGCATTCGGGCGGGCCGGCGCCGGTATTGTGTTAGTTAGGGATCACCTGTTTTAACACATTGAAGATGTATGTTAGTCCGAAGTATCATCTGCTGGTTCTCTGTGTAATCAGCTGATCTGGCCACAACGGAGTAGCAACCTCGGGCGGTCAATCATGCTCATGCTCTTCATACAATGACATGATGAGGACAATCAGTAACTATTAAAGCTTGTTCAAGTCAAACAACGAGGAGAGCCTGTTGGTGCCGGACTTAGTAACACACACGACACACACACACACACACACACACACACACACACACACACACACACACACACACACACACACACACACACACACACACACACACACACCGAAGTAACACACACATACACACACACACACACACACCGAAGTAATACTGCATGGTTGTTGGGGAAACCCAGGTAATCGGTGAGTTAGGAGTGTGTTTTTAGTGGGTAGGCGCACATGTGAATCCCACACAGCGCCAAATCAGACACGGACATGTGCATGAACATGAACACTACAGAGAGAGAGAGAGAGAGAGAGAGAGAGAGAGAGAGAGAATAAGCTCATACCTGAATTCAGCATGCAAATCTCATGATTGAGATTCTCTTGCATTTTCACTTACTCATACTCAAAACGCCAAACAAAGCCAATCATATTCAAACGCGAAAACTCCTCGGCTGATTTAGCGTCCTGAACTCGACTAGGCAAAATACATGTGCACATAAACTCATGCGTTTTGAAGATTTCAGTAATTCCGAACACATCAAAGAACAAACTGATCATGATTTGGACTAATATCATATAAGGTAATACCAGCACCGGCCCCGTCCGAATGCAAGTCAAATAACGAATGTGCACGACAGAAAGATTCAAACATTAGAGCCGGTTTAAACTAAAAGTAAAGATGCAAATACGGCCACTCACAAAATGTGATGTTCCCTTACTTCCTTGGGAAAAACCCCAAAGGCGACTTTTGTGTTTCATAGCAGACTGTGCATTGTATTCTTATTACTACTTAAAAAATCACACACACACACACACACACACACACACACACACACACACACACACACACACACACACACACACATAATCTGGGCGGGAAAAACACACAATCTGGGCGGAAGAGATACATCATTTTAACACTTTTTATTTGTAACTGTTCTACTGCTTCAATTTAAGACAGAGAATGAACTGATGAATCAATTTTTAATTCAAGATTTTCAAAAGGAAAAGGAATAATTGAACTTGGTGAGTCCATTCGAGTTTTGGAAAATATGTTCAATTTTATTTCTATCAACATCTATTTTGTTCTCGTTGACTATAAGAAAAACATGAAAGAATGTTCGTTCCCATCGCCGCTTGATCTGTTAGCTTTGGCAACAAGTAAAAACCGGAAAGTACATCGTGAGAGTTATAGAAGCTTTTTCTCATAGTTTATGAGTTCAAATAAGGGATCTTTATAGCATGTTGGCAGCAGTACAGTTCGACATTTAATTTTAATCGTATATATTGTCCAACATTTCGCGTATCAGCTAGTCGGTTACGTCAAGCATGCCTTCAGACGAATTATTATGTTGGAAATAAGAGAAAACAGCAACTTTGCTTTGATGGATCATTCACGGACGTGAAAATGTTTAATACGATCCGATCGTTGATCATTTTAAGAAGGAAAGTTTTGTGAAGCAACTGACTGCTTTTTGAGTGAACTCATTGAACCTGCGGACAAGACGTCACTGGGGCAATCAGTTTTTTTTTCCATTGATTTCTTTTTATAAACTCAGTTTATCTTATTTTCTTCTAGAATTTTGAGATTTTCTTTTTGAACTTAAAATGCCAACACAGGCTTAAATTGCTTTACATTTTCAAAACAGGTCTACTATTGAATATTTTACTAGAGAAAAACTGCCAAACTTTTCTTTGTGAAATATTGATGGAATGTTGGGTAAAACTAGTTTAGAGTGTAATGTTTACATGTGCAAAATTTCGTCACAACCTGTCAAGTGGTTATCTGTCAAGTGGATGGCTTCCAAGCACGAAGTCGAAGACAAAATATTATGGAAAATCCATACCGGTTTCACAGGTGGATCGTGAAACAGTTGGGATTCGACAATTCTACCGTGTCCCGTGTAGTAAAATCGTTCAAGGAGACCCAGACGACTAGTTTCACGAAGGTGACATCCGGTTTCGGCCGGATCTGGCATCGTACCATTACGCGAAACCGGTGATGGAATGGTACGAAGCCAATGATGTTTTTGTGCCGAAGGAGGCAAATCTGCCAGAGTTCACCCAGTAGAAAAATTCTGGCCGATTATAAAGAGCAAGCTCCTGAAAACAGGGAAGGTCTTCAAAAACGACAAGGATTCGAAGAAAGTGTGTAAGAAAGATGGCGAAAGTGTTGCACAGAATTTTACGGGTAGTGTTAAGTCCAAGGTGCGGGCATTTAGCCTAGGAGAGGTTGAATAAAGAAAACTTTTCAAAAACATAGCTAATATGTGTTTATTTATTCCCTGAGAGTTTCAAAAATATGCGGCTTACAATGAATTTTGGTGATCATTTTTGTCTGTTTTCTTTTTTCGAGTACAATATTTATTTTTTTCGTACCATTTTTTAGTCACTGTTGAGTAGTGGCAAGATGCTGGAAAACAGGGTTATTTGAGATTGTTGTCCCAGAATAGGTAATAGACGCTTTTTGAAACACTCTTGGATGTAAATTTCACGGTTTATATTCCCAGTTATGATAATTGGTTGACTGATTTTTCCGCACGTACAAATGGCTAGCCACACTAGATTTTTTTTCGCAATCTTTTCCATTTTCTGTTCCTTAAACTTGGGCTCTAGGTTTTCTTTATCCTTATCGGCCTTGAAATTTGTCTTATCTATCTGCACATTACAGCCACAATACATTTGAGACTGTTTTCTGAGACGCACCGACCAAATTTGCCACAGTTTTTTGAGAACATTTTAGATTGTCTAACCATTTGTCCAAAATAGGATTTTGCACTTCCTATTGTTGCGTCGCCCTTCCGAAAACGGGAATTTCATTATAATAAAAAAAAATAAGATATTTCAAAAAATTTAATTTCCAAACCAAAACAATACACGGGAAGAAAGCTGTGTGTAATTTTAAAAATATAAAAAAAAAAATATTTTGAAAAAGAAAAAAAAAAAAAAAAGGACAGGGTTTGTGGTGAATTTTTTTAAAAAAAAAAAAATTTTTCATTTTTCTGGGGGGCGGCTTTTTTTTTTTTTTTTTTTTCTTTTTTTTTTCTTTTTTTTTTTTTTTTTTTGTTTTTTTTTTTTTTTTGGGGGGGGGGGAAAATTAAAACCTGAATTAATCCACCGATGGTGTGACTGAACCCTTCTTACACTTCACCAGAATTACGAACTCAAATGTGGCCAATATGGTACTGTATACATATTTTAATCAGAAATTCCAGGAAGAACCAGGAATATTCGATATGTCATACATTCAGTTTATAAAGTGAATTATTTGTCAATCCTGAACGTATTGTTCATCGATGTGATTAAAATATTGCCATTAATAGTCTTTAACGACCTGTTTATATTAGGTATATAAAAGGAAAAATTACAGAAATATTAGAAATTCCATATAATCAGTCCATATAATGAATTATTACACAATCCTAAGCGTCAATTTTGATTATCGATATGGATTCAAGATGCTTAACAAGTACATGGTCCTTGAAAATTGTGTAGTTATAGTGAATGGAGACTTTGTGTAATTTTCGAATATACTCGTTGCAGTTCAAAGCCGGACCACTCGAGCCAATCGATCCCACTCTAATTCTATAGAGTCACATAGTGTGGCTAGTCCGCTGAATGTGCTATACAACGCACCAGATGCAGAACAATAGAATACAAGCGGTATCGATTGGGGTGAGTGGTCTGGTTCGGTTTTGAACTGCAACGAGTATATTTTCATCTCACAATTATGTGCTCTCAGGTATTGTTTTGGTCATATCTCCATGCAGGATTATCCAATCCTAATGAAATTTTGATCAATTATTTAAAAATTTTATAAGTTTAATTTGGCGCTAACAAAACTAAAATCGGTACACAAATAGCTCAGTATGTAATCGGAGACTAAACTGTTTGATTACTATTATAATAGGCCGTCAAGTACTGTTTCGTTGATATCTTCGTAACGAAATGTCCAAATAAAAAAAAATCAATAGCGTTCTATGGGAATGTTGTAGCTTTCATTTGCCGTCAACAGAACTGAAATCGGTTCACAAATGGCTGAGAAACCGATGTGACATTATTTGTAACGCACACACACACATACACACACACACATACACACACACACACACACACACACACACACACACACACATACACACAAGATATATGAGACACGGGCCCCTGGGGGCGGGGAAAAAAAGGAAATTTTTAAGGGATTTAAAAACCCTTTTTTTGTGGGAGAAGGGGGAAAAAAAAGTAAAAAATAATTTTTTTGTTGTTTTATAAAATATTTTTTTTTTTTTTTTTTTTTTTTTTTTATAAGAAAAAAGGGGGGGGGGGGGTGGGGGTGGGGTGGGGTGTGGGGTTGGTTTGTGTTTTGTTGGAAAAAAAAAAATATTTTTTTTTTTTTTTTGTATATTTGGAAAAAAAAAAAAAAAAAAAAAAGATGGATTGTGGTTTTTTTTTTGTGTATGATATGTATGATATGTACTACCACCCATTGTAGCACGGAAACTAAGTCCGACAGCAATGGGCTCTCCTCTCTGTTAGACTTGATCAAGCTTTAATAACCACTGATTATCCTAATCATGCCGTTGTATGAAGGGCCAAAAAGGGGTTGGGTGGATCGATATGCAACATCACTTATACGTATCCACAGGGATATAAAGAATCTCCTTCCAACAACAAGATTGAACAATTGGTCAAAAGAGCAAGCTATCTAACATGAGGATGCCCCAATGGGCGGGGAGAAGAGCCCGCCCTCTATTCACAAACTGTTAGCAATGGGGAGTTGGCATTCCCACTCTCCCCATCCAGAGTGCTTCAATCGGGTGCCCTGATGGTCCCTCCCATTCCCATGAAATATTTATATAATGGTGTATATATTTATGTGAATGAAAAATACTACAAGCATTCGTATCTATAATATATGATCTTCATTCGGTTGATCCTGAAATGCAAGAAATGTTGTAAAATGTTAAAGTGTAGAGATCTGTGGTTCGCGCTTAAGCACGTTTTCGTTCGTTTTCAGCGATAGTAGCATTTCACCAAAATTTTGATTTGAAGTATCCTGAAAAAGTTTATTAAACCTATTGAAATTTTACAAAACTAACATTTATACATTTTAATTTACTGTTGCCATGGTCACTATTTGCTACTTGATGCTGATTTTATAATAGCAATCTGCTTTTATTTTTGCTGACCTATTAGTTATTGCTACCGAGTTAGGAGTGGAAAGATTTAAGTGGAAGGGAGTTAAAGATAAATGGGCAAAAAACAATAAGTAATGTTTTAATCATCTTTGAAGTAAAATCAATAAAACAATATTACCAAATATAATGATATTGTGAGTTATGATCAAATAATGACAAAGCTTGAAATGTAAAATCAAACACTAGCCTAATGGCACACAGCGCTGCATGAATCAGATCAGCTCAGAATTGGTAAAAATTCATTTGCAAACCGGAAATGAAAAATACATTCAGCAATAAGAGCAAAAACCTACCACAGATTCCGTAATTTTCAAAAGCCTACCACAGCTGTAATTTTCTGCGTTATATACTGGACATATAAGGAATGCTAGATGTCATAAATTGAATGTATGTTTCGTATTTAAGCCAGATACCGCCTAAATCAGGTTTGTTGCATGAAAATGTGAAGGTCATGATATGATGGAAATAATACGATGTTGTAAAGAACTACTACATAATGTACATATAATAATTAAATGCCGCTATTTGCCTCTTCCGCTGCGATGTTAGATGATTGAAACTCTAAAATAGCGAAAATTCCAACGTGATATAATGAAATAAAGTTGATCACCTGGCATCCTAGCAAAATAGCAAAGAAAATGTAGGCAAATAAATTTCATATGAGTATGATTACTGCCCAAAAACGGAAACTCAATAAATACAAAACAAATAAAATTTAAAAATGAATGACAGGAAATTCTTCGATAACTCTTTTTTTCCTACTGGTCCCATAAATGATTCTTTATGTCTGTAAAATAGAAAAGGTAGGCTCATAAACAATGTTAGTTTTTGAATTAATTAATTTGGACGACGAATATTTTTTTTTTGTAGAATTTGTCGTATACAATCCTCTTTCTAAAAAAAAATTTAAAAACCATCCTATCTTTTCAAATACACAACGTGAGTTAGGTGGGCCAAAACTTACAACGATGCAAATGCGAAGCTGAAAATAGCATTGAATAATATTGTGAAGGGATGTTATAATATAAAATGATAATAACAATTATATTTGTAATGTCTGCATGTCTACTGATCCTGCTGCAATTGTAGAAGGACTTGCATTATCATAGCCACGGGGGAAGAAAACAATTCAAAATTATTATACAACATTTGGAACTTCCATGGATGATCTGAAATTATATACCGTATAAAGAATACTTCCATTTTCCGTGGTAGGGTAAGATTTCAGCATGCTACTTTACCGGGTCACGCTGCCTACATCGCCTTGGTGCGGCGGCCACCTAATGTATAGATAACGCGATACAGCGTTTCTTACTCAGCCGTTGGATGCCAGGACAGACGCTGTATGAGCTGCACCTCCTTGGTGGACAGACGCTCGGAACGCACCTCCTCAATCTAGCTGAAGTCAGAAGGACAACAGTGCCCAGGCTGCACTACCAGCTAAGTACGCAACCCTTAGCTGGCGGTCTTTGTCATCTCTTGACCCGTGGAAGCATGAGGTAGGAACTTGTGAGGACCATAGCTATGTTGCGTGGACGCACGCTCCATCCCAGGTGTCTACTCACCATTTTGCAGCCCTCCCTGATTTCCACAGTCAATTCTTTGAACGCCTTCCAGTTGACAACCAGGGCCATCCATAGAGCACTGAGCTGTCTTCTGCAGCGATGGATTTTCAGAAAAACATTGCTCCATTCCGTTAATGAGATCGTGTAGATGACAAAAACGCTATTCAAATCATTTAATATATTTGAATATCATTTGAAAGGTGTGAGTATGGTTCCTTCCATATGACAAAAATTCCCGACTTTTGGATTCCCGCATTTTTCCCGCATTTTCACGATTTTTCGAGTCTGTGGCCACCCTGTATATTGTTTCTAACATAGATATGCATGATTGACTGTCTAACTGTCTGTTGGTCTGTCTGACTATCTAACTATCTAAGGAAAATTATGGCGAAAAAATCTAGGTTATTTTGCTTGATAGGTTCCACAAGTTGATCAAATTGTGTATTGTTTTAACTCTAATATCTATAATCCTTAAGCTCATATTCATTACGACATTCAATTGATGATTACTTTTTTAAATCATTTGTATATTTCAATGATTGCAATACACAAGCAGCACAAACTTGATATCATTGGTTACAGCAACTTTGTTGTGACTCAATTAAGTCAAATTTGAATTATTAAAACTTATCTGCAACAAGTTTACGGATAGAATACATTGTTGGACAAATTTGTGGTACCAATCAAGTAAAACAATGTCAAAAAAATTAAATATCACAACATGTCATCACTCATCAAAATGAATGTTATTTGCGAGCAACGTTTCGAGCGATTCGCACATTTTATGGTCGCAATAATCGTCCTACCGAGAGGATTATTCGCAATGTGGTAAACAAATTCGAGGAAACTGGTTCGGTGAAAGCTCAACCACCACCCGTGCGTCAGCGGAACGCAAGGTCTGCCGAGATTATCGCCGCTGTACGCGAAAGTGTGCAGGAGAACCCGCGGCAGTCGATTCCGCGCCGCGCACAAGAACTTGGCCTCTCGGCGCTTAACTTGGCGAATTCTGCGTCGAGACTTGGGTCTGCACCAATACAAGATTCAATTGGTCCAAGAGCTCAAGCTTAACGATCATAGACAGCACCGTGCATTCGCTGATTGGGTTTTGGAGCAGTTGGAAACAGACTCCGATTTTGTTCAAAAACCTTCTTCAGCGACGAGGCCCATTTCTGGATGAACTGCCGAATTTTCGAATTTGGGACAAGTCCAATCCACATCATGTGGCAATGCATCCCCAGAAAGTCACTGTTTGGTGTGCATTTTGGGCAGAAGGCGTCCTCGGTCCTTACTTCTTCGAATACGGTGCAGGCGAGGCCATCACCCTCAACGGAGAGCGCTACAAATCGATCATTACCGACTTCTTCTGGTCTAAACTGGACGATGTGGATGTGATCGATATGTGGTTCCAACATGACGGTGCAACGAGAAACACAGCGCACGAAATAGTCGGTTCTACATGAGCGATTTCCGGTTATGGTTATTTCGCACGGAGGCGATGTCAACTGGTCACTAAGATCGTGTGATTTAACCCTGCTAGACTTTTTGTTGTGGCGTTATGTGTGTGTGTGTGAGGTTATGTTGAGTCGCAGGTCTATGCCAATAAGCCGCAAACCACCGATGCTCTCAAAGCCATCAACAAGATTCAGCCCAACTTGTGCGCCAGAGTTATGGAAAATTGGACCTCTCGGATGCACGCCACCAAGGGAAACCGAGGCGGCCATTTGAACGATGTCACATTCCATACATAATGGTATTAAAAAGCCTTTCGAATAAACAATAAATCCCGTCAATATCTCACACACAGTGTGTTTTATTCAACTTTGAAGATAGGAAACGCTTAATGGAAAACCGTTGTATCATAATTTGAAACTGAGCTTCAGAACGAGTAACCGGTAAATGAATCTAAATTAGCCCAATTGATTTCTTAACTTTTGTTTATAATAAAATTGGATTAGTAATCTTTGGTGTGGATCGTGATGTTGATGATGATGATGATGAAAGTTTTGTCACTATCAGCGCGAGGATTACCTGGGTCTGTAGAAACATATCGGAAGAGAATGATGGTTTGTTGTAGCAAGGTGAGTTAATTAGTCTTTCATGATAATCGTAGGTATAAATCGTAGAAAGTTAATGATGATAGATTATGGATTTGGATATTCATAGATATTTTCGGGAATTCTTGGATTTTGCTGCTAACCAACAAACTGGTAAGGTTTAAGTTTTAGTAGAAATCAAACAACCATGTTGTTGCTGAATTCGCCCCAAAAACTAACACATTATAAGTGAATACAAATAATCACTACTTGGAAACTCCCTGTTAAATCCCTTGAGCATGAACTGAGCACTCGGGTTTTCCTGTAGAAGACTTCATGACACTTTTGAATATAAATCAGTTTGATACAAGATCTACCAGTACTTGTTGTATTGCTTGAAAATTTTTGCAATACATCGCCTCAAAATTATGCGAAATCTACCGAAAGTATTTTATTATTTACCAGAAAAGTGAAAACATGCCATTATGTTTTGCGTATGCGAAGACTTCGAATTCGACACGAGATAGCTAGGCATTCTGAACTGGGTTGCTGGATCTGCATCTGCTATCGACAGCTCAAATTTGAAACAGATACTAACAACTTTCCGGTTTCACAACTCATATATCATTTCGAGTGAAAACCATACGTAACATGAGACTGTACGAACGCGCGCTTCATCAGTCAACCAGATATCAATTACTTAATTGAACTCATCAACAAAGATGCACAAGTAAACTTTTCTCGCTGACTTGTATCTACCGGTTCAGTGTGGTATTTCCATCTCGGACAAATTGATCCATCTCTCTGCTTATCGGATTCCGAAGTTGGCACTGATGATGATGCCAAATGGCAAGCACAACGCCGCTTTCAGCGCTAACTTTTACTCTTAATTAATTGTATGACTAATAGAATTCATCTCGGTCTACTTCATTGCCCAACCCGGTTGACCTTTTAGCCTTCGATTTGATGGTCAGTTATTCATCGGAATCTTAGTGGTTAAGAGGCTCATTTCTTCGTTATCGTTATCATAAACAAAACAAAAACAAAAAGTTGCTAAACGAGACTGGTGTTGAAATTATTGCACATTTGAAAAGTTGACATTTGAAATGCCAGGCATGGACTAGTCTGCAATGGAGATGCCATCAACCTCAACCTCAATCTTCTACTCATGAATAAATCATGCAAACTGCAAATGTATACAAACACTTCAAGCCACACAGAACGCAAAATGATGGCAGATGAAGATAAGGAAGATGATATCTCGTCAGAAACGTACGCATTTCTCCGTTTAATGAAGAAATAGAGAACATCAAAAATTGCAAAAGAAAACGCTTTGCCTCCGCAGGAATAGAAGAAAGAAAAAGAAACAACTTCTGAAAACAATTTCGTTTTTTGATTAGATTAAATCCTGCCCCGAAAAAGGCAGCTTTAATTACCATATAAATCATACAATTAACGTGTTCCATCTCTTCTTTAGAACTATTATCCTAATTTGTAATTATTGGCGATTGTTTTTGCTCACGTTTTTCTGCCAAAAAAGGTGCGTCAGTCAGCACTCATTCCATTGGTGGTGATGAGTCATCGAGAATTACTAATACGGCGATTCAAAGGAGAAACCTCAGAGAAACGGTTATGATTATCGTAGTGCTAAACGACGCGTCGACGTCGAGGGGAACTCGTTTGTTGGAATAATTTATGATGGACTTGATCAATCCAACAACGAACTACGGTTGCAGCTATGTAGTAGTGCATTGATGAAGGAAAAAATAAGCCTTTATTATATGCAAGACATTATTTCATACGTATATGTGCGTGATTCATTGAGCATTCTCTGATAGGTTGTATACTCTCTCAAAGCATAAAGAACATGTTAAAGTATGTAGGTCACGTCACAGTGGTGAGAAATGTCGGACAAGCATAAGATAACCTTTTGACAACTAATTGGTGACATCAGTTGGATGAGACTACGCTGGGTAGACGCGGAGGCGCTTATTCGTTCGACCAAGGGAATTTAGATGCAATTTGAAGTCTAACTTTTTGATGTGTTCCTGATTTTTTTTAAACTGATTTCAATAGATTAATGCTCGTATCTAGGAAGGAGAAGCTTAATCTTATCTACAAAACCCAACGTCCAACCACTCAAGTCTAAAGAAAATGTTATCTATTTGACATGTAACATACACATTCATCACATATGCCGTATGGATATATGGAATCGATTTGTACGGGGTACTTGACCCTCTGCGCCAATGATCAAAAATTTAGTTTTCTAGTAATGTTATAGATGTTGTATATAAAGGAATATGAGAAAGTCAATCAGATTTTGAACTTAACAGTTCATACCCCCTCAATCAAAAGTCATCGTGCTCTCGGTAGTAAGGAGTTCATTTCGGCAAGGTTGCGTGGTATACGACTGGACTACGACTGGTATCCAGATTAAACGCAAACAACACGCAACAGATTGACAAATGGATCGGATTAGACCGCTTCTGACATTGGTGACGATGATGACGGCAAACACGGAGATTGAGTTTTTCTCCCACTATTCGTGGTGCTTGCTCAAGGTCACGGTGTTGTGTTTGGGACACAGGAAAGCATGGTGGTAGAAAACAACAAGAGGCAGATGGCGGTAATCAATCATAAACGGATGGCTAGCTAAGGCACAACAGCCGACTGGTAGAGATACGAGTGAAAATGGACATTGGCATTGTGGCGGATCCAGGCGTACAAATAGATTTGTTTTGAGGAATACCTTAACTGAGCGTTGGAAAATGTTCATGCAGTTGTTTGTACTCTAGAATTCCATAATGGACAAGTGATTCGAAAATGGGCAATGGGCAATCAAGGTCGTACACTGAAAATTTATTTTCGTAAATTAGCTTTCACTCGTTTCGTAAATATGGATTTTGAACATAGAACAAATGTCTCGTATGTTGTATGAAACATTTATATTGCATTTTATCTGGTGAAATGCTATCATTACATCTCTTTGTATTATGCACGAAATGAATTTCGTGAAAACCAGCCAATCACTGCTTCTCTTTTATCGTACTCATGCATGATGGTGTTGCTGCTGAGATGGGCGGGAATAATTTGTTCATCCCAAAATAAAAAGTAAAGCGCTGTCGAAAGTTATAACTTCATACTCATTATTCAAATATCTTCTCAAGAATCATCATGGCATAGGGAGATCAACCACGGATTCAGTAAAAGTTCTCTCTCAAAAATACAGGATCGAATCCCATGTCACAAACATTAAAAAAACGCTGGACAGCTGCGCTTTTTTTCAATTACATTTCGAGTCGATATAGTAGATCTGTCAGTCATTCATGCAACCACCAGAGACACGTTTTTTTTTTAATTTGTAAGAAACTATTCGTATCTCTTTGTTTTGCTTCGTATAATGCACGAATGTTCTTTCTGTGTCACCAAATGCTTCGTGCTTTTGATAGTTGCCCGTGTGCCATTAATTACGAAGGAAGCTTTATAAAAAGTACAAATTAGTTTCGTTGCAGAAAACAACGAATAGATTCGTTACTTCTACATTAGATTTAGTTATATAAACTAAAATTAATGTTCAGTGTAGGCCACCTAGCTCTACCATCACAACAAAATCACAATCTTTCTATTACAATATTCGTAAAAAAAGACTTTTCTTTGTTTAAATTTGAATTGCTTATCGGAAATTAAAATCAGTTTTTTATCAATCAAGTAAATAACTTTGCAAAAATAGGGTGGAGTACTACTTCGCCAGCGGAATTTGTGTATCTGGGCTCATACGTGACCGCCGATAACGACACCAGCAGAGAGATACAAATGCGCATTATATCTGGCAATCGTGCCTACGTTGAACTCCAAAAGACGTTAAGGTGGAACAAAGTTCGCTGAACTACAAATCTGACCATCTACAAGATATAATTAGCCCTGTAGTCCTCTACGGCCACGAAACATGGACATTGCTCGTAGAGGGCCAACGTTATTCATCGGGGCCCTTGGTATCTTTGAATGGAAGGTGTTGCGTACGATCTACGGTGAAGTGCAGATGGAAGACGGAACGTCGAGGAGGCGAATGAACCACGAATTCCATTAGTTGCTCAATGGACAACTGGGACCTCTGCGTCTTGTTCCAACCAGACACGGGAATTTTTCGAGATTATGTTCCGGCATTCTTACAACTTGTTCTGCCCATTTTAGCCGTCAAACTTGAAGCGACATTCAGGATTCTGTATCTGCTACAGTTGTAATCCGACATCACCAATGATCCGAGGTGCACAAACTCATCCATTACCTCGAGCTCATCTCCGTCGAATGTCACAGTTCCTTTTTTCCTTTTGTCAGCGAAACGGATGAACTGGCGGGATTTATTGAAAATCGTATCCTACATGTTGAAATCCGCACATTTCATATCACTTCTTACGCAATATTAAACAATAGGCAGAAAAGCCCATTCCTTGTCGAAGTCCTTGCGTGTTTCGAGTCCGATAATGCACCCGATATCCTCACACAGCATGTTCGCCATCAATCGTAGCCTTGATCAGTCTTGCCAGTATCACCGAGAAACCCGTTCTCGTGCATAATCTTGCATACATCTACTTTTGAACACTGTTTGGAATGATCTGTCGCAACGTAAATCTTTGGGTTAATAAATTTCTACAAATCTGCTAGCTATCGGCGATAGACGGTGGGAGACGATCCGATAAAGAACTTTGTAGGTCCTGTAGAGAACAGTGATCACTTGGTAGCTCTTCCATTCCAGCTTGCTATCCTTTTTGTGGATTTGGCTTGTAACTCCCTCTTTCAACTACTACCGCTAGATGTTCAGTATGCATGCTTATCCCGGCCCATTTTTATAAGTTCCGCTCCGATGCCAACCGTCCCAGCTGTCTGAAAGAAGCCTTAACTTCACTTATGGTGGGTGTTGGTACGTCTCCCTCGTCCACCGTACAGTCCTGCTTTGCTGTATACAAAAGTTGTCTCCATTCTTTTCAAGAAATGTCGATGTTTCATGGACGTAGACTACCGGTCTAATTAATGTATTGTAGATGGTCAACTTGTAGTTCATTGAACTTGCTCGATCTCAGCATCCTTCGAAGTCCAAAGTAGGTGCGATTGCCACCCATAATGAGCCTTTGCAGGTGTCGTTATCGACGGTCACCTATGAGCCCAGATACACGAATTCGTCTACCGTCTCGATTTCATCACCGTCGATCTGTACTCGTGGTGGGAGGCTAATATTGTCTTCTCGTAAGACTCTTCCCATCATGTATTTTGTCAGTGACGCATTAATGACAAGCCTAATCTTTTTAACTTCTACCTTAAGTCTGATGTAAGCCTCAAATTTGCGTACTACGATATCAAGGTCAGTTAAACGGACTTCCTGAAGACCACTCATGTGCATCCCCGCTCTTCAAATCACACCTTCCATGCAACAAAATAGTAAACATGACAATCCATCACCCTGCTGAAACCCTCTCCGGGATTCGAAGGATCGTTACTTTGACCAATCGCAAAAGACACTGCTCGTCGAACCAATTGTTTCGTCGATTTCTTTCCACAAACCTCGAGAGGAGCTCCAATAGCTCTCCCCCATCCGAGGGAGACGCTGCTAGATAGATCACCACGATGATAATGAAATTTGATGAACTTCCTTAGTTTGTGCAACTGTTGACGGCAGCCCTTGTTTTATATGGCTATTGTTCCATTTAAACTGCGTGTACAAAAGTTAGACTATTGAAGCTGCATTTTCAAGTACGTATGATCTGTTTTAAGAATATTATGGAATTACGCAACGGTTCACTAATTCTGATATAATCAAATGCAAGCTTGATGACCAAATTATTTATTGAATATATTCAGTTAAGTGTTTGAATTTGAATTTGATCTCCACATCGTTGAAAAATAAAATAAACAGTAGTGGACCCAACTTGGATAATTTTAATAGCAACAGTAGTATACCAACTCTGTCAAATACTTTACTACATTCAGTAGTGTTTCAACATAGTTCCCTTTATCCATCACATTCAACGAAAATGTTACAAAACGGTTCAAATTATCTGCTGTTGATCGTCTTTAACAAAACCATGTTGCTTGCTAGTTATAAAGTTTTTAACCTGAGAGAATGGAAGATAATACAGCAATACCACGATAATTTTTAATATCACATTTTCTCCCACTTTTAATAACCGCGATTGGCAAGGATTCTTTCCAAATAGAAGGGAGATTACAGGATGATGAGTTGAACAGCCAAAACAACGGTCTATCTTAATCATTGGAAACAGATTTGAGAAATATAGCTTGTAAGCCTTAAGGACCAGCCCCCTTTGAAGCATTCAAGTTGTCTAGCCATCCTAATATTTTCAGAAGGGATACAATGTTTACTTTTATATCTTTCATTGGATCAGGAAGGTGTCATAAATATTGTGATCTCGTTCCGTTTCATCATTAGATGTATAAACGTTCTGAAAAAAATCAGCAAATAAATTACTGTTTTCATATGACGTGATACCAGTCATTTTATCTAGATGAATTGTTGATGGGAACTTCTTAGCTTTTTGTTTCTTTTTGGCAAATTCTTCTTCTTAGATATTATTCTCTACATATATGTGGTGCTCTGTATATGCATTTTTCAATTCTAAGTCTAGTTGATCGCATATTGCAAGATTGGCAACAGTCTCATTCCTTGTATATGCATTATATGCTATTTTTCAGATTAATAAACTGTCTATTGTACCAAGCTGGAACCTTGGAATTTGTTTTCTTTCTTTGGTTCGGGAACACTGTATGTTGTTAAATCGTATAGATAATTCTTGCATCTACAACCTGATACAAGTTATGATTGCGAAATAAAGTTCTGTCCAGTTAGAATCCGGAATCACTTATTGTGTTGCAGCGGCACGGAAATGACCGCTGCAAGAATTATTTTCCAGCAATTTGTTTACCTAGGCGCCCACTTTCTGTGGTATAAATTTCACGGTGTTTCGTGTAGTGAGTCAAAAGTTATTCCAGATGGAAGCCGAGAGGAGAGAAAAAAATCTGCACACCCACGTTGATAATCCAACGTGGTCCGCGATAAAAATCTCAAAAACTTTGAAAATCGCCAAATCAACCGTATATGATGTGCTCAAACGTTTCAGGGAGCCAAAGAGCGTGGATCGAGTGCCTCAAGGTAAGCGTCGTAGTGGAACATATGACCGCAAGCTGAACCAGAAGGTGTTGAGAACCGTTAGAGCAAACCCTGGAGTATCAGATAATGAAATCGTACAAAAATACGCTGCTGATCGCAGTACCGTTCGAAGACTTCGTTTGCGAGCAGGATATTGTTCTTATCGAGCCAGCAAGCAACCAAACAGAACGTTGAAGCAAAGTTTCGTCACCAAAACTCGAGCTCGGAAATTGTACCACCAGGTTTTGACGAAGTACCAAAGATGCCTGCTCATCGACGATGAAACCTACGTCAAAATGGATTTCGGACATCTTCCTGGCCAAAAATTCTACATGGCGACGGCACGAGGAGATGTTCCTGCGAAGTTTAAGCTTGCTTTTATGGACAAATTTGCCAAAAAACTGATGATTTGGCAAGGGATATGCAGCTGCGGAGCAAAGACCAAAGTGTTCGTGACGAATAACACGATGGACTCGAAGCTGCACAAGGAAGAATGCCTCAAAAACCGCGTACTATCTTTGGCGAGTTGCCACTAAAGCCGAGAAGTGATCCAGTGGTACCGCGATAATAACGTAGATTTCATCAATAAAAACATAAATCCACCCAACTGCCCGCAGTTCCGGCCCATCGAGAGATTTTGGGCAATAATGAAGCGGAAGCTTAAGAAAAGTAGAAAAACGGCTCGGGACGCGACTCAGATGACCAAAATGTGGAACAAATGTGCCAAGGAAGTTGACTCCGGAGGTGTGCAGCGTTTGATGGAAGGAATAAAGAAGAAAGTGCGAATTTTCATTAGAAGCGAAGAGAAATTATTGGCACGTCAATCCGTTACCGAGATACAGCTGATTTTATTATTCCGGATTCTAAATGGACATAGCTTTAAGTTTTGCCAATCAAAGCAATTTATTTTATTTTTTTTTTTTTTTTTGTTTGTTTTGCAAATAGTGTAGTGTGGTGCCGACAAACTTTTGTCCTATATTTTTCCATGCTATAATTTAGTGTTTTTTGTTGGGGGGGGGAAGGGGGGGGGGGGGTGGTTCGGATAAGTAAAATTTTTTTTTTTTTTTTTTAAAAATTATAGTAAAATACTATTTTTTTTGTTTTTTTTGGGGATTTTTTAATTCACATTGATTGTTGTTTTTGTATTCTCCCAAGCGCGGAAGTAACGATCTTTGATGAAGTTTGTCAGAAGTAGATAATTTATCATCTCCATGCGAAGCGCTAGGAGTGGACAGTAATTATTGCTAGAACGAAATAGACATGAAGAGAAAGTGTATTGATAGTTCCGTCTAGGGCAACGGCAGGCTTTGAAAATTGAAAGATCAAGTTTGAAAACGAGCGGAGGGCATTATTGAACGGTAGTATCCGATCAGGCACATAACCCTTTACCATACTACCCCATGCAGGATAGGCAAGAGGAGGAAAGCCCCTTGACTGGTTAAGTGTTTTGTTATCACCTACAATTGGTATTAAAACAGAAAATTTTTGGTGTTGGAAAAAAAATTTTTGGGTGTGGGTTTTTTTATGTCTGTTTGTGTTTGTATTTCGGCAGGGGTCTAAATTTTTTTTTTTTTTTTAAAAGAAAAATAAAAAATTTTATATATTTTTTTTTTTTTTTTTTTTTGAAAAAAATACAGTGGTGAAAAAATAAAACCCCGCTACACGATTTTTTTTTTTTTTTAAAATGTGGCGGTCTCCTTGCCCGCGGGGAAAAAAATTTTTGTCAAAATAATTTTAAACAGCAAGCAAAATAAAAACACCACCCCCTTTTTTTTTTGTAATATAATTTTTTACTATCATCCCTAAATACAATAAAGCGGTCTGCAAAGATTTGTTTGTTATTGCCTGCTTCCTGTCGCTACGCGTCGCTACTTGTACTTTTCATCATATTAAAATTTTGGCAGTAAATTACTACCTTTTATTATAACTTTTAATACTAATTAAGTATAAGTAAAATAAATGAATCTTTATTCATTCATGGTTTATTCATCGCAGCGAGCGATGAGTTAGGGTTCTGATTTTTTATCATAAATTACCAACCAGTTGGATCTATAATGGATCGTAGAATAAAATTAATTAACAATTCATATAGTTTCAGATTTGTCAGATCGACTTGGCGAAATTTATTTCACGTTTAAAAACTGTAGTCGGTTCATTACTTTTACATAGTATTCCAGTAATATGGATATAATGTAGACATTAATAAGGTGAAAAAATGTTATATTTGAACAGAAATCACCGAATTGCTGATAATTGCTGAAATATAGCCACCACTGTCGGAGCGACAACTGTCGGTATTGATTGAGGGTTGGATACGTATGGGCGAGATTAGATATCACAAATGAGATAAAACGAACCTACGACTAGCAGTTTCTATAATAATAAAACCTTAATTATAAACCGAATCAATCTCATCGACAAAAGATAAATAAACAACCATAAAGGTTTAACCATTTCCCAATGCAATTATGATTCATGTATCGCTTTCGAAGGGCTCTAATTGTTCAATCATCATTACCGAAATCAATTTCGAATTGTTTTCATTAAACACAGCATGCAGAGGCCAAGGCATTACGCTCGAATAAAAAATAAACTAACATTTGATCCACTCCTCAATGGTATTTGTCTTTCTCCTGCACGTCGTTTTAAGGAGGGTTTAAAAGAAACCACAATCTTGGACTTGAACCGGCAATTTGGCTCTAACCTGTCTACTATTTCAACAAACCCTTAAAGGCAGCATGACGTATTTGCTAGACTTTCTGGTGCTAGCACACCAGGGAAAGTTGATGCCCTAATACTGGGTAGTCAGCCGCTTCCCAGGCCTCCTACCGCGTGTGCCGGGGTGCTAATATAGGCTAATCGGCCACTTTCCCGACACACTGTGTACGTATGTACGAGTGTGCGCACGCGCAAGCTCGCTATTTCCCCCCTTTGCTTTGGTGTTTCCTATTCATGTGCGATTCCACCCGTCAAAACAATGCTAATAATGTTCAATTCAAAACCCAGTATGAGTGCGAGGTACTGAGCGGTATGCGCGAATATCAATTCTTGTTCGAAAATGAAACCAAATTACGATTCCGGCAGCTGGCCGACCGCACGTGCCAATCGAACAAGAAGCACTCAAGATCGAATTTTCTTTCTGATTGTGTGAGAAAGACGCAATCCGATTACAGAAGCCAATCAAATAATGTTTCTGTAAAGAAAAACTCCAAAGACGCTGCATCAGCAATCTTCTCCTCTACTAAGAGATAACATCGAGAGCCGATATTAAACTATTTACCAACCACCCGCAGTTGTTCGAAGCTGTGCTGTAATATCTCGTTCACCATATGTGTCTTAACTTGACCGAAAGAGTAGCATTAGCATCGATGTCTGTCTGCGAAATTTCGCTTTCATTACGCACAACCTGCCCGACGGTGAGAGCAATTTTTCGTCGGAGCAAATTCGACAACTGCCCGAATGTTTCAGTACTTCAATGTTTGTTGGAGTCATAAAAAACGTACAAACACAAATTTCATACTGCTGCTTTCTTTACTCAGCTCGATTAAACCCAGCGCTCTTATCGCCCGCAAGCGAAGCAATATAATAAACACCTCCCGATTTGCCAATGATTGAGTCACACCAGTGCAATTATCACAGTATGTACGAGTGTGCGCACGCGCAAGCTCGCTATTTCCCCCCTTTGCTTTGGTGTTTCCTATTCATGTGCGATTCCACCCGTCAAAACAATGCTAATAATGTTCAATTCAAAACCCAGTATGAGTGCGAGGTACTGAGCGGTATGCGCGAATATCAATTCTTGTTCGAAAATGAAACCAAATTACGATTCCGGCAGCTGGCCGACCGCACGTGCCAATCGAACAAGAAGCACTCAAGATCGAATTTTCTTTCTGATTGTGTGAGAAAGACGCAATCCGATTACAGAAGCCAATCAAATAATGTTTCTGTAAAGAAAAACTCCAAAGACGCTGCATCAGCAATCTTCTCCTCTACTAAGAGATAACATCGAGAGCCGATATTAAACTATTTACCAACCACCCGCAGTTGTTCGAAGCTGTGCTGTAATATCTCGTTCACCATATGTGTCTTAACTTGACCGAAAGAGTAGCATTAGCATCGATGTCTGTCTGCGAAATTTCGCTTTCATTACGCACAACCTGCCCGACGGTGAGAGCAATTTTTCGTCGGAGCAAATTCGACAACTGCCCGAATGTTTCAGTACTTCAATGTTTGTTGGAGTCATAAAAAACGTACAAACACAAATTTCATACTGCTGCTTTCTTTACTCAGCTCGATTAAACCCAGCGCTCTTATCGCCCGCAAGCGAAGCAATATAATAAACACCTCCCGATTTGCCAATGATTGAGTCACACCAGTGCAATTATCACATATTTTAGTTTGTTGTTTACCTTTGATTTCCGTTAGCTCTTCGAGCCTCACCACCTTCATATTGGTGATGTCAACCTAGTCGCCATCGGCCCCGTGTGTCTGATTCTTGTTTTCATTCACTTTCAAAGCTCTATCACCACATTTGCACCAACCTATCGATGAAGCGTCAAGCAGAGGGAACCGACATTTCTAGTTTCTCAACTGGAACCAACTTGGCAGACACAACATAAAAGCAGCAGCAACAGCAGCAGGGCAATCGGGTGCAGACATTTCATTTTCACATCGATTTCTTCCACAACCCGTTTCGGCCCCAAAGTGTGTCAATAGAATTCATAAACTATTTATCCTACCCGGTCGCCTGCCGATGTTCCACACGCCCTCTGGAGGTTCGGTGCCTCGTTGGATTTCCCCTTTTTTCTTATGGGGTGTTGCTGTTGGATACCGGTTTCCATTTCACCCCGAACGACGACTGTTGATGTCATGTGCTTTTCTTTTCCATGGCGTTGTGTTGTAGTATCGGAAGGGTGGAAGGAGGATGTGTGCATCCATTTCTGGGATTGCCTCAAATGTTACTTGTATTGACCATAAATTTGGTTTTTAACTATTCAACATCTGCAACCGAGAAGCATGCACGGCAATCGATAGGGAGTTACATTGCTTTTCCGGTTTGTTGAGGAAAGTCTTTTAAGTTTATACAGAGTGTGTCGAAAATCTAACTTCCGGATTTTCAGTTATATTTTTATAATGATTATTATCTGTAGCCTAGAGTATGGTTTACAGGCTTATTTTACTTAAATTTCTCAAATACTGTGATTTACTTCCAGTAAGCATCAATTCGTGAACTATACGGATCTGATTCATGTAATGATTCATACGGATAGACACGAGTGGCACGATCATCAGGAAGTCTGTCCAACTATTTGGCTTCACCGACGACGTTGATGTCGTAGCACGTAACTTTGAGAAGATGGCGGACACGTACTTCAGACTTAAGGCTAAAGCTGGTAGGATTTGGCTTGTGATTAATGCGTTGAAAACAAAATATATGAAGAGAAGAGGCTCACGAGAAGACAATGTTAGCCTCCTACCACAAGTTCAGATCGACGGTGATGAAATCGAGGCAGTAGACGAATTCGTGTATCTGGGCTCATTGGTGACCGCCGAAAACGACACCAGCAGAGAAATACAAAGACGCATTATGGCTGGCAATCGTGCCTACTTTGGACTCCGAAGGACGCTAAGGTCGAACAAAGTTCGCCGAACTACATAGTTGACCATCTACAAGACATTAATTCGACCGGTAGTTCTCTACGGCCACGCAGCATGGACATTGCTAGGACCAACGCGCCCTTGGTGTCTTTGAACGGAAGGTGCTGCGTATGATCTACGGTGGAGTGCAGATGGAAGGCGGAACGTGGAGGAGGCGAATGAACCACGAATTGCATCAGTAGCAACTTATGCAATTCGTGGTTGCATGGTAGAACCTCCCATCGTACACATAGCTAAAATCGGTCGACTACGATGGGCAGGGTATGTCGTAAGAATGTCGGACGACAGCCCAGTTAAAATGGTTCTCGAAAACGAACCGACGGGTACAAGAAGAAGAGGCGCGCAACGAGCAAGGTGGATCGATCAAGTAGAAGGCGACCTGCGGACCCTCCGCAGACAGCGAGGCTGGCGAGGTACAGCCATTAACCGAATACAATGGAGACAACTTCTGTGTACAACAAAGGCCACATCGGCCTTGGTCTGATTAGTAAGGTAAGGTAACGGATCTGATTACAGATACAGTCAGACCCAGAACTAGACGAAGTCTGGATTGTCTACTATGCAGTGGCCTTTAATATACTTACTGATGCAGACGAAAAATCCTGCTTATAAAGGGTGAAACGGTAAAAATAGCGTCAAACAAGATAAAAACGATCAAATTTTATTTGTTTTGGCCAAACAAAGTATTTTTTACTGGGAACTATGAAATTTGTTGGCAGTTCCGGCGCTGGTGGTGACGTGATAAACGCGACTGCTACTTAGCACCCTGGCAGTGAGTCTGGGATGAATCCAAGTCGAGTTCGGTGGAATTTTTTCGGGGCCATAAATTTCTGGTCACGTGTTCCTTCGGGAGGAACGTGAAGCCGGTGGTTCCAGCTCATGTAGTGGTGAATAAGATGTGCAGGATGGAGGTGCCTCTCCCTTCGGTGGCGAACCAGCCTAAGGCTGAGGGCCACCTATATAGAGAAAAAGAAGATTTTAATTGCTTAAACTTATCTTAAACTTCCTGTCTTCGGAAAACTCTTTAGCCGGAGTCTAGGAGTCTAGGAGGGGATGTGTCTATCATTTATGATTGGTACATTCCACTTCAACAGTTGTAATGAATTTAACGCGCCTTTCTCAAACAAAACAATCTAGTGGAAAGCTTAACTGAATAGCATATTTTGTTATTCGTTTTATCGGATCATACTGCTGGAAGGAGATTCTCTTATTCCCGCAGGTTTCGCGTAAGTGTCTCTGCTTACGGGTCTGCCCAACGCTTTTGGCCCTTCGTCAGCAGTATGTTGAATTTAGAACGGTAACAAAGCATGATCTTCCTGTTAAGTGGAACCGCTCACACAAAGATGGTGCCTTTCTACATACAAACATACATCACAAGAAAATCTGATAATGATTGGTGACCTTACAGAAGATTCACTGGATGTTTTTGAGTGCAAATCGTAACCTTTCATAGGTTATAAGGCTACTGTTACGACTGAAGGTCCTAACTTCTGAACTCAACGACATTTTTGGTGACCTAGAACATCCCAAGATATCTCATTATATCGGTTGACCTTCCAGAAGACTCACTTAATTTGGTCAAATACATATTGTTACTTAGTTTAGTCCAGAATGCTACAGTTACAGCTGTAGATTTTAAGTTTTGAGCTCCAGGGTAGTTTGGATGACCTAGAACATCCGAAGATTATCTCATAATATCTGTTATTCTTCCAAGATATGCAATGAATATGTTTCAATACACATCGTAGCTTTGCATAGCCCAGAAGGCTTTTGTTACAACTGTAGGTCTTATGTTCTGATCTCAAGGATAGTTTGGATGACCTAGAACATGTCATATTACTTTATAATGTTTGTTGACCTTTAAGAATATTAATTGAATACATTTGAATATTTTTTGTAACATTGTATTGCCTAAAAAAACCGTAACAACTGTAAATCTAAAGTTCTGAACGTTCGAAAATATTCATTGAATATGCTTGAATACGTGACGTAACTTTGTATAGCCCAAAAAGTTACTTCTACTACCGTATATTTTAAGTTCTAATCTCCAAGACAGATTACTTAATGGATCACAAAGTAATAAAATAATGACTTCAAAATTCATTGAATCTGATTGAATACATATCGTCACCTTTTACAGCCCAAAACACTACTGTTAAAACTGTAGATATTATGTTTTGCACTTAAGGACAGTTTGAATGACCTAGAATATCCCAAGATTGTTGCATTATGATTTTTGCCCTTCCACACCATTCAATGAATATTGTTAAATACATATTGTCCCTTAACATACTCCAAAAACCTACTGTTACAACTGTAGGTCTTATGATCTGAACTCAAGGACAGTTTGGATGACCTAGAACATAACAAAATTATCAAATAATGACTGTTGACCTTCCAAAAGGTTCATTCAATATGTTTGAATACATATCGTAACCTTATATAGCCCTAAAAGCTACTGTTACAACTGTAGATCTGAAGTTCTGAACGCAAGCACATTTTGGAGAACCTAGAACATCCCAGAAAGATACAAAAAGGTTTAACGTTTATGAACGAGAATTTAATAATACGTTTGCATGTGTACCATAGTCTAAAATAAGGCTTTAAACAATTGATAGGGCATTTTTACTTTCCGAACTTCTTAATATTCAGGATGTTCTAGGTCTGTGATTTTTTCCAAAGGGGTTAAACCAACAGTAAGGTTGCTGTTGGTGCCACTCAAAAAGTAGGATAGTAGTTTTTTATTGAGAAAACATGGTAAAAGTGCGGTAGTGTTTTGGGTGGTTGGGAAATAATTTCTATTTTTACAACTACATTCTTCAAACTATAATATATTTACTACTGGAACTAATATCGAAGACCGTTGTTTTATATCTGTGATACAATGTGATAGCATTGATAATTTTAGTAAACGCTTGTTATTATACTTGAATTCAAAAGCTTTTTTTTTTATTCCTTTATTATCGAGATTTTCAGCCCTGGGCTGGTTCATCTCCCGTCGTAGTCACTCAAATACCTTTTGGGTATTTTCATAACTTGTCCGGGGGTGAGATTCGAACTCATGACTTTGGCGTGAGAGGTATGGATGTTAACCACTACGCCGGGGTCGCCCCCGAATTCAAAGGCTGAAAACTATATTTTGAAACCTAAAATCTAGGGATTTAAGATCAAACTTATGGTTCGAAAAACAAAAGCGCATTGGCATTAGCGCCCCAATTCTTGGTTTGAAATTTGAAATATGGCTATGCTGTGATTTGTGATCGTTAGTTTCTTTTTTTGAATTGTGGAAGCTTGTCTTGTCTTGTTCTTTTTTTGAATTATGGAAGCTTGACTGACAGTTTCAGATTTCTCCACGGTCGCTGAAATCCAATTAAAATTCGACACAAAATCATCATAAGTTTAGCTACCAAGGAAGTTAAGAAAATGTATCTCGATATTCCTCATGTTTCAGATTTTTAATAATAATCTGGATAAGAAATTTGAGCTCAAGGCTTTGACCTTAAAAAATGTATCTTTGGTGCTCATTTCGCCCCGTATGCTCATGATGCATCTAGTACCCCTTAACCACAATTTATTGTATTTGATCGGTTGTATGAGAATTGTTATGTATAATCCCGTTCTGTTACCAAAATTATGTGTAATTGATCAGCATTATAATTATCTACCATTTACTGCTCTCATTATTCGATAATTTTGCTTGGGGTTTATTAACTATTATTTTTACTTAGCACCATATACGATCTTTAATTTCATATTCGCTTCACTTAAATTCTTCAATACTTCTAACAACATTCAATCTCCTTAGTGTCATGTAAAAACGCTTTAGCACTAACTTCATTCTTAAACAGTTTGCATTCAAAGAAGCATATTTGGCTGATTCAAATGCCGGATGATTTGCGAATACTACACAGCTAAATGCTCCAAAGCTGAGATGTTTCTTTTCCAACAGGATGAACATTCGCTGAATTTCCACAAATCAGACTTATTTACGACGAAAACAAGACAAACGTAACAATTCATGCTTCTTCTCGGTATACCATTCGGGTTTTCCCAGTACTCATCAGGTGTTCAACGAAATCATCAGTGCTCCCTTGCCAAACAACGAGCAGAAACAGCTAATTAATTGGAAAACTTTTGCTCGTTCATATTGCGACGAAACTCACTCACTTATCGTTGCATTAACCTTCGCCTTTCACGCCGGATGTACCTACTTCATCTGCAAACAGTCCAAACTAACGAACGGGAGATGCCAACAAAAACGACGAAAGAACTTCACTTCATTTAAAGTACCAAACAATATGAACCGAAGAGCCGACACTCTCCATTCACCGTAACATATACCGTTGTGGCTGAGTTCGGCTGTTTTGCAGGTAAGTTTATCAGGCGGTACGAACCTTCTTATGTACCTGCATAACTATTTCTCCGTCCACATAATACACAACTAAAGCACGCTTTGTTCCTCGAGTACGGAATCTTTCAAGTACCTTGCCCTCCACCGATGCTCTGGCCAACGTATAGATGTGTTGATCAAGCGCCACGAGTAGCTATTAAAATGAATGATTTTCAACTAATAACCCCATAAAAAGATGGTCAAGGTCGCAGCCCCGAAAATCCGAACCGAATGTTTGTTTACATTCGAGGACGGTAGGTCTGCAGCAAGAACGAGGAATCAAAACAAGACTGGCGAAGGACACAACATGCAAAATTGGATGACATAATTGGAATCTTGCTAACTCAACGGCAAATGATTGGCTTTCATTTCGATCGGAGTTGCCTCCGGAGTCAATCAATCAGTATTTTAATTAGGGCCACCGGCTCGAGGTGACATGAAACAGGAAGGCAGGAAAATACACAAATCTTGGAATGTCATAATTGACTAATGGAAACGAACGCCCACAACTTCGTAGTTCAGAGATCCAAGGTCCGTTGTTTACCAATAACAGACAGTCGACACCGACGTCCGGTTCCGGTCTCGAGGAAATAAACTAACCACCCCGTAGAGGGAGATAACGGTTTTGCGCCTTTTTGCTGTACTCCCTCAGGGGTGACTGGATGAGGACGTTGAAAGATGTAAACATACTCCAAGCCATCGTCATCTCATAATCATCGTTGGCAATTTGAATGTAGAAAATAGAAAACTGAACGAGTATAGCGCCGCTTTGGCCACTAGCCAGCCGAACTACTCGTGGTGGTAAATGGCGATGAAACGAAACAGGATTAGACATTCTACCGAAGGACCTTTCAACAATCTCTTTATGGCTTTCTCCACTCTCTCGGGCCCGGGTAAAACTTGCATGTTATTTAAACCTTTTTTCATTCAGATATATTGTACTGAACTTAAAAAAACGATCATTCATTCCAGTGATTCCACCCAATGAAAGTTGATTTCGAAAATCAAACGTTCAATTTTACTCGGGCTCTCACCTGAAGCTTATCCAGCGAAATGGACTCAGTTCTCCTTCTTATTGTGCCGTTCTTCCTTCGAGAAAGAAAAACGAGTGAACAACACATCATAACGAAGTTAAAATGCTTTTGATGTTTCCTGCAAAACACTTTCCTCGCTTTCCTTCTGATGATGACGATGATTATCATGGTCAGAAGAGCGACATCCTTTCACCATTTACCTTGAGAGCGTCAGACGGACCGCGATAAGGACGCACCAATGTTAGTGGCGCAGTGGGTGCGATATGCGTCAAGTGGCGAGATAAAATCGTAGCAAAATGACAAAAACACAGTTTTTGCTCAAATTTTAAATAGGTACTTCCGTCGTCAGGCCGGGGTTGCTTCCAAGAATCCAAATCCCAACAACAGCGGCAATCTAGGTTAGAGCGGGAAGAAAGGAAATATTTCCAACGTCGTAATAGACTGAAAAGAGGGGGGTCCATTTCATCTTGAAAACTCATCGTCGGGAGGTGATAGTAACTGAACATCTACGACCCCATCGTTCTATTGCTGACTTACAGGAACCTGGAACAGAAACAATGGAGCAAGTCAGCGATGGCGACGACGACGATGTCGACGAAGAAGAAGATACATCCAAAATGGGAGCATGACAAGTTCTACTTAATGAAAGAAAATTTGCACAATAAAGAGGTGGTTCTGGTGCTGAACTGTAAGTGTAGGTAAGACCTAATGAAGATGGTGATGGTTCACTGCTACAGCTGGTCCGGTATTAATCTGATTGATGCAATGAGAATCGAGATTGGATATTCTCATGCAGAAAAGATACGAACGAGTCGCTGTCTCCGTAATCACTGATTTCATATGTGTTGATGCTGTGAATGAATTGTGTAATATAAGACAGATGGCCAAACATAGTTGGGAGTTCATATTTGTAAGGATTCGCTCTTCTGTTTTCTTCATTTGTCGTTATCACATACCTGGAAAAAATAAGAGAGAAAAGGGGAATTAGAATAAGCATGTAAGTTATCTAATTATTGTTAGTGCTACGCTACAGTGAATATGCGTCTTCAAAAAGGACAAATGCTAAAAGTCCCAGCGTCCTATAAATAGGACAGCACTTGTAGCATGAATATCTTGTGGTTGACTCAATGAATTGAAATGCGGTTTTCGGTCAATTTATTTTTTAGAGCTATACTGCCGGTATAAGTGTACTTATAAGTGCCCTATATCCAAGCGTGTTCCCTAAATACATGGGACGGTTGTGCTTATACTTTTGACTTGGTGCGCATTTTACTTCAGAATGCACTCGCCCAATGCACGAACCATATCTACTTTAGCAAATATGATTATCAAAGCTGGTTTTAGTTGACATAGATTTTTGAAAACAATCGTCTATCATCTTTAATACCCAATTACGCAATTACGTACCTCCACTGAAAGATCCGATCTGGAGAATACTTTTCAACTAGAATAAACTCACCAAATCCCACATTGAATTAGCTACCGCTTACTCAAGTTTTTCGACTCAAGCAACCGAAAGCAGTTTCCACATTATGATTTGAATACAAGAAGCTGCAACGGAATCTGTGGTAGGCTTTTGCACTTATTACTGAATGTATTTTTCATTTCCGGTTTGCAAATGGACATTTTACCAAATCTGAGCTGATCTTATTCATGCAGCGCTGTGTGCCATTTGGCTAGTGTCTGATTTTACAGTTCAATCTTTGTCGTTACTTTATAATAACTCACAATATCATTATATTTGATAATATTGTTTCATTGATTTTACTTCATAGATGATTTAAACATTACTTATTGCTGTTATAAAATCAGCATCAAGCAGCAAATAGTGACTATGGCAACAGTAAATTAAAACATAAAAATAAAATTTTTATAAAATAACAATAAATAAAAAAAATTTTCTAGAAAACCCCACCCAAAAATTTAATGAATGCGCCACGCAAAAAAAAAAAAAAAAATTACTTAAGGGGGGAACAAAAAAATACAAAAAAATAAAACATAACAAAAATTACAACAATTAATGAAAACCTAATAAAAATAAAAAAAAAAAAAAAAAATCTTTGGATTTTCCATAAAAGGCGATCAAAGTTTTTATTAATAAGTCAAATTCTCTTTCTTTTTCAAGTTCAGTTAATAAATAATACAGGAGAAATGTTCAGCTAAGCTTCCTTTTTGCCGAATGCGAATTGCCGGGTCTTTCGTTTAACACCTGCCATAAGATTGTGTACAGTCTCCTCGTCCACTTTATTCGCCGCAGAACGCCAGTTTGCCTTGAACTGTTTCTCGCCCACAACAGCTTTTTGAGTCTTCTTAAGGTTCCGCTTGACGATGGCCCAATATTGTTCGATTGGGCGGAGCTCTGGCGTGTTGAGAGGGTTCTTGTCCTTGGGCACCACTTGAACGTTGTTGGCAGCATACCACTCCATCGCCTTTTTTCCGTAATGGCAAGATGCCAAATCCGGCCAAAATAGAACGAAACAATTGTGTCGCTTCAGGAAAGGCAGTATACGTTTCTGTAGGCAGTCGCTCAGATAAATTTCTTGGTTGACGGTTCCGGTCGCAATGTAAACGTTGCTCTTCAAGCCACAGGTACAGATGGCCTTCCACACCAGATATTTCTTCGCGAACTTTGACAGTTTAATGTGCTTGAAAATATCTGCCACCTTTCCCCGTCCGGTTGCCGTATAAAATTCCTGTCCTGGAAGCTGTTTAAAGTCTGCCTTGACGTAAGTTTCATCGTCCTGTACCACTCAATCAAACTTCGTCAGCATCGTCGTGTAGAACTTTCGCGATCGTGCTTCGGCCGACGTGTTTTGTTTGTCGTCGCGATTTGGAGTCACCACTTTCTTATAAGTCGACAGTCCAGCTCGTTTTTTAGCTCTATCCACGGTTAAAGGCGCCACTCCCAGCTTCTTTGCGACATCTCGTACGGAGATGTTGGGGTTCCGCTCGAAACAGCGGCCAACTCTTTTTGTCGTCGCTGTGGCCTCCGGCTTTCGATTTCCCCCCGATCCAGCTTTCCTGGCTGTCGACAAACGTTCACCGAACACTTTTAATACGTTGGTAACAGTTGATTTAGCCACATTCAACAATTTCGCCAACTTGACGAGAGAGTAGTTTGGATTTTCGCCATGCACGTGCAAAATTTTGATGCGTTGCTTCTCTTCCTTCGAGATTTTGATAACTGAAGTGCTAATCTCAAAATCAAAATAGAGGCATGATGCTACACGCACACATCTTCAAAATGAGGGGTGTGCAAATTTTTTTAATGCACGATGAAAGAAAATGCGGCAAGTTTAAGTCGACCAAATTTTGATCGAAACACCCTTTACATAAATATATACACTACTAGCTGACCCGGCAAACGACGTAGTAATGATTGAATGATTAAGGATTGAAATGATTAAGGTTAAAAAGTTTTTTTTTTTTTTTTTGGTGGTGGGGGGGGGGGGGTGGGCCGCGGGGGGGTTATAACGTTTTTGTTATATTTTTGCTCTCTTTGTGTATATTTGTGTGGGACTCTGTGTTTTGTGTGGTAAAATTGAGATTTTATTTTTTTTTGGGGTGATGTGTTGTTTTTTTTTTTTTTTTTTTTTTTATTTGGCTCTGCTCTTTCTTTCTTTGAAAAAAAGAGAGTCTGTTTGTTTTCGCGTTTTGTTTTTTGTATTAGCAACGAGGAAAGAAAAAAAAAAAAAAAAAAAAAAAATAAAAAAAAAATAAGCTGTAATTTTGAATATAGTGAACGGAAACCAATAAGCATCAGCATATGCAGTAAATCAACCCTAAATCTGCGTTTAAGATGCTACAAGCATTATATTAGCATTATATCAGCATCTTGAATGCTATCTGTTGTAAAGTTGAATTTCAAATGCTATTAAAATGCTTGTAGCCTGTAATAAGCATTTTGAATGCATAATAGCATTAATGAAGCATTATCATAGCATTGCAGTAAAGCAGCCGTATATTGGGCCAAAAGCGGCATTTATGTTGCATTTAAGGCGACTTAATTGCTTTATAGGCTGCCGTTAAGACGCTTTGGAACTGCTTATTGGTTACCTGGGTATCGATGTACGTTCGCTTTATTGCTTTCGTGAAAGTTGAAATTACACCATATTTTCGACGCGAATGAAGTGCATCTACTTCGACGCAATATTGAATTTTATTTTTTGTTATGTGGCACGATTTTTTGCTGGTTGGAATAAAAGAGCTTTACGGTTCTTACTTCAGTGTAATATTTGAAACGTGAATAATATTCTAACGCTGATCTACTTCTTCACTTGAATTGCCCATGAAATAAATTGGCAAAAACTGATGGTCTACGCCGGGTATAGTGGCAACAACGAACTTGCACGATGGTAGATTTGACCTTGGATCTGTAAAGTGGTAGTGAAAGGAACCGCTGGTAAGCATGCACAGCTCGAAAAAGTAGCGTGAATTTCTGTTCAATATCATGCACATAAATGGAGCATCACAAAACATAAAAAAATGCATTATTCATCGTGTAATGTTCTGGGACATTCCATGCATTGCCGATAATATTGTATGCAAAAGCTCTTTGATAGAACTATTCCATGCAAGTTGCTGCTTCGTGTGAAATGAAATAAAATTTTACGTGCTCTTATATTTACATCACAATGAATATTCAGATTTTTTTTCTGTGTGGTTTATCAAATTAAATCTTGTTCGTTGCAATTGTGGTTGGTGTGAACGGCGAGGGACGTGAATGAAGAAAGTGAGTGGATGAATTACCTTAAACGTAGGCATGAAAATTCCCCATGATGTTTGCCGCGCCAAACGAAGTCATTTGGAAGCAGTTGTTATACTTCTATATGTTTAACAGGAAATCCTTGGATTCAGGATCTGTTCCACACATCAATGTGCGCAAGGGCTCTGGAGGTGAATTTAATATTGGTAATTTTATCTATCTAGTTGCGCAACATAATCCCTTAGTTTAATTTCGAAACTTTAAAGCCTTACTATGAGGGCACACAATGGTCATCGATCCAACGGTCACCGATATGTCGGCAGCATAATCTACCGTTGTATCGTAACGAAATGCCAAGCGATTACGTACAATTGCCCAGTTTGATTTCCTGCGTACTCGACGGTCCAAATTATTTTCTTCTGGACTCCCTCTGACCGATTTACCGTTGCCCGAGCTTGTTTTGTTCTCAATCGATCTACCTCGTTTCGCGATCTGGACATCTTCAGATTCTGATGCCTTTGCTTCAGTGTTAAGTAGTCGTGTAGTCTCATTCATCTGACTGCGTTGCTCTTCGTTTTGGCTCATCCTTATGGTCCTTTGCTGATTCGTATAGCGTGTACGGCGACCAACGTTTGCTTTTGGCAATGTTTTGCTTTTGGCATGGTTCACTCTTTGACCGCAGTACTGGAGCCACCAGAATAGTGAATTTTAAAATTAAAGATAATTAACAAACCTACTTCAATTCCAGTAAAATTCACTCACTTCGATTACGGCTGTAAATAAGTGAAAACAATACAAAAACTACGAAACTAACTCAAAAATATACTTAAACTATCCTTTTCAATTCGTATTTGTTTACCTTTGGCACTTGATTGTATTTGATGTCAGTAACTTGGTAGCAGCCTACTGTTAAATTTAAAAAAAAATCGCGCATGTACTGGCAAAAATACATTAAGGATTTTCACTATTTTCCAGCTGTTTTTTTTTAAATTTTCATAATTGCTTAGCGCATAAACCCGTCGGGGCTCAAGACGAACAAAGCAAAATAAAAAAATCTTGCCAATCCGTCGATCCGTTCGTGAGTTAAATCGTGACAATCGTGGCATGGAAATGGGAGGGACCATCAGGGCACCCGATTGAAGCACTCTGGATGGGGAGAGTAGGAATGCCAACTCCCCATTGCTAACAGTTTGTGAATAGAGGGCGGGCTCTTCTTCCCGCCCATTGGGCCATCCTCATGTTAGATGGCTTGCTCTATTGACCAATTGTTCAGTCTTGTTGTAGGAAGGAGATTCTTTATATCCCTGTGGAAACGTAGAAGTGATGTTGCCTATCGATCCACCCAACCCGTTTTTGGCCCTTCAAACAATGGCGTGGTTAGGATAATCAGTGGTTATTAAATCTTTATCAAGTCTAATAGAGAGGAGAGCCCATTGCTGTCGGACTTAGTTTCCGTGCTACAATGGGTGGTAGTGCATGTCATGCATCATACATAATTTGATTTGGTTCCAATCATCAATAAGTAATCAGCTTCTTAGATTAGGTCAAAACTTAAAGAAAGTCATTTTTTATTTAATTTTCACGCGAAAATTAGGTACTTCTTAGGCCGTTGGTCCGGATCATGTGTTGATGAGTTCGATATGTAGAGTCCAGGTATCGCTGACGTGAAGAACCAGCCTCAGGCTGAAAATCACGTAAATACGAAACAAAAACAACAACAACAACATCAACAACATGTATTTCTTCCTAAAAATACATAACATCAATAAATAAGTACAGTTTTAGGGTGTAATTTTGCTAAATTCGTTGTATATCGTGGCAAAACGGTCTCGTTGCAGTTACCAGTCAACTTACTTTTTATACAATTAATTTTTCAATATTTTTAAACAGAAATACTGTTTATAAACATATCATGACTTCGGCATTTCTATAAAAGAAGCATCTTTTTCGGATCATCTCTCTATATTGTCCGAGTGGGGCTTTCCCGTTGGAACGGATGGTCTTCGGGAGATTGCTTTGATCTATTTGGGTCGAAATGTCCCAGCTTGCCTGGACATCAAACCGTCTCGGAACTGGGTGACTAGATTCGTTCGCGATCATCAGGAGCTAAGCAAACGGTTTGCGTCAAACATCAAGTTGAGTCGAGCAGGAGTAACACGCGGAACATTCAGGGAATACATGGACAACTTGGTGGTTTCGCTCGACGGAGTTCCTGCGTCCAACATATTCAACTACGATGAGACGAATCTGTCGAACGATTCAGGGAAGAGGCTTGCCATTTGTAAGCGTGGTTTGAAATACTTTGAAAACGTGAGGAACTCCAGTAAGTCGGCAACATCCGTGATGTTTTGCGGCAGTACGAATGGAAAGCTGTTGCCAACATACGTGGTGTTAAAGTCAGAGTATCTATGGGACTCTTGGACCCTTGATGCGTTACAACTGAAGTGCTTCTGGTGAGCAACCGAGGAGATTTTTGAAGATTGGTTCATAACGCTTTTCCTACCAGCAACGAGGCATTTGAAAGGATCTATTATGCTGATCAGAGTGAATCCTTCCGAAGTCCAATGGTTGATGAGATTTGCTTTCAAAAACATTCATCTGCTTGCCATCGAACGCAACTCATCTGACACAACCGTTGGATGTCGCGTACTTCGGACCAATGAAGCAAGAGAGATATTTTTAAAAGCAGACTCGGAAGCCTTATCAACGAACTGATGAAGGCCACGGTCCCGAAAACAAGTCGCATTCTGATGACAGGCTTCCGAAAGTGTGGAATCGTACCATGGAACCATCTTGTACTTGTTAGTTAGTTGCCTACTGAGGACGTGAACATCGATTTGGTTGAGGATTTGCTCAAGGAATTCCTGAAACAGCACCGCAACGACGTCATCGGATCTTCAGCTGGGCTTAAACCGAGAAAGAAGCTGAAAGTATCGCCTAAAAAAACAGCGAAGCCGGATAAAACTCCCGCCAAACGGAGAAGGAAGCCGAATATTGCTGAGTTGTGAGGAACAATTGGTTGAAGTTTCGTCATAAGTGTAGGATTTCTTTGTTTTGTGTTTGTTTTTCCTTTGTTTTATTACCTGTATACGCACCCAAAATTGAGAATCAAGTGAATTAAATGAGATCTTGCGAAACGTTATTCATTAAATTCCTAAATTCAATAAATTTTATATGGTATAGAAAGTAGCCCCCACAAAGTCCAACAACTACTGTTTACTCACTATATGACACATAGTTTTGTTTTTTAATCAATTGCAGTCATATTTTGTACAAATGTATCCTACATATCCACGTTTAGCATGTATAAATATTACTGAAATCCATAAACCTTTACAGCTGTTACAGTCTCTCAAAGTTGAAAAATTTGACAAAAGTGTAAAAGCTCACGGTAGTTCGATTCTTGTCCTGATTGTGAGATGGACTATTTTTTCTTTGTCACATGACGGCCATGAGATTTACTAGCGCTGATAATAGTAAGTTTTTATCAGCTGTTGATGCTCAACCACGAATGCATCGTTTACTATTTCATAGGTACGATATTTGTACTTGGCCTTACCGAGAAGACAATGTTACTTACTTTTCGCAGAAGGAACTGGAGTGCACAAGAACGGCATGGATAAATTCTCTAAGCTAGAGCAACCTTACGCGTACAGTCTACGTTGTTTGGTTGTATTTTAGATACTTTGGGTTTCAATCAAGAACAAACACAGATAGCATTGATTTCAAAAGTTTATTTTAGCGCCCTGATACACTTCGTTATTATTCTTAAAATCTAATTTGGATATTCTTTTAACGTTGCCGCGAAGATACCAACCACTGTAATTTCTATTAAATGTGTTGCCAGAAAAGTAACGACTAGGGCGCTACTCTTTGACAACACATTTGATCAGTGCGGAATAGTAAGACATCTTGTTCCGTGAGCTGCATTGTAGAGAGAACTTATAGTTCGTTGTTGTTCCGGTGAATATCAGTCCGAAGAATCTGAAGGGTGAATGATGATTTAGAACTGTCCCTTCTACTTATATAGCTCTATTCCGATATGAGGTTAGCTACCTATAGGTAATTTTTACTTCAGCTCTGTAGCTTGACACAGCCATGAAAAGTATAGGTAGATATTTCCCACATTTCTTTGCAACTAGACGATTGATATTCTGTACCTCTGTTTGCTATGGGTTTTCCAATGCTTTTCGTGTTTGGGGTATGGGTTTTTTTAAGAGTCCTAACAAATGCAATGGCGTCGACTACGTGGTCTTTGAAAATCAGGGAATTTTCTCAACAGACAGGTCATAAATTCAAAGTTTCTGCATACACATTACAAGGTAATAAAATTTTCATCTCTTTTGAATCATTGCATAACAGTTGTTCATACTTCACAATCCACACAGAATGCGATTTTTTCTTCTTCAAACTCTCCAAAACGTAAATGACTTTTTTAGGTTAAAATTTCAACATTGAAGTTTTCAGTGGTATCTCGTCAGGAAGTTCTACCTGTTATTTGTACAGATAGTTCGTTGCCTTACTTAAATTTTGATTCATTGCAGGTTAAAAAGCCAATATCTCACTGGCGTCACTCGTGAATTTCAAAGTCAATTTGCACAAATAGTGCCACACAGTTTTACCTTCAAGTGAAGAAAGTAACGATGCACCTTTTTTACAGATATTACGCGTAACAATCTTCCCATCTTATGACGCTTGTTTACGACCAACGAAGAATCTTTCTTATAATTACACGCGCAATTTTCTCATGATTCCGAGCAAATTAACTACAAATTTTGATTCTCAAGTTTTGTTGGAAAGAGTCACATATCTCACCGTTGATTTTGAAATAATATCTTATGATTTTGAACACATCTGTTTCAAAATTCTACTTCCAATGCGTTCAGGATTCTGAATGTATATGGCCACTCGCTCTACTTCACTCAAAATTGAGACGTTTTTTACCTCAATTCGGGAAAAGTGGAATCACTCAAATTTCAATAAATCTGGTTGAGATTGACTAGTCGATAGTTTAACAACATCCATCTGATTTAAATCGGTGCTGTTGCTTAAAGTCGTCAAAGTCATCAATCTCAACAAAATATACCAAAGCTTTATTGACCCCACATTTGACGAAATTGAGTCAAAAACAACTCAATCACGAGTTGAGCCATGAGAGCATCTTCCTTAGTATTGGGAAATAAAATAGTATTCTGAGCAAAGCTCACTTGGGATCCCGATTTCATCATACTCTTTCATTGCGAATCATACTCAGGAATCTGAGCGCGCCCTAAAACAATGTTTGATTGTAAATATATACTGCAAATTCTATCATAGTCCTGTATCGTGGGTGTCGAATTCTATAGGAAACCGATCCCAGGATGCTGAGAAAATATTTCTCTAGATTCCGATTTCAATTTGAAGCAACTATTGAGATAATTTCCTGATTTTCAAAGACCAGGTAGTGACCAAACTGTAACCCATGAAAAAACGATACCCCGTAAACATGAATTGCATATGAAAACCCCCATGGCAAACAGAGGTACAGAATATCAATCGTCGAGGTGCATAGAACTAAGGAGCATTATCTACCTATACTTTTCAAGGATTTGTTGAAGAAAAAATACCTATAGGTAGCTAACCTCATATTAGAGGAGAGCTATATAAGAAGACAGCGAAAGCTCAAAAACATCATTCACCCTCCAGATTCGTCGGATTGATATTCACCGGAACAACAACGAACTAAAAGTTCTCTCTACAATGCAGCTCACGGCACAAGATGTCCTACTATTCCGCACCGATCAAATTTTTTGTCAAAGAGTAGCGATCTAGTCGTTACTTTTTTGGCAACACATTTAATAGAAATTACAGTGGTTGGTATCTTTGCGGCGACGTCAAAAGAATAAATTAGGTTTTAAGAATAACAACGAGAATAAGAAATGAGAATTGTATCAAATCGATTGAATAAAGTTCTGAAATCAATGTAATCTATGTTTGTTATTGATTAAAACCCGAAGCATCTCAAATAACAATCAAACAACAAAGGCTGTCCATTATCGGGCTTGACGAAACATTGTGACATAAAGTGGGGTTCAAATGCAACGTCGCACCAGCATAAGTATGTATTTTAGTACGTATTCACTAGAATTTCAAAGGTACATTAATCGAAATCACGAAAAAGAGTTAACTTTGAATTTTCGCAAACATTATTGAAATTGTTCAATTGAATGCTCGCGAGTCATTTGCTCAACATTTCGAATAAATTTGGTTTAGAATGCTGTAAAAATACACTCATAAGCTGAGCAAGACTTGCTTATACTTGTAAACTTGTAAATAATTTCCAAAAAAATTAAGCAGGTCACGAACTGTATCCTGACCATAACACTGTGCTCAGCAATACTTACTTTGAATCCCGACCAGGATTTCTTAAAAATTCTGAGCTAAATATGATGAAACTTTGATATGAGCAACACTTCAAGAAGGATTAACTTTAAACCTCGAGAAAAACTCGTTCACAATCAAAGGAAACGGTTCTCAAAATCTTGGTTGAGAGCCGGTAGGATTTGCCAACAAACCTGAGTCTTGTGATTAGACATAATCTTTGTCCGAATTTCAGGGAAGATTACCTCAAAATGTTGAATGAGGCACACTTAATACACCGAGCAAGATCTGTTCAAAATTCAAAAAGAGGTATGCTGAAGTTTCACGTGCTATTCATTCAAAATCCTTAGTAAAATTGGCTCACAATACTGAGTATATTTATAATTTCAAATGCCCAACACAGATACTCTCAAAACATTGATTGAAGTCATATACTTATAACTGTAACGAGGACAAGCTCTATATCATAATCAGAAAAATCTGTATGAAACGCTCAGCATAAATTACTCTGGGTCCAGATTTAGATCCTTTATTAGCCCTGAGCATGCTTTGCTAAAAATTTGGGAATCCTCAGTTGATTTCCCGTTGAACCGCGCGGAATATTCTCTCATTATCTAGAACCAGAAACAATTTTCGGTAAGATTCGCAAACAAACATAGTATTTAAAGCAATACAATTTGATCGTGAGTAAAACCTGTTATATATCTTGATTTATTCAAAATTCGATACAACCAAAATGCGGGATTAATATGCTCTGCATGTGCTCAATAATCATAATACAAATACGCTCAAAATTTTTATCGCGACAGCATTAGCATTGTCGTTTGCACACCTCGTGGACGGAGCTACGATGAGAAATAATTCGTTGAAGACATTGCATGTCACCATGAAATGAAATACATTTCTTCACTCAATAATCTCCAGGAAGACACTCCTCGATCGCTCACCAGGCAAAGTCCATGCAACCATGGAGATAGGCAGGATTCTGTATCTACCTTAAAAAGACACGGTGAACCCACATAGCCTTCAGTAGATATCAAAGTGAAAAAGAAATGTATAGTCGAAGATAATAGTTTAACAGAATGCGCTATATGGTGTTCAGCACAAAACATTTATTTAAAAATGGTCGTTGGGAGCATCTAGTCTAAAAAGGTTAACTGATGCTCCATTTTCCTTTAAACGGTTGGGATTTAAGCATTAACTATTGTCCTACCCCATATGGCTTATGGTTATAGCGCCATTACTCGCTCTCTGAAAGAGAAGAATGCCTGTAAACACGTTTTTCCTCTGACGGTAGAGACATGGTCAAAAATTATTGTCATAGCATTTTAAGCTACACATAGTTTCGAAAAATTACTGCATTACAATACATCATAGAGCGATTACAGCCTCCGACAACGCACATAACCTGACCAAAACGAACAATCAAGCTGTTTCTTAAGAAGCAACAAATTGAATTTTATCAACAGGATGACAAGAGGAAAGGAAAGAGCTCATCCGAATTGAACAAAAGACGCAGCGAGCATCTTTTCGATTTACTCGGCTTCCTTTCCTTCGCGGTTTCTTTCTCGATGTGTGAAGATATTGATGGCATTGATCCTTCTGAATGTGGTCCATTTTCTTACAGTAGTGGCAGGTCAATGACTTATTCTTCCGTCGTACCTGAACCGCGGAATCCAAACCGGCACCTCGCTTCTTCGCTGCTTCGTCCAGTAGTTTTCGCTTAACGAGTTCCAATATCAGATCCTCACACGGCTGTGTCAAACGTGCTTGGCAGGCTTCGCAGGAGACCATGAGATTTTCCTTCAGCTTTTGTCCGGAATTCGCTAGGCTACTGAACCGCTCCTCCATTGAAAAAATGTGCTCCGCCATATCCTCTCCTTCTGAATAATGTTTTGATTTTGCAGATACGCCTCAACAACGAGACCTTCGATGTAATATTAACCTACTGATGGCGGTTCTGCAGCACCGTCCATGTCTCCTTCGGTATTCCAGACTAACGAATCCTCGATTAGTAACGCGTGGGTCACCCTTCCCCGACGTCTCTCCCGGTGTCGCGTAACGCCAAGGATCTTCCCGGATCAGCAGAAGTTCCGACTTGAAGCACCAGCTCGAGTAATTGGCGTTGTTGAGTTTTTGCGTGCTAAATCGTCGTCAGTTCATTGTGTTTCCAGGCTTAATGAAAAGGACTAGTTTGCTTGATGAACAGAGGCTCATACGCTCAACATTTTCATCAAGATATTGCTTTAAATCGAAATAGAAGTCATGCTTTTATTGAAGTCCAACATACAATTCGAACCGCTCCGAATTCCAAGCAGGTTTGGTTCATTTATCCAAGAAAGATTCTATAGTGATAAACAAAAACTTCAACAATCTCAGCATCGCAAGTAAAATTTATTAAACCACTGAAAAAAAGTTGCTCCAAATGAAATCGGAATCTAGAGGAGCAACAAATTCTCAGCATTCTGGGGATCGTATTGCTCAATGCATTAAGTAATATTGTCTTAAATTACTTGTTTAGAATCGTCAGTGGAGTTCCTAAAACATGAACATGAGCCAATTGAAATCAAAAGCAGCATTTGCACAGAATCCCTATAGAAGTTTTGATGAATTCCAGAATAACAGAAACGCTCGGAACTATGACTATGATTTACTTAATAACTGTGTATGATTCGCAACGAATAAGCATGATGAAATCGAGATCCCATGTGAGATTTGCTCAGAAAACTAGATTTTCCCACAATTAAGGACCTTTCAGGACATTAAGGCTGGTCTTGCTGTTCAGTTAGTTGGAATTCTGTTTTCAAAATAACATGACAGTAAAAACTCTAAATGGTAATTTGCATGCTATGACGCAAAAGAAAGTAATAGAATATAGAATAAAATTTTCTGGATTCTCTAATCGTTAATATGAATCGTTAAGAGTTGTTCATCTTTTGTAAAGTATGATCTTCAAGCGGAACGAGGATTCAAACTGTCTCACAATCTCAAGAGATTACACTAACTTTTCTCCGAATGCGCGCGATAAAAGTGCATTTAGTGCATTTATACTGTTTGCCTTCTCAGCATTTAAAATTGCAAGAAAATGATTGAATAAACCGTGGCAATGAAATGCGCACGGGTCTACGTTTCAATATCGATGCATTCAGACTTAATAAGTGGTGGACAAACATAAAACAACGTATGAAATTGCCTGCCTACGATGGAAGTTTGACTCATGACGCTTACACCGAAGTCAACGACCGTGTAAGCCTTGAGAACCATAACATTCAGCCTTTCGCCTATTTTACACGGCTTTATTAATTTATTTTTAACGTCAACACATATACTTCTCAATACATTTAAATGAAGTCAAAACTCAGTCATGTTTAAATTTAAGTCTAAAAAAATTAACGGGTAGTAAGGATTACATCACACGTAAAATCTACATATTATATTTAAGAGTGTACCATACAGCTGCCTTCTCTGAAATTTCGTGTGGAAAACATGACTCCGAAATTTCGTGTGGAAAACAGTAAACATGAAACATTCTTCCGTTCTTCACTCCAATACGAATTGATTCCAAAATTAAACTTTTTCTCTTCGCTGACGATAACCTTACAAAAAAAACATTATTATTTCTTACAATTATAGTAACCAAGCTTATGAAAACATTGATTTTTTCGAATTGCTTGTAACTTACAAAGTTACAGTCACGGTACATGTTAGCTCCGGCAAATTCGAGACTTGTTGTCTTGTGCTCTTGAGGCATCATTTTTGTACGACAAATGTTCGGATTTTTCGCCGATACTCGATACTTGATTTTTCGCCGATACTCTCTCGGGATACGGGACTGAGCGATTTGGAAGAGTCTGATGCCGTGTTAACTATCTTCCTGTTGTCGCGACTGTACGAAATTTAATTGGTCCTTATAAAACTGGGATATGTCAATGGCTAAGAGCATCCGCATTCCAGAATGGCTTGAAAAAGATACTTAGAATGCCGAACATAAACACGCTTACAACCGTGGTAATATTTAAATACAACCCTCCACATAATGCTAAAATTATCAATCCTAAATTCTTGTTTTTAATTTCCTGATTATTGAGATTTTTAGCCTCGGGCTTTCTCCCGTCGCAGTCACTCAACCACCTTTTTTCGGTATTTTTCGTAATTTGTCCGGGATGAGAGTCGAACTTTTTTAACCTTGGCACGAGAGGTATGGATGTTAACCATTAGTCCGGGGTCGCCCCCAATCCTAAATCCTGATCCGTCACATTTACCCAGAATGTTGTGCATAACTTTCTCAGAGTCTTGAACAAGATTCTACCGTAGTCTTGGGTTAGTCTTGGGTAGTCAAAGTTTGATTTAATCGAAATCACGAAAATTTAACGCTGAATTTGCGCAAAACATATAGACATTGTTGAATTGAATACTCGCATGATAATTGCTGAACAATTTGGATAACTGTTCTTTTTTGAACTGCAAGACTCTTCCCAACAAAGCTTGAGAATCCTAATTTGTAGTTATTTTGCTAGGAGTCCTGAGAAAAATACGCGTGTAATTATAAGCAAGATTCTTCGATGGTAAACAGGCGTGTTTTGCCAGCAATGTCTTTAATAAAGATACGTCGTTACTTTCGTCAATTGGAAGGTAAAATTGTGTAGCACTGTTTGTGCACAGCGACTTTGAAACCCAAAAGACGCCAAGGAGAAATAATAATGGCTTTTTGAACCTGAAAGGAGCAACTAAATACCTTTACAAAAAAGGTAGAGCAAGATGCCACTGAAACCTCCGAATTTGAGCTTTAAACCACAGAAAAAACGTTAATGTTTTTGGAGAGTTTGAAGAATGACATCGCATTCTGGATAAATTCAGAAGTATGACAGCACAAGAAGTATACAACCAAACAACGGAGCAAACCTCGATCACAATCAAAGGAATTTTTTTCTACAGTCCTGATTGAGAGCCGGTAGGATTGGCCAACACATCTGAGTCTTGGGATTTGCACATAATTTTAGCACAATGCAGAGAATTATGGCCTTAAAATGTTGAACGAGCAACACTTAACACACCGAATAAGATTCGCTGAAAATTCAGTGAAAGATATGCTGAACATAGAATTCGATTCAAAGAACCGCAGAATTCCAAGTTGGGTTTGCTTTACTTTAAGAAAGATTCCATCATGATCTTTAAATAAAACTTATCTCAGAATCGCAAGTAAAATTGGTTACAAACACTAAGAAAACGTCGCTCAAAAAATCGGAAACTAGAGAGTTATTTGCTCAGCATCCGGGGATCAATTCGCTCAAAAGATCAAGTAGTATTATCTTATATTACCTATTCAGAGATTCGATTAGATTAGAGATGAGATTTTTAAGTATGAATCGCAACGAAGAGCATGATAAAAAAAGGATCCCAAGTGAGATTTGATCAGAATACTAGCTATATATTCACAATCCTAAGGTAGATGCTCTTATGGTTCAACATAAAATACACGGAGGGCTTAACTCGTGATTGAGTCGTATTGGACTCAATTTCACCAAAAGTGGAATCACTCAAGTTTTAGTATATCTTGTTGACACTGACGGCTTTGACAACTCAAAACAACAGATCGATTTAAATTTTATTATTCATACGGAATGTCGAGCAAGATTTGCTCAGAATTCCGGAGTGAATGAGGGCGTATTTTGGCTATTTCAATGCTGCAAAGCCTGCACAATGAAAATGACAAAAGGTTGATAAATTTCACATGTATAAATGCCATTAGTTCGAAAAGCTGAACCTTTCATTAGAATTCAAATTAGAATGAGTAAATTTAACATGCATGTTGTTGTCGTTGCTAGTTTCGAACAATCTAATCATAATTTACTCCGAAATTCATAAAATAATAATGTTTAACCATTCCTTTAAAAAAAATTGCAACGTAAAATTGTGTGGCAGTAACTTTCAAATCCATGAGACACCAATGAGACATAATAAAGTTTTTTGTTTGAACCTGAAAGGAATCAAAAAGATAAGTGATAGTAATTAGTTAACCACTTGTACAAAGAAGACATGCTGACGAGACGCGTCAGAAACCTTCAAAGTTGAGCTTTAAGCCATAGAAAAGACGTTTATGTTTTTGAAGAGTTTGAAGAATAAAATCGCATTTTGGGTGGATTCAAAGTCAGTTCAAAAGGTTTTCATTAATGTAAATATTACTATTTTGCAATATTACCAGAAATTTTAAATTTATTACCGTTCTATTGTGACAATTCCCTGATTCCCCGATCCCCGGAAATCAGGTAAACGGCAAACTGAAATTTGTACCAACCCATTAAAAAACCGATACCCCGTAAACACGAAGAGCATTGGAAAACCCACAGCAAACGGAGGTACAGAGTATCAATCGTCTAGTTGCGAAGAAATGAGGAGAAATATCTACCTATACTTTTCATGGAGCTACGGAGTTAAAAAAATACCTATAGGTAGATAACCTCACATTAGAGCAGAGCTATATAAGAAGGCAGCGAAAGCTCAAAATCATCATTCACTCTCCAGATTCATCGGATTGATATTCACCGGAACAACAACGAACTATAAGGTCTCTCTACAATGCAGCTCACGGCACAAGATGTCCTACTATTCCGCACCGATCAAATTTTTTGTCAAAGAGTAGCGACCTAGTCGTTACTTTTTTGGCAACACATTTAATAGAAATTACAGTGGTTGGTATCTTTGCGGCGACGTCAAAAGAATATCAAAATTAGATTTTAAGAATAACAACGGATTGTATCAAAACAGTGAAATAAACTTATGGAATCAATGTAATCTATTTTTCTACTTGTCTGAAACCCCAAAGCATCTCAAATACAATCAAACAACGGAGACTGTCCATCATCGCTGAACCTCGACTGTTTGGAACTAAACGGTAGAAATCGATTGCACAAATCGAGACACTCGAGAGCCGGTTACGAAAATCCGCCAGTGCTGCTGGTGCTAATGGTCAGCGGTTGGCCGCCAATGTCATCAGGTTAGTTAAAATTCAACCTTGACAGCAGTTCGGTATAGTTCGCAAAAGCTGATTGCCAATGAACGGTGGCATGTCGATTTAAAGGCGAAACGACTGTAGCGGCAATGCTCAAAACTGTTCAAGGTTCGAACTGTGATCCAGATGCGTCGGTGGGAAAACTAGACTAACAAGATTTTAGCTCGCTAAAATTCAGCAAAATATATGAAACATTGACTGGCAAAGTGGCACATGGGTGGGTTCATTATGTTTGAATTTAATTTCGTTTTCGATTGAGGGGATTTGAAATTGCAATAAAAAAAAAATCGCGAACAACTAATTACGATTTCTATTTGATTAGCAGTGCCGATACATGTTTGCACAATGATAGCATGAAGCCATGCACCGAATATCGGTGTTTGCACAACTAGAATAAACCCGGCTAAATTTGTACATATTTGATCTTTGGGAACGGCCACGATTTTGGTAGAACATGATAAGCGTGATAAGAAATTATTCCTTTAAGATAAGTGGACGTTATTCATACAATTTGTTAGGACTACGAACCAAGTAAAAAATCGGGTTTTCTGAGTGTACTGTACGTTATGAATAAGGTCTTATAAAATCATTACTTAATCTTTTTCCAGAGGCTCAATTGTTCATTGTGGAATATTAAGTTTAAAACAGAAGGTTCTCGCGGTACACAACGATTCTCTCTTGATGACAGGGACCACCCTAGCAACCCATAAATTTCATTCGATTAAAATTTAAACCGCAAAAATAATCAATCTACTGCCTGCCAGGCAACGAACGATACGATGATAAATACCACAGCACTGTCACACAGGCACCCATCACTGATAATCACTGCGGTTCTTTGTCGCATGTGTGCTTCACAACCTTCCGGTTTCGCTATGCTTCGTCCGTAAATTGAACACGATTGAAGCACCAACAGCAGCGCCTCCTCTATGGGAGTGATTTCCGTTGAAAATAGCAACGAACGAATCCGGTTGGGATCATCATTTCAGTGACTCAACTTTTCGGGATAAGGCTAGATAAGGCTTAATCCAAGAGCGACAAGCTGCACTTAAGACACGGGATGCGTCGGTTCAAGCTGCGCTAGACCAAGATAGGTACAATATGTTGAAAAGGGACGGTATAATTTCGTACGGATACGGGCGAATGCACCTAAGCTATGTGCGAATTTCTCAGGGTATCTATTGTCTGATGTTCCCCAAATTAATAAGCGGGGGAAATTTGATCATGAGGAATTGAAATTTTAGTTGCCACGTAGAACCTTTTTGCCTTTTTGATAGAACCTGTTTGATAATAAAAGAATCCTACTGGAAGTTTCCTTGATGTTCTGAAGGAATTCTAGGTGAAATCCAGTTGCGTCTCCCGAATCATCCAAATATTGCTTGCATTTATCAAATATCAACTGAATTATACAGGTCAAATAAGGAAAGAGTAGTGATACTTGTTCTGTAGGAAGCCGAGGAATCCTCTACAATTCCACGAGAAACCTTTGGGATATTGGATAAAAGGGTTGGGTTGGTTGCAGGGTTCGTTTTGGTGAACGATACACTGAATTCTTCTTTGTTTTCAGATAATTCTCCATTTAGTTCGCTTTAAGGTGATGCACAAAGATATATATATATATATATATATATATATATATATATATATATATATATATATATATATATATATATATATATATATATATATATATATATATATATATATATATATATATATATATATATATATTTAAATATTAGTACCAATTTAAACCCACGGTAAGGATGCCATTGGGGCCACTCACAAGGTGTGATGATGGTTTACTTAATTTTTTTTATGAAGGTTTACTGGCGGGACTCTGATTAGAGTAGAAAGTAGAAGTAGATTTTGGGCTATTATGAAGAGGAAGCTGAAGGTAAATGGCAGTGTCGTCAAAAGCATCAATGAGTTGAGAACCAAGTGGAATAAGATTGCCAAAACGATGGATGAGATGCGCCGTTTGATGCAACGTATTCCGGGAAAAGTCCGCAAATTTCTTCGAAATCGAGATGATTAATTTTTTTTGTAATGTTCACATAAAGTCGAACATTTTAGTTAACCCTTAAAGGTGCAGGACGGGCTTTAAATAATGTCTTCTAGCAGTGTTTTGTTCACACATTTTGTGTATGTCAGCAATGTTAGTGGCATAACATTAGACTTGATTGAACTAATGGTAACGAACTATCTAAACTCCAGCACAATTTGGAGGACCTAGAACATCTTATATGGAGGGAAATATATTATAAACCCTTCGCTTAGCTTTTTTGGGTCTGCTTGAGTTTTCTGCGTTTCTAAGGACAATAGGCCAGTCATGGTTGATCTAGTAGATCATTTGACGTGAACTCCAGGATGATTTGGAGAACATTGGATATCTGATATGCAGAAAAATAGATTGCTTCTTAGGCACACAGTCTCCGTGAGTCTCTTTGAGAATGCTTCTTTCATAAGAACTATATTATAGCTGTGGTTGATTCAATAGATTTTATGACCTGAACTCCATGACGACGTGGAGCATCTAGAACAACAAATATAAATGGAAATGGGTCGAAAACAATGCGCACTGGTACTATAAATCAGCGAAGACATTATACAATGTAAGGGGCATTACATTTGCCTTGGTTGAACTAATGGCAACGAACTATCTAAACTCCAGCACAATTTGGAGAACCTAGAACATCTTACATGGAAGGAAATATATTATAATCCCTTCGTATAGCTTTTTTGAGTCTGCTTGGGTATGATGCGTTGCTAAGGACAGTAGCCCAGTCATGGTTGATCTAGTAGATCATTTGACGTGAACTCCAGGACAATTTGGAGAGCCTTGTACGACTGATATGAATGGAGATGGATGACAAATAATTATACTCTTCTTGAACATTGTTGGACATGTTTCATGTATGTAGGTCTTATGCTCAGATGTCATAGCGGCATAGTCCATGATCAACATTCCAGGAGAGTTTGGACGACCTAGAACATCCTGAAAAATATGTATATACCCATTTTTATACTTTTCATGTGTCATTTGTGTTAAAAACTAAAAACTAACCATAAAACCGTTTAAAACAAAAGTGAAAAACAAAACAATTTCAATATCATATTGAAAACTGCCCTCAAAGCCACCTAGTCTCAGCCACGAAAAGAAGGGGGGATGGGTAGGAGGGGAGTACATGTATCCAAAATGTAGGACTACTATTCCCCTTGATTTTAATGAACGTTTCAGCTGGAAAGGTTAAGGCATCATTGAGATATAGCGTTTTCAAAATTGAAAGTCCGTCCTGCACCTTTAAGGGTTAAAACAGAATACTATTTTGTTAATGTATATCCGAAATATACGCAATAGTCTATGTTCCTTTTTTATGTGGGGCACCCTTTTCCCCCCAATGCAAAAAAACAACGAGGGGAAAATTATTTTTTTTATAGTATTTTCTTTCTTCTTTTCGGTGAAGTCCACCCCGTGTGGTGTAAACTCTATTTCTTTTTTTCTGGGGGGGGGGGGTGGGGGGGAAAGGGGTGAAAAATTTATGTTGTTTTTGGGGGTGGTGTTGTGGGGGGGAATTTTTTTTTTTTGTTCTTTTTTTTTGTATTTTTTTTTATTTTTTTTGTTTTTTGTGTGAAAATAAATTTTGTTCGCGGCTGCTCGACCAGTGGCTTTATAGAACTCATGAGGATGCATCGTTCGTACTTCGTAAGAACCTCATTGTACAACTTCCGGGTACGTCTTTTGGATACTAGAGTTTGCTTCAATATCCTGTTTGGTTACACACTTTGAAAGAAACATGTAATTTTCTGCTACCTAATGCACATATATGGAATGCTACATTTGGCATAAATTCGTGGGATACTTCAAATAAATTTTGAATCACACATCGCCTAAATCAGGTCTATTGTAGGAGAGATTGCAAACAATTTCGTTGTTTCGTTAGTCGGTACAAGTCTGTCCCATTTCCTATGGATATCGGCCACAAAAGTTTACCAGAAATAAATGTTGCATTCATTCTACATTTCCAAGAACAAGTGAGAGTAATTAATCTCTGCCTGTAATTTATGTTTTTGTTTTGTTTGTGAAATTAAAGATCTTATTCGATTTAATATAAAGTGAACTAAAGTGCCGCTTGATTTATGATAACAACTTGCAGAATTCGTTGATTTAAGATCTAACATAGCATCTAATAGCACTGACATGTAAATTATCATTTCAATTTTCTAAGATCATGTTAATTGAAGAACATAACTAAAGTTACGTCTATCGGGCCATCCATATCAGATTTAAAGTAATATGATTTGTTTTAAGAGTGAGTTTAAAATATAACAGAACATAGTTATAGATTATTGTCAAAATTTTGGATGTTTAACCTCACTTTGATTCGTCAGTGATGAAAATTCTTACGAGACCGCTCATCTGCGCAAGCTTCCTAAGCGCCATGCTCTCTTACTCTCACACATCTTGGTTTTACTAAATCTACGTCGACTTCCCTCTTGAGTTGCTATTGGTTTTATGAATGACTAGTCATTTGCTCTCCAAGAAAATTATACCTGACTTACAGCTTGCCGTATAAGTCGATCGCCCTAGAATATTTCAGTACAAAGCTTCGATCTAAAATACTGATTAACACTTAAGGTGAAACTAGAGGGAGTCCTTTCTCCATACAAACTATGGGTTAGGTTAATTATTACTTCACGTTTTTCGAGACTAAAAATCACCAAGAAAACAAAAAAAAAAACAAGTTGCTAACCAATGGATTCTTGAAAATTTCACGCCTGAAGCCATTTATTACCAATCCTCCGCCAAGTCAGAATCTTTTGATCTCGGGAATTGGGTGCATCCTTCTAAGCAGAAACGCGTAATAGCTCTTATGGCCATTGAATTCAGAAGTATCCTATTACTGAACACGCCGCTCATAGCTTGCTCGTCTATCAGAATCACCAAGAATCGCTAAGCCTTATTGATTTTCTTTTAACTACTTAGTATTAACTGAACACCTATGAAGCCTGGTATTATTTAAACTAAAGAGAAGTTGTTGAAAATTCTGATCAATCTGAAGGTTATCAATCTGTTTTTAGAGTTCTTTGACGTTCTTAGAGCAAGAGGATCGAATAGTTAATATGATTAAATAATGCATAAAAGATGAGTTAACCTACAAATTAAGTTAGCGCTTGATAATTGTTGTAACACTTTTAATTTTTTATAAAAAAAAAAAACAAAAAAAAATTCAAAACATTCAGCAAAAATCATTGACTATGGTGTAAACCTTTTACTAGGATAAACGGTGCTTATTTCTGATTTCTACAATATTTATCTATAGAAATAATCGGCCGCAGTTGACAATAAGTAACTCAACTGACCTTTGGACCTGATGGATGCAATTCGCGCCAGGCCTAACTTCTTTTGCAATTCCGTTGATTTTTTTTAAAATCCTCTGTCGTGGCAACTAGGCGATTAACTAAGCAGTTAATTATATGCTATTAAATCATTACACAGGAGGTTATCATAAATATTTTTCATATGCATGAACTGATTCCAATCGAAAATTCAATAACGATTAAATGCCGTCTTTAATTTCTAAATCTAACATCTTCGCGCAACGTCTTAAAGCTTCAATCCCCATTGCTAGCATAATGAGCAATGTCAAAAACTTGACGGATTTATTCAATGTCCGATTGACGAAAAGTCAACTTTTCATCTTCTACTATAGGTATATTCGCTCTTCATTACTTTCCATTGAATTCCTTTTCTCAGCAGTGCATCTGAACTTTACAGAAAGCCATCTCACTTACAATACCTTTTAACAGAATGCAGAAAAAGAAGCCGACCATTGCAACAACCAAATCGAATGCAACAAAAAAAATGAGATCTTTGAGCACGCTTTCCTTTCTTTCGCGACGACGACGACGACGACAATGATCAGAAAATCGCAATAAGAAATTCAAACTTTCAAGCGGACCGCGGCGTATTTCGGAAGCGTTCCGGGGAAAACGTTCCTTTTTTTTGCGTCACGAAACGAAAGAAAGGAAAGGAACCGATGACCGTTCGAACCCCCAATCGGAATTGGGAGTCTTTTGAAAGCTGCTTTCTGCAGACAAGATCCGTGCAAGAGTCAGGTGCGGTGCAAAAGGAAAGGCGAAGGGCAGTAAGCCAGTCGGTATAAATATAAATAAGCCGCCCATCACGGTACGTGTTGACGTTTGTAGAAAATGCTGTCTGTTTTCGGTGGTTCACACACGCATACCGATACGCAGGCCTTACGCGATTTCAATTTCCCACCAACACAAACGAGCAACGCATGTGCAAGTTGGTGTTTGTTTACGGTACGATTTAAATGAATTGGAAGTGTTGCCAGGTGCCAGACTACCCGTTACGAACTATTTTGTGCAATTCGAACGTCAGACACACCTCTTGTGTTAGTGGAACCATTCGGACTAAATAAATGGGCGCAGCTACTTTGAATCTCTATGTGTTTGTGTTTCCCTACTGGCACTATTTTTGTTGTTATTTCCACTGTTGTATAAACTGCGCGTATCGAATAGTAATTCCGTGGCTCCCGCTGCACTAGTATTGTGGTGAGCTCACCCATTACTTCACCTTAGAAATATTTACTGTTTCGATTGAAATCAAGCTGGAAATCGGCGGCGGCAATCATCTTCTTCCATGTTCCTCCCCTCTCCTGGTCCATCGTTTGGCTCTGGAATGCTTTCGTGAATAGGAGGAAAGCAAACTGGTCGGTGCAGTTTTTCACCAACAACCAGCTGAGTTATTATTCGCTACTGCAGCAGAAGTAGCAGCAGCACACGAATGGAACAGGGTTGTCATGCAGCAGAGTGGATGGCGAGCAATCGCTCCCTGCCGTGTGATCTTTAAATGTCCGGCTGCACACTGACTGGACTGTGAACATGGGATGACGTGTGTTGCTTGAATCGAATAGACGAATGAGAGCCGCCGAGTGGAAAATCATTCGTGGGGCAATGTCAAGCTGTATTCCGATTGTTGGTGTGTTTCAGGTGTAATTTTTTTTTTGCGAATTCAAATGGAAGGCAGATGGTGTTTGAGCCAACGTATCAATTAACTACGGCAATGAGACGGCAAATGTAGGCAGTGTGCTAGTTTAAAGAATATTTGAACAAATCAACGAGTGCTCAACGAAAAAAAGGGCAATATTTAATTGAAACTAGATTTGAACTTGAAACAAGTGGCGCTTCATGGTCAAAAGATTAACCCGTTCAACGCATTGAAACTTCAAAAAGACTGCGCGTCGTTAAGTAAATGTTATTTTATTTCGAAATCGTATGTAAAAAGCCAAGAATGGCCAAGAAAGTTACTGAGAACATGAAAATGTATTTTTTGCGGCCACCAGCAGATGGCAGTTTTTCCACAAGCCTATAAAATAATAATGGAACTAACGCGGACAGCTCAAAGAGTTCTACAAAAAGTTGCGAAGGTAAAGCGAAATTTAAATTTTATCGAATAGTATGAGAGCAAACGGCAATTTAGTTGTGAACGAAGGTGAATACTTTGCTGTTATTGCATCTTTAAGATGATGTCTACTCATTTTAATTGGAATCCAAATGTTTTGTATAGCAAATTATTCAAAAAAAATAAACTATTCAGCAAGACAGAAGCAAAATGTAGAGTAGTGGCTTGATAAAAATCTTGAGAAAAACAATTATTCAAATCGATTTTTTGTGACTGTTACTATAACACAGACTTCGCTATTAAGACTGTGAACCATTTAGCGAATTATATCAACTCTTGGTTGAAATTTGATACTTCGATAGTTATTTCCCCTTTAACGGTTAAATTTAATTTACAATGCGACCCATTTGAAATTTGAACAGATGCTTTATTATTTTGTTTCACAGTTGTTGAACTGAGGATTTTCCAAAAATCTCAGATTAACTATGATGTGGCAAGACATGTGAATGTTAAATTTTGTAATTTTTAATTTTCACTTCAATACATACATACAACCTAGCTGAAATGTTTATGCATTGTTGAATGATGCCATCTCCAAAAATCGCAATATTGACTACTTCAGTGCCAACATTTATTTAGTGCTTATCTGTTATGTAATCAATGTCTTTTCTCTTCGAAGAAATGGTAATATATATGCAAATTAACCTTCCTAATGCATTTTGGCGCGCTCTAAAAAATCCAACAATTCTGATCAGATTGGGCTAAGAATAGCATTTGCTTTTTTCCAATTCGACCCTTTCAGCACGTGGACACCTAGGATCGGTTCTGGTAGTGATCTGAAGAGAACACATTCAGAATCACATTTGCTGGTGCCGTTCGACTGCTCAAAATTCATGATTTTTCATCCAGAACTACAATAACTCCATTCTGTGGAAAAGTAAGGAAATTTCGCCATTTGCGGAAACTCTGGAATCGGTTTCAGTAGGGCCCAAAACGAACACTTTCAGAACCTCATATACTGGTACCGTTCGACGGCTCAACATTCATGATTTTATACCCAGAGATGCAAGAGCAGCATGCCATGAACCAACAACGAGATATGACCACTTCCCGATTCCCTGGTATGGCATCCGATAGGGTCTATAACGGACACTTTTAGAACCTCGTGGTCTGGTAACTTTGGACGGCTTTAAGTTTATGAATTTCACCCAGAAGCATACGGACGTCATTCCATAGGAGGGGGGGGGGGGCAGCTCATCAAATCCTCCGATCCACCTCTAAGCATATTGCTATGAGGTACCAGGTGGTTATCCACCGATTGCATGTCGTCTGCATTGAGTTATCTCAAATTATAATACTCCGCCCACTATATTACAAAACATTTCGATTGGTTGAGCGGATTGGAGATAATGGAATTATTGGGTATAGGACCAAGTCTCCATCGGGTGGTGCTAAAACGATGAGCTTGGAAATCAAAAGAAGCATAAAGTTGCTTAAAGTTGCCAGAAGGCAAGAATTCCAATTTCACCAAATCCTTCAATCGTAACTTTAAATAAATTATAACAAATTGCTCTCTTTAGAAGCTTCAACTTGCTTGATGCAGTGATTGGTTCCTGTAGTAAAACAGTTTGTAGAATGTAGTTAGAAAAATTGAAAGTTAACAGAATTTGAGTTTTTGTTTGAATGAAGACGTCTGAATCTGTTGCTCAATTTGTTTTTGTTGCTTTTCGGTGTTAATCGTTCGGAACTGACCAAAACCGGTGTTAAATTGCGCATGAAGTGTCCGCGAGTGTTTTCGCAATGTTTAAGCGAAAATTTGACCGGATTTCATGCCGAAAAAGTGAGTTTCAACTGACACGATCGCAGTTTAGTATCATTTAGATGCCTTTGAAGAAGCAGAACGCTAACGAGTCGGACCCCGCAAAGGATTTTCAGACAATTGAGAGGTGATAAGTGCTCTCATAAACACGGAGCGAAACAGGTTATTGTTATCCATTTTGTCCCTAAATCACTTTATTATGAACCTACTTCAAATATGATTTAATCTTATTATGAATTAAATATATATTATCACTTCACTTGTCAAGGTGAATACTGATCCATCGAGCCCTACCCTACTAACGTAGAAAAACCTCCTTCTTGTGACCTTCGTTAGAATGCAGAGGTAAAAACGGTCCCTCAACAGCAAAAGCCACACTAACTTCCCTTCTCTAATCACACCTGATTGCAAGGACATGGCCGGCGCCGTTATTGATTATTAAAGAAATTGAGACATTCAAACATGTACTGTTAGAATGGTCGGTTATTCAAAGCCCCATTCTGTTGATCATTGTGCAATTTTACTGATTCTGATCAATCACGGAGTAGCAAACATTGATACGCGCTGTCAGTGAAGCAAAGCTAAGAAGCATATGCAAGCTAAGCTAAGAAGCATATGCACGTAATTCCATCTACCAACAAGGCGATTTGGATACTTCCGAATACTCTTGAATCGGTTCCGGTAGGGCCCCGATAATGACACTTTTAGAACCTCATGTACTGTTACTGTTACACTGCTCAAAAATCATGATTTTTCATCCAGAAATACATTCAAGTTATCCTTGGACAAATAAGAGGGTTTGACCACTTCCAAATACTCTGACACCCGATACGATAGGGTCCAAAACGGACACTTTCAGAACCTTATGTATTGGTACCATTCGTTTGCTCAAAAATCATGATTTTTCACCCAGAAGTATATAGACATCATGGGACTTCCGGAACCGGTCTCAGAGTTTTCAGAAATGGCCAAATCTCCTTGTTGGTCCGTGGCATGATGCCCATGAAACTTTTGGTGTAAACCGTGAATCGGTAAAGGGTGTCCACGATGAAATTGCCACACTATGAAATTGCTCTAACTTTTTAACCGTTGGGTAGAATTTTATGAAAATTTGGGTGGATTTAGTTCATAGTGCATTATTTACATCCTGCAAGTTTTAAAGTCCTGTGATCAAAACTCGCGGAAATGGAGTCGAAAGAACAGCTCGTGCGTGATAAAATCTTGCGCATTCATCACGAGAACAAGGATCTCTCGCATCGTTCCATCGCTAAAACGTTGGGAATCGCGAATTCCACGGTGTCGCGAGTGATTAAGCGGTTCGAGGAACGGTTGACCACCGATCGGAAGCCCAGAAGTGAAGGAAAAAGTATTCCGTACAACACCAAAAATCACAACCGCGTAGTTGGGGCCTTCAACCGAAATCCGAACGCCTCCGTTCGGGATGTGGCTAAGAAGCTGCACCTAAGCCGAAGTTTTGTCCAGAAGGCCAAAACTAAGGCTGGGCTTCGAACGTTCAAGGTACAAAAGGCCCCTAATCGCGACGAGAAGCAGAACAAGTCCGCCAAAACCCGTGCCAGGAAGTTGTACCTCAACATGCTGACGAAAGTTGAATGCTGCATCATGGACGACGAAACATATGTGAAGGCCGACTTCAAACAGATCCCCGGCAACCTGTTTTTCACGGCCAAGGATAAGTTCAGCGTTCCGGAGCATGACCGCACTCAGAAGATGTCCAAATTTGCGAAGAAATTCCTGGTTTGGCAAGCCATCTGCACGTGCGGGAAGCGGAGTGCACCTTTCGTGACCCAGGACACGATGAACGGACAGGTGTACATAAAAGAGTGCCTCCAGAAGCGGCTGCTTCCTCTCCTGAAGGCCCACAACGTCCCAACAATCTTCTGGCCGGATTTGGCCTCATGCCACTACTCCAAGGACGTGCTGAAGTGGTATGCGGACAATAAGGTCAATTTCGTGCCGAAAATGTTCAACCCTCCCAACACTCCGGAGCTCCGCCCCATCGAGAAGTACTGGGCGATTATGAAGCAGCACCTTCTTAAACGACCTAAGGTAGTGAAGACAGTCGAGGAACTGAAGGAAGTGTGGGTTTACATGCAAAAAACGGTTGATTCACAGGTTGTGCAGAATCTTATGGCCGGGGTTAAGGCCAAGGTGCGGGCATTTGCGTATGGACTGTAAATAAAATACGAGTAAAATGGTAAAATGAAGTTTAATAGTTATTTCTCAATCCCTGAAAATTTGATGGCAATCGGATGGAAACTCGAATTTTGCGAATCAATTTTTTGTGTGGCAATTTCATCGTGGACACCCTTTACCAGTATTTGAAGTTCTGAAAGTGTCCGTTTTGAACCCAGGTGAAATCGATTCCAGAGTATCCGGAATTTATCAAGTCCCCTTGTTGGGCCATGGCATGAATATTGCGCGATCAAACAACACAAATACATGCCGTTCTGAAAGTGTCCTTATTGGGTCTAGCGGAACCGGCCTTTGCACCTTTTGGTGAGAAAACGTGAAATTCATGGTATGGTATGATGTTCAATATACTTTTACGTTAATAATCACGAATTTTGAGCCATTGGACGGCATCAGTACATTAAGTTCTGGAAATAACGGTTTCGGCCTAATAGGAGCCGGCTTCAGAGTATCGGAATGAGCTAAATTCCTATGTTTGTCCATGGCATTATGTTGTTTTTGGTGAAAGATCGTGTAATTTGATCCGTCGAACGGTACTAGTACTGAGGTTCTGAAAGAGCCGATTTGGATTTAGTATCAGGAAATGGAAATCAGCCAAATCCTCTTGTTGGTCCCTGACATGATGTCCAAGGACTTTTAAGTGGAAAATCATGCATTTTAAGCCGTCGAACGGTACCAGCACACGAGGTTCTGAAAGTGTTTATTTTGACCCCTACTAGAACCGATTTCAAAGTATCTGGAAGTCCCTCCAAAATCCTTTGCTGACCCATGGAAATGAAGTCTTTGTAGTTCTGGATGAAAATTCATGAATTTTCTAATATTTTCCCTTCCGTTTACTACCGGAACCTATTCCAGGTGTCCATGTGCAGTTTCCCATGGGCTGTATCTTTGATAATGTGGGTAACATTCATATCGCATGTAAATAAATGTATATTTCACTTGGTACTTAAATTAGGGATTCCCCATACAATTCTTCACTTTGAATAATCATATATCAGTGTATGCATCAGGTATATCAGAAAAATTGTCCAAGGGAAACACTTTTACAAGCCAATCAACCGCCCTTGAGGACCACGAAATGATAACCAAACAGTTATATCCACAATAATATAAACAAAAACCCGAATGTTATCCAACGTCAACCATGCAGTCGTGACAATTAAATGATTTAGAATTAAATTCAACAGTAACAGTAAAAATAACTTACCTTTTTCGCCTGGATAGCTACAATTAAGTTGCTGTTCGTCATCGCGCGAAACTTGCGTAATGATAGATGTTGCGTCCATTAAAGCATTAACTTTTGGACGCTCCCCTCCGGAAATTCGGCTGCACGCTGTGTCGCTGTTGCAAGTTGAGTAGTACCTCCTAGCTACGATCGAACCTTCTTCCCGAGAAGATCCTTCGCCCTCGTTCACTATACGGAACTTGGCAAACACAGCCCAGACTGCTGATGACGCAAACTTCCCAACGTGTATTTTTGTTATTGTTTTCTGAATTTTCCTCGTTTTTTTCTTCTCCGGCTATTATTTACACTTTCTCTCTGCTCACACTGTTTTCCATCGGTTGTATATCGATTCCAATTTTCACACACACAGACCGTGTTTTGGCAGGCTGCTAGGAAAAACTTTCTCCGAAACAGGCCGAAGCTACGAAACGCACAAGAAAAATAAAATCACATGAACTGCGCGAAATTGAGATAAATACAAAATTCCAATCACAAAAATGTGCCGATCGGAAACGAAACGAGAAATCCACAACTTGTATCCACTTCTTCGCTATTTTTTTTTATTATTTGCTGCGTATCACTCCACTCCGGTGTACATATATTATTCTTTTATTTTTCTTTCTCGCTTCATTCGTCTCAACCGCGAGTAGGCACACTAACACACATACACGTGCGCAATTCACGGATCACTCTTTAGAACACACACACTCACGAGGGCAGAGGCCCCGGAGTCAGTAGATTTCGAATTCAAGAAAAATTCACATTCGCTATAAACAGGGACGGGAGGGGAACCAAACCACACCAGACACTCTATCTATGTAGCCCCAAAAATCTATGCCTTCCTTCTGTTTTTAGAACTCCCAAAAATATTCGAAATCACACTACGTTGGAGCAGCTATCCCTTGCTGGTACCGGCGGAAAAACGCGAATTTTCCACACACCTTCGAAAAATCGCGCAAATTTATTTTACTTTATTTCGGTTGAGCAACACAAAAAAACACGTCTCACTTCGCCGAGAGATGGCCTCTGTCAATCAACACTGCCAGCGAGCAACCGACCGTCACCCTCTAGTAGTGTAGTAGAATGGAGCCAGCCGGATTTGAAGTTCACTCGTACTGCGGCGTGTTCGCGTCACCGCCATTCGTAAATACTCGGTTTTTTTGTCGTTCGTTTTGTTAGTCAGTGGAACATGACATGTATTGGGTAGGATTTAGTTGTTTGAGTGTTTCCTAACGATAGCGAGATCAGTGTTGCCGCCACTGGTGATGCGAAGAAACATTGTGCACACGGCTGTATTGTGACATTCGATGAATTCGCTACTTTTTGCCATTCGAAACGAACAACATTGCCCAATGAAAGATCGCACGGTGTATCCTCATAAGAATGGACTCGGTATTTAGTAACTTTGATCGCTTCGGTTTATAGATTTTCATTATTTTCATTAGTGTACAATTAAAGCATAGGAATAATTGGATTTACTATAGTTGTTAAGTTCCTCCTTTAAGTTCCGAGGAGTTTAACTCATGCATGCCCAATAAATTTCGTATGTTTATTTTGTTTAACATCTATTTCCATTCTGTTTATTTGTGGAGTAAGTCAAGCATTCCAGTTATCGTTCGTTTATGGCAAATAATTATCGAAGGGATAAGAATCGTGGTTTCCATTACTTGCCCAAAAAGGAAGTTCCTATTAAGTTTATCGCTTAAGGGGGTGCTCTACTCTCGTAGTTCCAAAAAATCGAATTATTTTTCAATCTATATTTATCTGAGAGTACGCGTCTGAAAAGATTTTGTGGAAATTGCGTTCGGTTGTCCGTTTCTGGGCTCCGAAATATACCCGTCACCCGTCAAGTTATACACCGTAATTCATCGTCAAATGCGTTTTTTTTTCGAAAGTAGTGCTTTTTTAGCTGCCGAGTAAGAATTTTCATAGAAGTATTGGTCCGATTCCAATAATTTTTTTTTTTTAATTATTCAGTAAACATGCCGCTATGTTTTCCCCAGAACGATTTGCTAAATTTTAATTTGTTAGATCTTTATAGTCTCTAATATGTTAAAAAATGACGTGAACATTAAAAAAATGACAGACTGTTGCATACATTTTACTATTTGCAAAATAAAAAGAATCTGTCACGGGAAAACATAGCCTACGTAACTATGATTATGAAAAATATCAATTTTCTGATTACAGATTACCCACTGGCCACAACTTTACTTAAGCGGGACCAATGCAGTTTCAACATGAACGTAATCAATGACGTTCCACGGTCGCCAATGTTTTTTTGTCTTTAAAATTAAAATTCCATAGTCGAAACATGTAGCTTCAAAAGAAAAAAAATCTATTTTATCCATTCAGTAGATTCTTTGAAATTTATTCCCCAAAAAAACCTCTCAACTTCGGGCGTCGAGAGTACACGACTCCCTTAAGACATTCCCCATTTGAGGTATATATTTTAGGGTTATGACAGAGGCCAGTTTGTACGGCAAATTAGACGTAGTCATGGTTTATCTTTCAAATATCTGCCCCTTTTACTATCGCTAGTAATATTCTAGAGAACTGCCCAAGATGCAACGGGTGACGGGAAACCAGGATTCGATTTTACATTATAATATTGAAAATATACTTGCATGACATAGTTGGGATTAAAATAATGATCCACAATTCTAATGGCGAATATCTTTATACCGGTTATCGGTTGAAGTTTGTATCGTAAGATTTTTTTCCATACGTGGGTACATTCTATTCTATTCTATTCTATTCTAACGCTTACACTGCCAGGAATGGTTTTTCCATACGGGGGTACAATTTAAAAACAACGATTGTTGCACCAATCGATCGGAAATATTTCTACGCAGAAGAAGGAAATTGTTGATTCCGGGCCACATGCTATAGGAAAATTCATAAATCTTAAGCCTCGTCTTAAAAAACAACAATAGTATAACTTAAACTTATCAATTGATGATATCAAAAATATGCTATTGTTATAAAAATATATTAATTCAAAGAATATTGCATTGTACAATAAAAATGGCTCACATTAAGCATAGTAGTCCTCATTTCGAACAACCCAAACTGAAGCGTACTTTGTACTTTTCAGACTTCTGGCTGGCCCACAATTGATACGTTGCGGATGCGTTTGCGTTAATTTGACAGTTTTCCCATAGGGTTTCTGTCAAATTTACGTCAACGCATCCGCAACGTATCAATTGTGGGTGACCCTTTCGGCTGGTGTGTACGATTGAGCAAAATGAACAAAATTACAAAACAAAAATTCTGGCAACACTACCTTACTTGTCGTAAGATTCGAAGTAGTGTGATCTGGCAGCAACTCACTTGCAATCATTCAGAAGGAAAGTTCCCCAGTAAAAGTTGAACCAAAGTGGAAAATCAACACACCCCTTCGGCCCACTAACATTTCACGAATCCCACCCATCTACCACTCCTCCCACCCTCTTGAAAATACTCATAGGTTTTGGGTGTATGGAACTGGACACAGGTTTATTTTTTTTGTCGGGTATACACTACTACACCCATCCGTTCGGGCTAGAGTAGTAGTGCCAGCAAAAGAAATGAGTAGCCGCCCGGCCCACGGCCGCGACAAACGACGACGGCGGCGACGGCAACGGAGACACAACAAAGCTGTTGATGGAGCAGTTGGTCCGGCTGGCAAGGACGGGTCCCCTCCCTCGCATGTTCATCAGCGATATCCGATGATTCGGACGATGGTAGATCGAAGGTGTAGGCGGGTAGCGATAAGCAGCCAGCAGCAGTAGAGTTGAAGTGAGGGATGCTGTTGCTGCTGGCTGAATGGTTCGTTCGCGAATATTATGAAAACACACACTTCCAACGGCATTAACATCAGCTCCTAAATTTTGGCACAAACTTAGGCATATCACGGCACAATGTGCTTTTTGCAGATGTCGGGAACACGTCAATCTCCGATTATTACACACCTTTTAGATAATCACTTCCGAAGAATAGTTTGCTACACGGTCGAATGCACCGATTAATGATAGAACAGATGCACTGGTGAGAAAATACTGGATCAACACACACACACACACACACCGCCAACCGCGAACTAATAGGAAACACCACCGTCAAGTACGGAATCCAACTTGAAACTGACTGAATCTGGAAATGTGTTGCACAATTCTCGCTCAGATGTTTGCAACAAATTTTGTGCAACTTGTCTTCGCTTTGCGAGAAGAGTAGCCAGATAACTGAGAATAATAATAACAGGAACCTGATTTTTAAGTACATCTTTGTAACATCATCCTCCATAAACGTCGAATACTATACGGATAAGCAGAAAAAACACCAAAAGATTGTAAAGGTAAAAAGTTGATTTTTCAGCACGAATCGAGAGTTTATCTAAAGAGTCTTGTCGATTCGTTTTTTTAAGGTTTCTTGAATTTAGTGGAAAACAGCTGGCAACGCTAGCTGTATGTATTGCAACATTTTCATGTTTTACGGTAAGCAAGAAATCAAAGAGAGCATTCTCTCTTCATCGATATGGTACAAGAAAGATGCAAGCCGACATGAACATTTATGCAAGATCATACACAGAAAAAAGTATTAAAGTCAATTTTACGATTATTGTGACTATCACGCTACGCAGAGACAAATTTAATAGTAAATTTTACCATTATTGGGGGTTAGGATGACTATTGCAGTATAGTGATTTTGAGCCGACTATGATCTTGGTCAAAATGATCACTAAACATAGTTGATACAACATTTGCCATAATGTCGGAATAGTCCTTGATACCATGATCATAGTCAAAAAGGCCATGAACGTGGTGAATTCGACCATTTTCATGATTATTGTAACCATTATATGCGATAACCGCTAAGAAAAAAGGTCCCAACGGAGCAGTTAAGTGTGGGAAGCCAAAATTAGGTATAGTTATGTTTACCTACCGTTGGGCACAAATAACTTACTTTTGGGTAAAATTCTACCTTATAGTAAGTAATTTGAACCCAACGGTAGGTAAACATAAAGACTGTATTCGATGAAATTTGGACACACGCAATTGTTCGCAACTTTTTAGCGTGTGGGTAAAAATTATTGAAATTTTAACTGAATGTATTTCATTGTGTTGTATCGATTGTGTAATGAGTTTCGTGAAAATCGGTCGAGTGATTTCAGTGATGGCTTCGAATGAAGAAATAGTGCGCCAACAAATTTTGGGCACTCACTTCGAAAACCCAAACGCTTCTCATCGATGGATCGGAAAACAGCTCGGAATCGCACATTCAACCGTATCTCATGTGATCAAAACGTTCAAGGACCGTAAGACAACCAAGCGGAAAAATGGTAGTGGCAAAAAACGTGGTACATCAAATCCGGAGAAGACCAGGACGGTATTGAACCAATTTAAGCGTTATCCCAACATTTCGATCAGGGATGTTGCGAAAAAGGCGAAAGTTTCAGTTTGTTTTGTGCAGAAAACAATGAAACGTTCTGGATTACATGTGTACAAGGTCCAGAAGGCACCGAACCGGAGCGATAAACAGAACTCGGTGGCCAAAACTCGTGCAAGAAAACTGTACAGGGAGTGGCTCACAAAACCGTTCTACATTGTGATGGACGATGAGACCTACATTAAAGCCGACACCAAACAAATGCCAGGACAGGAACACTACGTCGCCACCTCTAAGTTGGCCGTTCCGGAGAGTGTAGGGAAGAAGAAACTGTCGAAATTCGCCAAAAAATTCCTTGTCTGGCAAGCGATCTGCGGATGTGGCAAAATGAGTCAGCCCTTCATCATCTCTGGGACCGTCTACGGACAAATCTACCAGGACGAATGCCTCCAAAAACGACTTCTGCTCTTCTTGAGATCTCACGATGGCCCGACACTGTTTTGGCCGGATTTGGCATCTTGCCACTATGCCCGGCCCGTCTTAGACTGGTACAACGATAATAATGTAGTTTTTGTACCAAAAGACGTACACCCTCCAAACACTCCGGAACTTCATGAAGGCAAAGCTCGTCAAAACTCCAAAACTGATAGAAAATGAACTTGAACTAAAGAAAGTGTGGTTAAAAGTAAGTAAGCAAGTCGGTCCTATCATTGCCCAAAATTTGATGAAAGGGGTCAAGGCAAAGGTGCGGGCATTTGGGTTGAAAGAAGAGGTTCAATAAACCAATGATGTCAAAACTTAACCATTTAGCAGTACTTTATTTCCAGAAAGTTTGAAAAGAATCGGGCTCAAGGAAAATTTTTGGTGACCTATTTTGTGTGTCCAAATTTCATCGAATGCAGTCTTTAACTATACCCAATTTTGGCTTCCCACACTTAACTGCTCCGTTGGGTACTTTTTTCTTAGCGGGTAGACATCCTGACCATGACTTTTTTGTCGGTATAGCGATCAAATTTTTCGCAGAGTAATATTATTTTACCTAAATTAGGTATTGTTGACAATACCCAAAATAACGGTTAAATTAAACGATAATAAACACCCAAGTAACCACGAGGCTATAATAGCATGCATATATCGGGCATATGCATTACGTCTAGTGATCATTGAAGTTGGATTAAAAGGGCCCCACTAAGATCGAACTAATGCTATATCTTTTGTGATGCCATAAGACATTGCTAAAGTAGCATTATTGCAATGGTAATACATCACTATATTCTTAAAGCTAATCTAACGCTTCATTACTTGACAACTGTTGAATTAATGCGATTCCGCATTAATGATGTTGACTTTGGATTGAATAAGTGCAATAATATAATGCTTGTGGTTACTTGGGCAGTAATTGACATTTGGGGAATGTTCATTTTCCAATATTTCACGTTATTATTTACCCAAAATCAAGAGGAAATACAGCTCCTCATCGCGAGAAATTTCAGAGTTGCTTTTGAGGCACATCGAGTAACCCTCGTTGCTCAGGAAGCGAGCACAGTAATTTTTTTTCTCTATGTTTTTGTATAGCAGCTGTCAAACCAACTGATGCTCGTACATGAGCTCTCGAGTGTTCGCAATTGAACACTACTAATTTTCAATGTTTTTCAATTTCTCTATTTAACTCTGTTTTTGAAAACAACCTACATTCACTCAAACTACATATCTGATATGCTCTTACAATTTGATATCGTATTTACTACTATTCGTGTATGACTTTCGGCTGGCCCACAATTGATACGTTGCAGATGCGTTTGCGTGGATTTGATTGTTTTCCCATAGGTTTTCTGTCAAATTAACGTAAACGGAAAGCAAACGTATCTATTGTGGGTGACCTTTTTGCCCTTTTCTAGAAGAAGTCATTTTTTTGTCTCCAATTACTACTTTGAATAAACCCATCAGTTTTGGCTTGACCTGACCAATTTGCTAATGCAACATAATTCCGCCAGCCGGCCGGACTTTTAACTGGTGCTTTAGAACAAGGGCAGGAAAAGAGACAAACGAGCTCAGCCCGCTGCACTCCGACCAAAGCTTCAAGTTTCTTAGAATCGATGTTTAACAAATAATCAATCTATACATATCGCTATCATGACTCATCATTACACTTCAGTAAAGCCGTCCGTATCACGTATCACATATTAAACATTCCCTGAACCCTCATAGTCGTGAAATAGGGCTCACCGTTGTGCCATTTTCTATGGCCATTAGCAGAATGTCCACAATGTCTTCAAACAAAGTCAAAGTCAAACTTTTCGAAACCCTGATAACCGATGAAGATTGATTCAATTTTAAACTATATGGAGTTACTCGCGAGTTACTCGGTGCATCATAGCAACTCAGAGTAGAGCTGTCTCACCCCTAGCCCAAAATTTAATAAATGTTTTCGTTACTGATCGAGGAAAGCAAATCATTTACGGTACGCGGTACGAAGCTACCGCCAGAATTGGTGAAATTTGTCGAATTTATAGTGATTTCAACAAATCGAACATCACTGTTTTGTACCCACAGCGAAGTAAATGATCTTTGTGAATTTCTCAATCAGGAACAAGAAAAGACAGCCCGCATAATCACAAACCATTCCTGGATCATTACCCTTGTTGTTGACGATCGTTTTCGTTATTGTTACGACATTTACCCTTATAGTTGACTTGACACCCCAGTAGGTCTGGGTCTAATCGTAGTCGAGATCGATGGTTTTTCTGAGGCGAAAAAATCTGAACACATCTTCCTTCGAAAGGGGAGGAAAGCCGTGGCTCATGTGTTGATGAGTGCGATATGTAGGGTCCAGGTGGTGGAGTCGTCTTCCTGACGTTGGTGGTTGTCACGTTGGGAGCAAATAGGCCGACGGAAAATAAACGAATAAAATAAAATGCGTCACAAATATTTGAACACTAACATAAAATGTGATAATACATATTACATTCAAAATATAGTTTTGACTATATAGCACATTGTTTTTCGTTATGCGGATGATGATATGGAGGAAACAGTTATTGGCTCGGATTGAGTGTATGAAGAAGATGAAAGAATTTGGATAAATTAAGCTTGGAGTAAAATATAATCAGTATATTTTTTCTTTTGTAATTTTTCAATCAAAATGTAACTTACAATGACCTTTTATATCCATAATAAATAAAAATTAAATAAAATGTTTCATCTGAACCAAATTTGTTCAAAATTGTTGCAGAAATATTTGGTGTACCGCGTGATAATAAACTTAACACTCATTAATGGATTCCGGTATATTTTTGTTATACTTTTGAACAGTAACTGATATCTCACGAACCACGAGAATCTCACTACATCCAGCTACTCCATATGGTAGAACTAACATTCTTCTACCAAATGGTGCTATCATTTCACGAGAGTGATTTAAAATTCAAGAGAAATCGACGTTGAAAGTCTTTGTTTACAAATGGCTTCTAGGCCCTTAACATGAATTACTCAAGAGTTGTTTCTCCTTACATGCAAAGTTTAGAATATTAATCCGAATGACTAAATTGTAAAGTTGCATGTCTGTTTTCAAGCACTCTATAAAATGAACTTCAATTAAATACCTAATTTCCAGTTAAATGTAACGACCTTTATTGCTTATCTTGACAGATACGCGTATTTCGTCTACAATGTGTGGACTTCTTCAGTGTTGTGTACTAATACGCGATAAGTCGATAGGTCGAGTATTGGTACACGACACTGAAGAAGTCTGCACATTGTTGATGAAATACGCGTATCTGTCAAAATAAGCAATACACTCAGATAAATAAACTTAAGAATTTCATGAAGTTCAACTTATAAACGATGCTTTGGAATTTCATAAGCCTGACTTATGAATGGATTTTATCTTACACTGTTGGACACTATCATAGTAGTCAGACAACAAGCAACTACAGTTACCGTGGACAGTCTGGCAACGCGTAGAAACCGTACATATAAAAGGCAGTCAACAAACTGCCAATGATTCATTCTGTACTAATACCCCGTTCGCACTACAACCTATATTACGTAATATAGAGTATCTTGACATCAAATGCCATGCAAGTTATTTCCAGTGAAAACTAAATGTGTAGATGCTGGTATCAAGATACTCTATATCACGTAATATAGGTTGTAGTGCAAACTTCCATCAATAAAGAACTATTTAAATATTGTATCAAGTACAACATTTGGCGACGAGGATATTATCGAATTCATCGCTTTGGAGGAAGAGCTGCTGTTTTTTTCAAGATGGCAAAACTTGGAAGTGACGAATTCCAAGAACTCTACCAGCAAATCCTGCGGCAAAACAATCTGATGGCGGAACAAAACACTCGGATGATGCAGATGATGGAACGCTTCGGCATTCAAGAAAGCGGTTCCTCCAATAGATCATCGGGTAGCCCGGAGTTCATCATCGAATCTCTGGCTTCCAACATCCGGGAGTTCGTCTACGATCCAGATAACGGTCTCGTTTTCGACCGGTGGTACCGGAAGTATGAAGACCTCTTCCTCAAGGACGGAGCGAAGTTGGACGATGCAGCAAAAGTGCGGTTGCTGTTGAGAAGCCTCAGCGTAATTGTGCACGAGAAATACGTCAACTTCGTGCTCCCAAAGCACCCTCGTGAGTTTTCGTTCGAAGAAACGGTGAAAAAGCTGAAAGAGCTGTTCAGCGTGCGGATCTCCTTGTTCAGCAAGCGGTACCTGTGCTTCCAGCTGACCAAAAATGACGCAGACGATTTTTTTTGTCGTACGCTGGAACGGTGAACAGGTGCTGTGAAGACTTCGAGCTCAGCAACATCACGGCGGATCAGTTCAAAAGCCTGATTTTCATCTGTGGGTTACGATCTTCGAAGGACGCTGACATCCGAACGAGACTACTATCAAAGCTCGAGGCTAACGCGGAAGGTGAATGTACCCTAACATCGCTCATAACGGAGTGCCATCGCCTTCAAAACCTCAAGCACGATGCTGCCATGGTGGAATAGAAGAAACCGGTTAGCTCAATCTGTGCAGTCAAGCAGAACAAGCCTCCACCGGTCAAATCCGTTTCCAAAGAAATCAACAAGAAGAAGCTTGATGGTCCCAAAACACCATGTTGGCAGTGCGGCGTAATGCACTACATCCGCGACTGCACCTACACGAAGCATGTTTGTAGGGATTGCAAGCAAACCGGCCACAAAGAGGGTTATTGTGGCAGTTACACTTCAAAGGCGGCGCAAAAAAATAAGAAGAAGAATGTCAACGGAATATTCTGCATCAACCAGGTTAGCTGTTCTTCGAGACGGAAGTTCCTGACGGTGGACATCAACGGGTCTCAAGTTACCTTAGAGTTGGACACCACGTCAGATATATCAATCATTTCGAAAAAGCAGTGGAATAAGAATCTGGGGTTGCCATCACTGACTCTTACTACACGGAGTGCCAGGGCAGCATCGGGTAATCCTCTTCATCTACTTAGAGAAATGGAATGTACAGTCACACTCGGAGGTGTCACCAAAATCGCAACTGTCTACGTGACCAACAGTTGCACCAACCTGTTCGGTCTGGACTGGATAGAGCTATTCGGACTATGGGACTCTCCGCTGTCTGCAATTTGTAACCAGATCCACGTTGCTGCTAGTCAAGACACTTAGATCCAACGGTACAAAGCTGCATTTCCAGAAGTGTTCAAGCCCGGCCTAGGACTCTGCAAAAAGATGAAGGCAAACCTCTTTCTCAAACCCGATGCCAGACCCGTTTTCAAGCCCAAGCGACCAGTTCCTTTCTCGTCCATGCAGAAGATCGATGCAGAGGTGGAGCGTCTTCAATCCCTGGGTATCATTACGCCAGTGGGTTTTTCACAGTGGGCTGCTCCAATCGTCGCAGTAAAGAAACCAGGAGGGAAAGTACGTATCTGTGCCAATTACTCTACCGGACTGAATGCAGCTTTAGAGCCCAACCATTATCCACTACCGGTTCCTGAAGACATATTCAGCAAATTAAATGGATGCCGGTATTTTAGTATCATTGACCTCAGTGATGCTTATCTTCAAGTGAAAGTTGACGACAACTCGAAGCAGATGCTCACAATCAACACTCATCGAGGTCTCTTCCGTTTCAACCGGCTCGCACCTGGGGTAAAATCTGCTCCCGGAGCTTTCCAGCAACTGATGAACAGCATGATCGCCGGCCTCAAAGGAGTGGATTCATTCCTGGACGACATCTTGGTTTCCAGCAAAACCGAAAAAGATACCTCAACGCTTTGTTTCAACGGCTTCAAGGTTATGGTTTCGTTCTTCGGGAAGAAAAATGCAACATTCTTCAGCCGCTGATCAAGTATCTTGGACACATCGTTGATGCCAAAGGTTTCCGTCCTGACCTATCCAAGGTGGAAGCTATCGTCAAAATGCCACCTCCCAAAGATGTCACAACTCTACGTTCATTCCTTGGTGCAGTGAATTTCTACGGAAAGTTTGTCCAGGAGATGAACCAGCTTTATTTTATTTATTTTATTAGACGTCAAACAATAGTAGACCGTGTTGTTACATATAATCCTTATACTACAGATACATCCTTAAACTAAAATTAAATGCCTATGTTCTATTGCTTCGCAGAGTGTTAAAATATTTTTTCAATTTTGTCCTAGCTGTATTAAAGTCAATCATTTCACAATGCTGATTATATACAATCATCATGCGGTTCAGCGGTCCAAATTTAGCATAATTTGTACGATGACGATCTACTGCGAATAGGTCACGATTACGTAATTGTCTAGTGGGGGCATATAAATTTAGCTTTGACAAAAGATCAGTTGAGTCAATACGTTGTGATACCAAATCATTAACAAACAATACCTTTGCATAATCTCGACGTTCTTTCAAAGTTTCAATATTGATCAGCATACAACGTGCTTCATATGCTGGGAGAGGTAATGTTGTCCATCCTAGCTTTCGCAGTGCATATAATAAGAACTGTTTTTGGATTGACTCTATTCGTTCTTCATGTTTTTTCATATAAGGGGACCAAACAATACTACAATATTCTAATATTGACCGCACATAAGCAACATAAAGCGTTTTTATTGTATATGGATCTAAAAAGTGGTATCCGAAACGTTTTATAAAATTAAGCATATTGCCTGCTTTATGAACTATCGTGTTATAATGATCCACAAACGTTAGTTTTGAGTCTAGAATAATACCTAAATCTCTTATTTTATCGCATTTTTGTACATTTTCTATTCCTAATAAAACTTGAACATTTGGCGTGCTATGTTTTCTGCTAAACGTTATGAGATTACATTTTTTAACATTTAGTTTCAATAGACTTTTACAGCACCATGTATGAAAAACTTGTATCTCATTGCGAAATACAATAGTTTCATTATCGTTCTTAATTTCTAGGTACAATTTTATGTCATCAGCATATATAAGAACATTGAGATCTTTTAAGATAAGAGATATGTCATTAATGTATAGAATAAAAAGAAGAGGTCCTAAGTGTGAGCCTTGAGGAACCCCTGACGTGACTTGAATTGGGTTTGACTTTTTATTATTGAACTTTACAATTTGCTGACGATCAGTTAAATACGATTTGATCCAATTGAGCAGTCTCATCTCAATTCCCATTTTTTCAAGCTTGAAAATCAACATTGGAATGTCTAGTCCATCAAACGCTTTACTGAAGTCGGTGTAAAGAGCCATTACGTGATTACCTTTATCCATTGCATTTAATGAGTAATTGACGAATTCTAGTAAATTCGTAGCAGCTGAGCGGCCTTTGAAAAAGCCATGTTGTGCGTTAGTAATTCTATTTTTAATTTGGCTAAAAACATTTTTGTTTATGATCGATTCGAAAAGTTTTGGAATGCATGATATTATGGCAATGCCACGATAATTTCGAATATCGGATTTTTTGCCAGATTTATAAATTGGTATTAGGAAAGACTTTTTCCATTCTTTCGGAAATTCACCACTATCCAGTGACATATTGAACAGCCAGAAAAGAGGAGTTGTGAGTTCAGTTGCTAGGTTTTTTATGAATGCTGGTGGAATTCCATCAGGTCCTGCGCCTTTATTAGCGTCTAATTGTTTTAGACCTGAGAGAATGTCTTGTACAACAATGTTACTGACACCAATATTACCTGGATAGTCAGGAAAGTATGAGAAATATTCAAAATCGCGATCATTGTCCTTAAATGTTGTGTAGGTCTCTTGAAAATATGTTGCAAATAGATTACAAATATCTTCTGAGTTATCTCCTACTTTTTCGTCCAAAGTCATAGTTGTTGGAAAGTTGCACGATTTAACCTTGGTTTTAACGTAACTGAAGAAATTTTTCGGACATGACTTAATCTCATTTTCAGTTTTTGAGTTATACTCAGATAGTGCAGAGGAAATAGCTAAATTAAGTTGGTCACAGATATTCAAATACGATGCCCACTCGACGCACTGCTCAAGAAGGATGCCAAATTTGTTTGGAATCAGGAGTGCCAGAAATCGTTCCAGCGTTTCAAGGAGGTACTTCAATCGGATTTGATGTTGACGCATTATGATCCTGCTTTAGACATCATCGTTGCTGCCGACGCTTCGCAGTCCGGTATCGGGGCATGCCTTTTCCACAAGTTCCCAGATGGTAACTCAAAGCCATCGCTCACGCATCCCGTTCTCTCACTCCCGCGGAGGCAAACTATGGACAGATCGAGAAGGAAGGTCTTGCGTTGGTGTTCGCCGTGACAAAATTCCATCGTATGCTGCTAGGACGCAGGTTTACTCTCCAAACGGATCATAAACCACTATTGTGGATCTTCGGACAGAGGAACGGAATTCCGGTTCACTCGGCCAACCGCCTTCAACGTTGGGCTCTGACACTTTTGTGCTACAATTTTGGAATCGAGTACGTGTCCACTACGCAATTTGGTTATGCCGACGTACTATCTCGCCTTATCAACAGTTACGTTAAACCGGATGAGGATTTCATCATCGCCACTATTGAACTAGAAGACGACGTCGAGGTTCCACTCCAAGAAGCCATTACCTCGCTACCTGTGACATTCAACTCGGTACGTGGCGCCACTCTCAAGTGCCCCGTTCTCCAACAAGTGGTCCAGTATATCCAGCGTGGATGGCCTGCCAAACTCGACAGCATCGCCAACACTGCCGTACGCCCTTTCTTCGCTCATCGTGATGCATTGTCGGTAGTAAAAGGTTGCATCATGATGTCCAACCGTCTGGTGATTCCGGAAAATTTTCATCAGAGAATGCTCAAGCAACTCCATAGAGGACATCCTGGAATGGAGCGGATGGAAGCTGTTGCACGTAGCCACATGTACTGGCCGAGAATCGATGAAAACATTGCTGACTTCGTCAAGAGATGTGACATTTGTGCCACACATTCCAAGTCACCACCCAAGGCTCCGTTGCATTCGTGGCCACTCACACAATCTCCCTGGGAACAAATTCACATCGACTTTGCTGGCCCACTCAACGGTCTATACTTCCTGGTAGTTGTGGACGCCTTCTCAAAGTGGCCAGAAATTTGCATCGTACGATCCCAGACTACAGCAGTAGTAATCGAGTTCCTGAATGAGCTATGTGCACGCTTTGGTATTCCCAACGTCATTGTCTCCGATAACGGCACCCAATTTACGTCGGAACAATTTGCGGCTTTGTGCAGGAAGAACGGCATTCAACACTTCCGAATCTCGCCGTATCATCCACAGTCCAATCGTCAGGCGGAAAGATTTGTGGACACTTTGATGAGGGCGTTGCGCAAAATCAACGAGGAGGAAAACATCACGGAAGCGCTCCAGACTTTCCTCCAGGTATACAGGACTACCCCCAGTCGTGTTCTGAATGGCAAGACACCTTCGCAGCAGATGCTTGGCCGAAACATGAAGACAGTCCTGGATCTCCTTCACCACAATCAACCGAAGCCTGTACTCTTCAATCATCGCCAGGACAAGCAATTCAATCGGAAACACGACGCAACGCCTCGTGATTTGCGTAAAGGTGACAAGGTCTACGCTAAGCTCTACAGCAGCAAAAACAAGTGGCAATGGGCTTCCGGCGTAATCATTGAAGTCATCGGTCGTGTCAACCACAATGTGCTGCTGGACGAGTGGCATGGACGGAGCAAGCTCATCAGATCACACACCAACCAACTTAAGATGCGTTTCAGTGAAGAGGAAACAATTGCAGCAGATTTGACACCACTGGATATGCTGGTGGACATGTTTGGTCTACAATCCTCAAAAGCATCTGAGCTGCACTCCCAGCAACGTCTAAATCCAGTCGAAGAAGACCCCATTGCATCAACCACAAACGTTCATTCCGAGACGCAACCACGGCCTGAAATTGAAGTTGAAGAATTGCCAATGGACCCACAATACGAAGAAGATTCCAGTCAACAGGAACGAGCTGAAGTCATTTCCAAACCAGAAGTAGGTCCCAGCCAGATCGAACAACCTGAGTTGGAACAAGAAGAAGATGTCCAACCATCAACCGATCCTGTTCAAGACATACCGTCGGTCCGGCCGCAGAGGGTGATTCGGATGCCTTCAAGATTTGAACCATACCTGTTCTGGAAATAAGAAGGGAGGAATGTTGGACACTATCATAGTAGTCAGACAACAAGCAACTACAGTTACCGTGGACAGTCTGGCAACGCGTAGAAACCGTACATATAAAAGGCAGTCAACAAACTGCCAATGATTCATTCTGTACTAAGACTTCAATCAATAAAGAACTATTTAAATATTATTTAGAGGCGAATGAATTCTTAAAAAAATTTAAAGCCTCTCTAATAAAAAAAAAAAAAAAAAAAAAAAAATAAAAAAAAAAATTTGTTTTTTGTTTTTTTTGTTGTGGTGGGGGCCACTGTTTGTTGTATTTTTATTTTGTTTTTTTTTTTTTTTTTTTTTTTTTTTTTTTTTAGATTAATATATTTTAAAAAAAATATAATTTAATAAGTGATTTTTACATGAATATCACATAGAAAAAGAAATTCTTCTTGACTAATCATTTACATTTCACTGGACACATCAGATTCACTTGATTTGCAAAGCATTTTCCATTTCCTGAATTACATGAATGTTAAGTGAATTTCTACACTAAAAAAAACAATGCACCTTATATTTAAGTGCAATCACCTATAGATCTGGGCAAATTGCAAAGTTATTGCTCTGTATTGGTGCTGCACCTATTTTTTTTTGTTAAATATGGTCAAATACTATTCATGACCCATAGGGTAATTAACCATATGTGCAATAAATATATTGTCTTTAAGTGCAACAGCTGAATAGATATTACTTATAGTGTACATGGATTGCATTAACTTGTCCCAGGAAAATTCAAATGAGTTTTTTAATACGTTTTATGTGAAAAGGTGCATGGATTTTATTTTTTCATAAAAAAGGTTAGTATTGGATTTTTTGTATCTTTTCATGTAATAAAAGATTTCTTTTTCTAAATGTGTGAATAAAAGACGTTTTATTTCTACAAAACTATAAGTTTAATGTACACAGATCAGGAGAAATCGATTTTCGGTCAACGGACTATCCTGCGTTCAACCACCTACGGAATATATACCTTTTGTACCCTCCAGCTTAAAATCCTGCGAAATATTTCATCGAAGTTCCAGGTGGTCTGAGATTGGGAAAGCAGGAATGAAACCACATCAATGGTCACCCTCTCCAACTCTTCAGTTAAATATCCACAACCTGTAAAAGATAATTGCGAACAGGAAAACATTATTTGGTACAGTATAAATATAAAGAAATTTCATATAGCTTACCTTGCCAGCACTCCAGGAATTTGAGAGGGAGACTCAAATCGCCGAGAATAGTTTTCTCAACCTCTTTCGACCGCCAGTCGTAAAGTTTGTTGAAGATAGTTTCCGTGCAATCACTATCCCAACTTATTGAAGCTATCGTGCTCAGCAGCTCTTCTGCGGGAATGGAAAAAATGCTCGGCAGATCTGAAATATTCAAAATAAACACTGTTAACATGGCAGAGAAGAACTTCTATAGTAATGTATTACCTTCAAAAAATTCAGTGACTTCCGCTGGCAAACCAAGTACCTAAACCACCACACGGTAAACTTCACTTTGCTTCTCCATTTAGCAGTTTATTTTGTCTTCTAGAATGACAAAGCAGCTGATTGTTTTTCGCGCACGGTTATTTATTTCGTTTTAAGTGCGAAGATGGATAGAATAGGGCAAAGTGAAAACACACTTGAATGACATTTCTCGCCCCATTGAAAACTATATGCGGACCATATCAGTCTCATTGGAAACGAATGTGTATTTAGTGATGGGGGTTAAAAATTATGTGCGGCAAATGAAAATTAAACTGGCTTGCATTATTTCAATTCGAAGCAAAAATTGACCGATTTAAGTGCCAATTTTCAGTGTAGTGGATATATTGTAGTTTATTTTCAGTGTAGTGGATATTTTCCACTGATTATGTTAATTTTTTTTGGTGTATGGCAAATAATCATAATGCAATCTCATGAATATCAAAAGTGTGTAATTTCAGTGCCATCCTTTGCGCCACCCAAGTAACACCAGAAACATCTTCTTTGACAAGAATATAAGAAGTTTGTTGTAAAAAAGTCGTGAGGATGAAATACCAAACATGTCTGGTCTTGAAAAAGTTTTCAGGATGTTTTTCCACACATATTGGGTTCAAACGTGGTACCAGAACAGCGAACACATTTTTGATCTATTTTTGTTCGATCAACTTAAATTTTAATTCTTGAAAACATCGGTGACTGTTTGTCACCTTACCACTACGAACTATTTTTACTCACTTTTGAGTATCCATACTTTTGACTGATTTGAGTCAAACGTACTTCATTTTGGATTGTTTGGAAATACTGTGTATGCTAGATGTTTGTAAATATGTTGATAGGTTGCATTCAAGATGAATTCTAAACATGTTTTTAACATCCTCATGCAATAGTGTAATCATTCAGAATAGATTGTGAATCCAATACAGTGACGGCAGAAAATATGTTTATTTGAACTACTGGAATAAAATAAAACACTATCTAAATGTAAGATTGTAATGCCACTCACTGATTCAAATAGAAGCCAAATTGGGCATAGGGGTTTATTCAAATGAAGCATAAAGCAACAGTTTGGGAGAAGTTTAGTATTTTTTTATAAATTGTTACGCTTAATTTGTGGGGGAGTCTTTTGAGATGTAGGTACGCACAACATAATAAAAAAATTGTAATTGTATTTTCATTCATACTGACATTACTCGATTCAATTTCACAACAAAAGACTCAGAAAAGAAAAAAACGAACATTTGAAAATCAAATGTGTTACTAATGTTTTTACCCGTACTGTAGACTTGTACTGTAGGACTGTAGACTTGGAAAATCGCCATGTTGGTTTTTGTGAATTCCATAAAGAAATCTCACTAAAATTCAATAATTTATTCGGGGTACCTTCTACGTTTTTTAATCCAATCGATGGCGCATGAAATTAGAGAAGGTAAAACGGAAAGTTGCACTGCTAACCTTGAGCCGCATATACAATGTTTATACAACTTCCATGCGTAAAGCAGTTTTAATTTCTCAATTGAAAAAGTAATAAACAATCATCTTTAACGCGCAAAATACCATTAGCTACGATATCGTTTCGCCGTTAAAAAAACTTGTTTATATATTTTTTTACTTTGTTCATACCGTGCTTGCTTTGACAAAACATATCATTATGTTATAAGCATGCTGTTGGAAGCATCCATAGAACATAATATTTGTCCTATGGATGTTCTACAAAACATCTGGTATGACCTAAAAGATGTTCAAAAATGCCACATTTATTGCGCTTTTTCGGTTATATGCGTGTATGAAATTAAGTTATTGACGTTAGAAAAAAAAAATGAGCTTGGTCTAAATCGTGTATTATTAACATGAATATGACAAGTGGTGTTACTTGGGCACTTCGGTGGTATGTTTAATCTGGTTCGCGTTTCCGGCGTACTGTTCTTTGGAACATAAAGAAGTGTACGCCGTAGATCCTAACAGAATTTAACAAACAACCGAAGTGGCGCGAAGAATGGCGCTGAAATTACATTAAAATTTTTGGCGCAGAGCGTTCTTTATACCGACTCGTTCTTCTTTTTTTTTTATAAATGTGTGTTATATTTATTTCAGTGCATTTTCTTTGCTTGAAACGGCTCACATCTCTTATTCATTGAAACCTTTTTCATCGACATTTTTCGTCGACAAATCTGTCAAAGTCGCGTTCGTGAAACAGCAGAAATTCAACATCGAACAGCGTTCGGCATCCTGAAATCAACACTCAAAATACAGTAATATTTTTCCTTGAATTTCTATTGGTAATTTGTGTTTGCTGCTATTAGTTTGATCATACAATATGACTACTGACATTGCTCGCAATCCGGAAGCACCCGGCTTCAGCTTCGAGAACTGCCGCAGGTAACAATTTGAGACAATTGTGTCGAGTCACAGAATCACCCCTAACCTCTTGCTGTCCACAGGAATGCCCAACTAGTAAAGCAGGGATTTGTCCCACCGAAGATGATCAAAACCGGAACGACTATCGTTGGGATTATTTATAAAGATGGTGTGATTCTCGGTGCTGATACCAGGGCCACTGAGGGACCGATCGTGGCAGATAAGAACTGCGAGAAGATTCACTATTTGGCGAAGAACATGTACTGCTGCGGGGCCGGAACAGCTGCCGACACGGAGATGACCACCCAGATGATTTCCTCTAACTTGGAGCTACACCGAATGAACACGGGAAGGACAGTTCCCGTTGTGGTAGCGAATACCATGCTGAAGCAGTTTTTGTTCCGCTACCAAGGCTACATCAGTGCTGCCTTGGTTCTGGGAGGTGTGGACAGTACCGGATCGTACATCTACTGTATCTACCCGCACGGGTCAACGGATAAGCTACCGTACGCTACGATGGGTTCGGGCAGCTTGGCAGCAATGTCGGTGTTTGAATCACGCTGGAAACCCGACATGGAGGAAGAGGAAGGCAAGAAGCTGGTCCGAGATGCTATCGCCGCCGGTGTGTTCAACGATTTGGGTTCCGGTTCGAACATTGATCTGTGCGTGATCAAGAAGGATGGAGCGCAGTATCTGAGGACGTTTGAGGAAGCCAACAAAAAGGGCACTCGCACGCTGAATTACGAATTCCAGCCGGGCACGACGGGAGTGCTGCAGAGCAAGAATTTCAAAATTGATATAACGGAGGAGTGCGTGCGTACGCTGATCCCGGAGGGTGGTGTGGAGAGTATGGATACGGCTTGAGGCGGTAGGGATGTTTATGCTGATGAAGTCTTATAATATGATTCTTTGTATTTGGTCTATCAATAAACAATGGCGTTGAGAATAAGTACGTAGAAAATAAGTTTAAAATTATTTGTTTCATAAACGGAAGATTTGCAAACTTTTACCCTCGTCACGCTGTAACTTGGTTGAATAGGTGAAGCCATTCAAATGTAATTCAAATATAATATGCACCTTGGTATAATAGTTATATCACAGAGAAGAGACATCCAGGCTCGAATATTTTTTTTTCCCAATTTACTGTGTAAATTTTTAAAAGCAAATTGACAGACTATCAAACCTAGAGGCGCGCAAGTGGCGCCATCAACATACGGATTCGATTATGAGGTTTTCCGATACGATAGAAATCCCAACCACAGCAGGAAATCTACTGGAGGTGGTGTTCTTATAGCGGTTCGTTGCGGATTGAAGGCGAAACCTATCGAAAATAGCGAATGGGAGTGTTTGGAGCAGATCTGGCTCACTGTTAGACTATTGGATAGAACACTGTTTCTGTGTGCTGTATATATTCCACCTGATCGGACACGTGATACCGAATTCATTGATGTGCATGGCCGCTCCGTTTTCTCTATAGTTGAAAACTTGGCTTCAACGGATCAGTTTATGGTGCAAGGTGACTTCAATTTGGCCGGTATTTCATGGAAATCGTCTCGCAGTGGCTTTCTCCATCCTGACTGCGAAAGATCCGTGCTTCATTCAGAAGCACTTCTCGATTGCTATAGCGTGGCAACACTCTCCCAAATTAACCATGTAGTGAACGAAAATCACCGAAGCTTAGACCTCTGTTTTGTAAGTGCTCGAGACACCGCTCCGCTCATCTCTACGGCCCCCGCCCCTTTGGTTAAGCATGTCCCACATCATCCACCTCTAGTCGTTTCCATTCCCGAAAGTCTAGACAACGACTATGCTGACTTTCCAGCGCCTGTGTCCTATGATTTACGGAAAGCCGACCATCGTAGCATAACCGAGGTGCTGATCAACATAGACTGGGATACAATTCTGGTCGCACATTTTCTCATGTCTTGGCATACGTCATTGACAGGCATGTGCCGAAAACTATTCGCCAGAAAGACTCTCTTCATCCGTGTCAGACGAAGGAACTAAGAAAGCTTAAATCAACCAAGAGAGCAGCACTAAGAAGATACATTAAATATCGCACGCTTCACTTGAAACATTTCTACGTGAGGCTCAATTTCGAGTTCAAGCGGATTAGTCGCCTATGCTATTCTCGATACCAACAAAATGTCCAAATCAGCAGCGCAGGGAATCTGGACAACCATCGTCCATGGTCTTGAACGGTGAGACCGCTTCCATTCCTCAGGATATTTGCCGCTTGTTTTCGATCAAGTTTGCCAGCATATCAGATCAGATAACTGCGGCTACGAATAACGTTCCTCTGCATGGTTACTCATTTGGTGCAATCGATATCAGTATTGAGATGATCTCCAACGCCGCATCGCAGCTCAAGTCATCCTTCAATCCTGGCCCAGATGGAGTTCTGTCAGTATTTCTAAAGAAACACATTTCCATTCTGCTGGTCCCCTTGTATCGTCTGTTCCGGACTTCCACATGGGAAATTACGGTTTATTACGGAAAATATGGCCGAAAGGGCGCAAACGGACGTCATCTATACAGACCTTTCTGCAGCTTTTGACAAGCTCAACCACGACATCGCTATCGCATAACTACATAAGCTTGGAGTAAATGGAAGTCTCTTACAATGGATTCGCTCCTACCTCACTGATCGTCTGCTGACAGTTGCTGTTGGTGATTGCATGTCCGACGTTTTTTCCAGTCACTTCAGGAATACCTCAAGGGAGTCATTTAGGGCCGCTGATCTTCTTGCAGTACTGCAATGATGTGAATCTAACCCTCGTAGGCCCCCGTCTTTCGTATGCCGATGACCTGAAGATTTTTTTACGAATCCACCCGGATAAAAACAACCATACAATTACAATACAATAATATAAAATAACATTGAAATCTATTTCCGACCATGAATCTTATTGTTCATGAATCAGATAAATGCAAAATGCATATTGTCATTACAATAGATTTACTATTCACTCCATATGCCAGGATTTTCAACAATTGTGAAACAATACAATTAATAGTTATTGATTCAAATTTGTTCGGAAAAAAAAATGGTTTTTTCTATATTTAAGATACATAACAACCCCCCTTTTCTATGGTTGATGTCTCTATTTACATTAGATTCTATTGTGGAAACAATAACTCCTATTGTCATCTTCTCGTTGTTAACAATACTTTTGATTGTAGATACTAAAGCTTGTAGTATACTGTTTGTATAAAATACCAAATATTTGGCATAGGCAGCTAGACAGCTGACAGATATCATAGATGTTTGTCAGATGCCTATCTGCCTATGACAAATATTTGGCTATTGGACAAACAGTGTACTACAAGCTTAAAGATTCTATTGTATGGTTACAATACATTTAATTGTAAACGTATGAGATTTTTTTTTTCGAGCGGTCTATCAACGATTGTCACCTCCTACTACAGCACCTACAAATCTTTGCTCACTGGTGCAGCCTCAACCGCATGGTGATTAATCCGGAGAGGTGTTCGGTGATCACTTTCTCTAGAAAAAAGGAGCCGATTCGCTTCGACTATAAGCTTCAAGGTACGGTAATCAAACGTGCGACTTACGTCAAAGATCTAGGAGTTATTCTGGATTCTCAGTTGACGTACAAGTTTCACATCTCGTACATCTTGGACAAGGCATCAAGAGCTCTAGGCTTTATTTTTCGGATGGCTAAACACTTCTCCGATTTTTACTGCTTGAAGTCCCTTTATTGCTCCTTGGTGCGATCGATTCTGGAGTATTGCTCTGCCGTCTGGATTCCGAGCTATATTAATGGCGGGAATAGAGTCGAATCTGTTCAACGCAGGTTTTTACGCTTCGCTTTGAGAAGGTTGCCTTGGAGAGACCCGTTTCCCCCTCATATTCAATCTTCCCTTGGATTCCCGTTGAGCCCATTGTTCACGTTTTTCAGTTATGCACCAATGAAAAATCTTTGTCGAAGTATAGATTCGATACCGAACGAAATCTATGTAATCCCAAGTAACCACGAGGCTATAATCGCTTGCATATATAGGGCATATGCATTACGTCTAGTGCATCATTGAAGTTGGACTAAAGCTGAAAAGGGCCCCACTAAGATCGAACTAATGCTTTATCTTTTGTAATACCATAAGACATTGCTAAAGTAGCATTATTGCATTGGTAATGCATCATTGCATTGGTAATGCATCATTACATTCTTAAAGCTAATCTAACGCTTCATTACTTGACAACTGTTGAATTGATGCGATCCCGCATTAAAGATGTTGATTTTGTGTTGAATAAGAGCAATAATATAATGCTTGTGGTTACTTGGGATGGATTTTTTTTTGCGGGTCATGATTCACAGTAGTCTACGAAGTTGTAAAACAAGAATTCCCAAAACCTAAGCCATAACTGCCTAAAAATGAGGAAAGCGGGCAAAAAATCATTATTTATAGGAGTAAACATATAACATTATAATTGAATGTGGAGTATTTCTGGATCACTTTCATATTTAATTAGTTCTGACTTCCCATAAATCACCTTTTTGAGTTCGGAATTTTAAGTGTTAATCCAAATACACCCAATGTACGATCAGGTCGTCACGCATCTCTAATGTACAATAACAACAGAATGTATTGCCGCCCATGAATCTTACTGTTCATGTATCAGACAAATCAAAAAGGCACATTGTAATTACAATAGATCTACTATACACCCCATATGCTAGAATTTTCAACAATAGTGAAACAATATAATTAAGTACAAGTTACTCACCTTATACATCACAATACCGCCATAACACACATACAGTTCAAGTTATTAACTCAAATTTGTTCAGAAAAAAGTGATATCTTTTATTGTTAAGAGACGAAACAACCCCCTTATTCTATTGTTGATGTCTCAATTTACAATTCATTTTATTGTAGAAACAGTAGGTCTTAATGTTATCTTAGTATCGCGAACAATACGATCAATTGTACTTACCATTGATTCTATTGTATGGTTAGAATACATTTTATTGTCAATCTATTTTACTTTTTTATTCGGGTTTTCTTTCAAAAGATCACATTTCTAGACAAAATCGTCAAAAGGTCGAAAGTAACAATTGTGAACAATGATTAAAACGTAAATTTACTGGAAATGTCAGGTTGCTAACATCTATATCCACTACCAACGGGAAGGAAATGACTCCCTGTATCTGTTTCTGGTGCTATTTTGTTTATGGGAGCACAGAGAACAGACATTGATGTCCATATACCTTTTCTTGAAAAACGTGTGTAAAAGTTTATATGGGCAGCCAGTATAAGAAGCAAGTGCAGAGAAAAACAAACAAAACTTTTCAGGTTATGGGCTAGGCTTTTTATTGATAAATATTTACATGACAGTTTTCGCACAACTGCAGCGCCGCCTACCAGGAGCATAACGACATACATTTGAAATGTCGGTTTAAAGTTTTACACAAGTAGCAGACCGAAGATGAACGTCTGTTCTCTGTGATGGGAGCAAGCAAATCCCAGAAAAATACGCTAATCTGTCGTTATACCGACAATTAAATCATGGTCAGGAAGACTATCGCATATAATTGTTACAATAACCATGAAAATTGTCTAATTCACCACGTTCATGGCATTCTTGACTATGATCATGGTAACAAGGTCTATTACGACATTATGGCAAATGTTGGATCAACTATTTTTAATGGTCGTTTCAATCATGATCATAGTCGGTTCAAAACAGGGACCTGGCGGACAGCGATTTTCCTGTAGCCAACATCTCTAGCAACCAAACGTCAAAAGATACATTGTTTATAAACAATGCTGGTGTTCCTACCCGTAGTAACAAACGTCAGACGGGCCTTATTCAAATAAGGCCATGATATGTTGGATACTGTCAAACGCTAGTAAATAGGATAGGGTTGCCAGGTCCCTGGTTCAAAATCACTATACTGCAATAGTCATCCTAACCCCCAATAATCAGGGAGAAAAAACAGTCCCGTTTGAAACAACAAACTTGCTTGTTGACATCCAAATTAAAAAAACTAGTTGTTTTAAACATCCGTTTTGTTGTTTTAAACCAACGAATTTGTTTTGAAACTAATAGGCAGGTTGGTTTTTTACCTAAAGATATTATGGTTTTTCTCAACTAATATTTATGTTGTTTCCACCTTGAGAGGGGTTTATTATTACCAAAAAACAGGTTGTGTTGACTCAGTGAAAAACATTAAAATTTTAGATTGATTCAACCAAAGCGGTGATTAAATCAAACTCATATTTTGTTCGGAGAAAAAATGCCTAAAAATTTAGTTTGAAACAAACTATTTTTTGGGTTATTTCATTTTCCGTTATCCGGTCCCGGTACATGCTCTGACGCTGTCATTCGACTATACCCAAACATGTATTTTCGCGGAAGTTTTCGCCGGTGAAAATTTAATGTAAAAAAATACGTAGTTCATTCGTTATTTGTAATTTACTATTATTTTATCGTAATTAATCTAATAAAAAGTAATGGCCCAAAGGCCAGAGCATTTGGATCCTCCTGAAATCGTAAGGTTCCGGTAAGGTAAATCCCATAAATAGTACACCTTTTTTTCCCTTCAGTTCTATTACGAAGACGAAAGCCCGCAACACAAACAACACTCGGATCATTGACATCCTGGTACAGATGTACGAACGAGCAAAAGAGTTGCTCGCCCTACCAGAGGATAAAAAGAGCTTCATTTTGGATGTTGGCTGCGGTTCAGAAGTGTACTGGGAGATCAGGGCCACGCTTGGATTGGCGTTGACGATTGCGGTAATAATATTATGTGAAATAGATGTGTACGATTTATTAAAAATGTGGATATAAACAAAATTTTACCTAGAAAAAACCTAAAAATAGTAAACAGGTTTGCATTAACATTTGGAGGTTTCTTTTAGACAGAGAGAAGTCTATAAATGTAAATGTGTACTTTTCTAATGTTTGTTAGCATTTTATTCCATTACATATTCTGGAAATTACAGAAAAACTGTAGGTGATTGTGAACGGAAAGGTTTGTTGGTTCAACCGTTTTCGTTTGTTTGTTTCAAACAGCAATTCAGTGTAAATCATACTAAAATTTGTTTGAAGCAAACCATAAGTATTGGTAGAATCAACCAACAAATCTGTTTGTTTTCGTAGCTGTCTAAATGAAACAACCAACATAATGGTAAATTCAAACGGATGTCAGGTGACCTTAACTGCTCAATTCCCGAAACAGTTACTCAAAATTTTAGTTTGTTTTAACCACCATAGGTAGTCAAATCAAACTAATATGATGTTTGTGCCCAATTCAACGTGAAATTCCGGTTAAATGAAACTAGAATATGTTTGCGTTTACCCATATATTTCTCACCCCTTGACATCAAAATGATAGCCAAACATTTGAAAACAACTTCATAGTAAATTCAGTCTATATCTGAAGAATAAATTTCAGTCTCCAAAAGCTTATATTATCCCAAATTTACATTCTGAACCACTGTTCGCCGCACTGACCCACCAGTTGTGATTAATTACGAAGCATCAAGAACCAAATTTCCTGGCTTAGGGACGGATAACTCAAGTCCTAATCCAAATCTGACATAACGATACTTGATCCACCCAGCCGCAAGACGAACCGCAAATCTGAGTGAGCGAAGTTTCCAACAGGATTGGGATACCAACATAGAGCTATTGCTGGAGATTCGACATCCACGCTGGTTGATGGATAACCTCGACACACTCACATGCTGGTTGGGAACATGTAACCCGGCCAATATGGGACTCTTCATCGTATGCAGCGTAACGTAGCCCACGATGAATGAGGTGAGGTTTAAAAATGAGATTTTCCTAATGGAGGACGACAATGATGATGATGATATACGGCAAGACGTCCCAGCTTTGTAAGGCCTCGAGTTGATGGAATTCTCATTTTACATCCTACTCATGGAAAAGGCGGCAAGCGTTTGCATCCCGAATATGATTCTAATGATGATGATTATGCTGCTGATGATGATAATGATGGACATGAGTCGAGGATGGCACCCTTAGCGGGGCAATGAATGATGGAAGCACTTTGGATATGCTCTTATCCCATCAGAGCGATGCGGGAAAAGCCGCGACATAAGGTTTCGATGGATTCACGCACGGAGTGCATGGCATCTTTTGCCTAACGTACCTATTTTTCATCTAGGCCTCGTTACCGCGAGATAAAAATGATGGAGGATTAATTATGGAGGAAATTATGGAGCAATCTGTGGGATATTACATGGAAGCAAGCTTTGGAAGGTAACTCCTGCCAGGGTTATTATAGTAAGTAGGATTTTCATTCAATTAAGTTGCTCCACTTGATGTTGCAGGATAAAATAAGCAACTTGAATTTTAAAAACGTACATACTACGAGTGCAGACACTTCTAGGGATTGGCAGTTTCGCGTCATGGAAGTGGGCATCGATTCAATCTTATGAACATGAAACATCCATAGTTGTTACTTGTTTCTATAATTTAAAGAAGTTCATATGGTGGAGCACTACTTTGGCAGCGGACCCATTTTCGTCAATCATAATTACTGTCTGTGTGACATACAATCAAGTCGTTTAGTTTAAATACTGCTGACTAATAAAGATTGTGCTCGTAAAAAATGCAACACCTTCTTTTGTGTATAACTTTTTGCATGGGTTAAAATTGATGAAATTTGGAGTACATTAGTTTAAAGTGTAATGCTTACAGGTGCAAAATTTCGTCACATTTTCGTCAAAAGTGTTTATCGAGATGGCCTCCAAGCAAGAAGTACTTCGACAAAAAATAATGGGCGCGGTCGTGGAAAATTCAGGCTAATTCGAACGTGTCCCGTGTAATAAAATCGTTCATGGAGACCCCAACGACCCAGCGGCGAGCTCGCAGTGGAAGAAAAGCGAAGACGACCGACCCCGTGAACGCAAGGAAGGTGAGGGATTACTTCATGCGCAATCCGAACCATTCGATTCGGGACGTGGCCAAGATGGTCAATTATGCCGTCTGGTTTGCCCAGCAGACAATGAAGCGGGCCGGACAGATCCCCGGCCTGGAGTTTTTTTGTCGGCAAGTCCTGCATGGATGTTTCGGAGAAGTTCCGGAAGAAGAAGGTTGACAAATATTCCAAGAAGTACTTGGTGTGGTGATCTGTGGGTGCGGCAAATTCAGCAAGCCGTACATAACGACCGGCACCATCAACGGCCAAATATAAAAAAGAATGCCTCCAGAAGCGTCTGCTGCCCTTCCTCCGGTCCCACGAAGGTGACACTCTGTTTTGGCCGGATCTGGCATCGTGCCTTTACGAGAAACTGGAGATGGAGTCGTACGACGACTATGATGTTGTTTTTGTGCTGAAGGAAGCAAATCCGCCAAATTTACAAGAACTTTGCCAAATAGAAACATTCTGGGCGAATATGAAGGGCATGCTCCGGAAAACAGGGAAGGTCTTCAAAAACAACAAGGATTTGAAGGAAGAGTGGATGAAAGTGTGTAAGAAAGATGGCGCAAGTGTTGCACAGGATTTGATTGGTAGCGTTAAGTCCAATGTGCGGGCATTTAGCCTAGGAGAGGAGGTTGAATTATCCAACTTTGCCAAAAGGATTAAATTTAGAAATCAAAATATGTTTATGTTGTTAATGATGATTTTAACTCCCATCCATAAAATTATTATCCCCTCTAACATCAAGACGGCCGCGAGTAATCGCACCGATTTACACTTTATTTTTTAAATCAGTAATGTATATTGGAATAGAAATTTTGGCTGTGTAAAATTCTGCATTTGTAGTATCATTTTCTATTTAGATTGAATTATGGAGAAAAAAAACACACAATGTTAATATTTTTACATGACCTTCCCTCACATTTTCGTGATCGTAGTATGCGGTGCGTGAAGTACGACGTGAAAATTTTTGCTTTGACATTTCGACTCGTTCTATTTTCAATTTTATATTGGATTTTACAAGTGTATAGTGAATTTGTTATCTTAACCCTCTCTGTTTGTGAAAACCTGCAAGAAACAGAAGTCCGATGACTCCATTTCTTCTTTTTTTGAGTCAAACCAGAAAAAACATCGCGGGTAGAACAGCGGTTGTGGTAGTGTGATGAAACCGTTACCGGTGCAGTTTTCAGCTGGTGGTGATGGGTGTTGTTCGTTGCTGGTTGCCGTTTGGAGTTTTTGGATCGGATACGGGATCAAACGAATTTAAGCTAAGTATTTCTTATATTTTTGACACCAGAATAGTTTTTAGCCTTCGTAGTGAATGTTGTGCAGTGGAGAAAATTCCTTTAATCGCACATACATTTTTTTAGGGCTCCAAATGTTGAGTTGATACCCGGGAAGCAGGGTGCGACCTACCTTCGGTCAAAGGGTGATACGGTCAAAATTTGGTCAAGGGAAAACGCGTGTAAATCGGTGAAATCGTTTATTTAAAAAATCAAATTAAATTTCTTTTTCAAGTTCAATTAGTATAAAATTCAGGAAAAATATTCAGTTAGGCTTCCGCTTTTCCAAATCCGAATTGCCGGGCCTTACGCTTGACCCCTGCCATCAGATTTTGTACAGCCACCTTGTCCACCTTCTTCGCCGCAGAAAGCCAGTTTGCCTTGAACTGCTGCTCGTCCTTAGCAGTTTTTTTGGTCTTCTTTAGGTTCCGCTTGACAATAGCCCAGTATTTCTCAATTGGGCGGAGCTCTGGCGTGTTGGGAGGGTTCTTGTCCTTGGGAACCACCTGCACGTTGTTGGCGGCGTACCACTCCATGGCCTTTTTACCGTAATGGCAAGATGCCAAATCCGGCCAAAACAGTACGGAACAACCGTGTTTCTTCAGGAAAGGCAGCAGACGTTTATTCAAACACTCTTTCACGTAAATTTCTTGGTTGACAGTCCCGGAAGCTATGAAAATGCTGCTTTTCAAGCCACAGGTACAGATGGCTTGCCAAACCAGATATTTCTTTGCGAACTTTGACAGTTTCGTGTGCTTGAAAATATCTGCTACCTTTCCCCTTCCTTTTGCCGTATAAAACTCCTGTCCCGGAAGCTGCTTGTAGTCGGCTTTGACGTAGGTTTCGTCGTCCATTACCACGCAGTCAAACTTCGTCAGCATCGTCGTGTACAGCCTCCGGGATCGCGCTTTGGCCGTCGTATTTTGTTTATCATCGCGATTTGGAGTCACTACCTTCTTGTAAGTCGATAGTCCGGCTCGTTTTTTGGCTCGATGCACGGTTGTAGACGATACACCCAGCTTATTTGCGGCATCTCGGAGAGATAGGTTAGGGTTTCGCTTGAAACTACCGGCAACTCTCTTTGTCGTCTCAGCGGCTTCCGGTTTTCGATTTCCCCCCGATCCAGACTTCCTGGCTGTCGACAAACGTTCCCCAAACACTTTAATTACATTTGTAACGGTTGATTTGGCAACTTTTAGCGATTTTGCCAACTTTGCGTGCGAGTAGCTCGGATTTTCGCGATGCGCGAGCAAAATTTTGATACGCTGCTCTTCTTGCTTGGACGGCATTTTGACAACTGAAGAGTGAATTCCAAAATCAAAATAGGAGCAACATTCTACACACACACACCTTCAAAATGAGGGGTGTTCAGGTTTTTTAAATGCAAAATTGAAAGAAATACGTCAAGTTGATATTGACCAAATTTTGACCGTATCGCCCTTTATTAGTTTCACGTACCCATTTACAAATTGTAGGTGTCTCTACCGTGCATAAACAAATAGGCCATCCATTCTCGATACTTCCGCTTTTTAGCTTTGGAATACATGTTTTCGTTTCCTTATGTGTGGATGGTAAAAACAGTGCAAGAACAAATTGCGCTGAACTGGCCGGCTTGACGTGCCGCAAGGGCTCAGTAGGGATCAAGACCCGAAGCTAAGAGTAAGTTCCTTTGTGGTTATATCACATTTATTAGCAGAGCAGCACATCGAAATTTTAGGTTCATTATATGCTTTATATCCCATGATTCCTTATATACTATACAATTTCAGATCATCCATGGATATCCCAAGTTTTGTAAAATAATTTTAAATCAATTTTTTTTCTCGTGGCTATGATACATTGTCTTAGCTTTCAGATTCATGGTACAATTGCAGCAGGACCACAATCTGCAGACATTTAAATAAAAATGAAATTATTATCATTTTATATTATAACATCCATGCATTACATTTTGTATGCTTTTTTATAAGTCATTTTCAGCTTCGCATATATGCATCCTTGTCAGTTATAGCTCATCTAAACTACGTTATGTATTTGAAAAGATAGAAAAGTTTTTGATGTTTTTTTTTTAATTTTTAAGAAAAAATCATATTTGAAAAATTCTACTCAAAAAAAGCTCTTTCCTTCTTCATCAAAAATATATATTAATTTAAAACCTTAGAGTTTACAATCATTCATTTCCTATTTCACAGACATAAAGTATCATTTATGGTTCCAGATGTACAAGAGCTATCGAAAAATTCAATTTTTTATCTGTTTGTATGTTTGTTTTATTAAGATTCATTTTTTGGATTCATACTCATATGAAATTTATTTCGCCTTATTATTAGCTGTTTTCAGTTTTTTTCCAATATTATTATGATATTAATACACATCTAATTTTTATTTTCAGTAACATACCAGTAGATGTCAGATACATCTTGTACCTACGATTATTATGTTCTCTGACTATTATTGTGAAAACAAATTCTAATCTTAGTAGATCTTAATCCAATAGAAACTGCAACAGTGGAAGTCTTTCGATGAGTGGATGTTCAGCTTAGTTACGAATATATGTATTCTACTATAGTTCACTGGCCTGCTGGTATTATTATTTTATATTATAACGTCAGTTTATTATTTTATGTTATGATATTAAATGATGTGACATAATTGCATTTAAATTCATTTCCTTAAAATCACTATTTCCGATGAGACTCACTACAAAAATTATTGCAAGGAAACGGAACAGCACATCGAAATTTTAGGTCTACTTTTCTATTGCTATATAATTTTAGATCATTCATAGGTATCCCAAGTTTTATGAGATAATTTAATATCAATTTTTTTTTCTCGCAGCTACATTGTCTAACTTTCAGGTCCACAAATGGAAGTGCTATTATCATTCTTATATTCATTCACTATATTATTTGTCATTATAATATTCATTCACTATATTTTTATAATTATAATATTAATTCACAAGATTTTAAATATTACTATATGACACTGAATATATATTGGGAAAGGAGGGAGCATCAGGGTATCAATCAAGCTGGAATTGGACAATGGAGTGGTATGACAACCGGCGTCTAGGAGGGAACAAACAGCATCATTTTCTTTATCCTACCGATTCGATTGTGATGCTGTGAATTCTACTCCAACAGTTTCAGTGAGAGTGACGCGCCCTTCTTAACAAGCCATCCTGTAGAAAGCTTAATAAGTATTGCGAATTGGGTTATTCGATTTGTTGGATCGTATCGTTGGAAGGAGATTCTTATGTTCCCGCGGGTTTCGCGTAAGTGTCTCTGCTTACGGGTCCGCCCCACCGTTTTTGGCCCTTCATACAGCGTTACTATGAATACAACCCGGCATCTCAATTTGATCTTGCTATTAAGTGGAGCCGCATACATGACAAGGTCTTAGAAGGGATGGTGGCTACCTTACATACATACATACGGGCTGCAAAATGGTGAGTCGACAATGGGCAGGGAGCGTGCGTCCCCGCAACATAGCCCTGGTCCTCACAAGTTCCTACCTCATGCTTCCACGGGTCAAGAGATGACAAAGACCGCCAGCTAAGGGTTGCGTACTTAGCTGGTAGTGCAGCCTGGGCACTGTTGTCCTTCTGACTTCAGCTAGATTGAGGAGGTGCGTGCCGAGCGTCTGTGTCCACCAAGGAGGTGCGGTCTGTCCTGGCATCGGCAGCGCGACCCGGTAAGGTAGTATGCTGAAATCTTACCCTGCCACGAAAAATGGAAGTATTCTTAATACGGTCCGACGGTGCTAATTTCAGATAATAATAATTTCAGTGCTAATTTCAGGTATAATAATTTAAGATTATTTTTTCCCTCGTGGCTATGATAATGCAAGTCCGTTTACAATTGTAGCAGGACCACAATCTGCAGACATAACAAGTGTAATGGTTATTATAATTTTATATTATCACAAAACCTTCACAATATTTTTAATGCTATTTTCAGCTTCGCATTTATGCATCGTTGTGAGTCTAAGCCAACCTAACTCACGCTATGTATATGAAAAGATACGATGGTTTTTAATGCAATTTTTTCCCTTCTTTATCATAAGACAATTAAAAATACAAAACCTAACATTGATCCTACATCTTCTATTAGACAGGCATAAAGAATCATTTATGGGCCCAGTGGGAAACAAAAGTTAGCGGATAAATCAAATTTCCTCTTGTTTTTATTTTTATTTCTTTTTATTTCAGATTTATTAAGCTTCCGTTTTTAGGCAATAATCATATTCATAGGGAATTTATTTCGCCTTATTGTTTGCTTACATTTTCCTAGCAAAACGGCTGCCAGGAGATCAACTATGTTTCATTATATCACATTGGAAATTTCCGTTATTTCAGAGTTTAAAGCAACTAACACCGCTGCCGAAGAGGCAAATGGCTGCATTTTATAATTATATATACATTATTTAGTATTTTATTGCAACATCGTATTATTTTCATCATTGTATATTATTAAAAACATATTGAAATTATTATTAAAAATAATAATAATAATAATTAAATTTTATCTGCTTCAAGGGTACAAGGAAGTTTGTTCCAGATAGTATAGCTATTTTTTTGTCATTGTAGCTCAAGGTTCTTTTCTATTAAATTAGATCATTGGATATTATTAAAATTAATAAATGCTTTTCAATTCTGCTGATTATGACCCATATGTTATAAATACGTACATATTTTTTATTATTTAGTATAAACTTAAATGCCATAATGCATGTTTATACTTCATTTAATTACGAAATGGTTTGGCAAAAAAGGTTTCACATTCCGGAGTTACATTCAACTACCAATGATTGAGCTGTAATGAGGCACCAAGCAGCATATAATTTTCATATGTCTATCATTGTTTCAGTTATTTCATCATATTATATTATTTACAACCAGGTAGACCAGGGAAGGTAAGATTATTATTATAAAGAAAAATACTCTACATTATTATATGAACATCACTATATTATACATCAAATAAAAAGGGTTGGGAAGGGACCATCAGAGCACCGGATTGAAGCGATTTGGATGGGGAGAGTGGAATTGCCAACTCCCTGTCATTAACAATTCGTGAATTGATGGCGAGCTCTTCTACCCACTCATTGGGAAGTCCTCACGTTTGATGGCTTGTTCGACATTAGGTTGTAGGATTCTAGCATTGGAAGGAGATTCTCATTATCCCGCGGATTACGCGTAAGTGTCTCTGCTTACGAGTCCGCCCATCCGTTTTTGGCCCTTCAGACAGTGTTAAATTGAATACAGGCAGATGTCGAACTTGATCAAATCATTCGTAGAGGACGATCCACTGTCTTATGGCTGTGCCTGCAACGATGAGTGGTATCTTTTACATACATACATACAAACTTTGAACGCGTTTTTCTCGAAACCATGTTTTTCAATCTAACTTCAAGCCCCGGGCTTGAACTATTAATCCGATTCCCTCCATCACATAACTGTTTGAAAGATTATAATTTTTTGTACGGCTTGAACTAAAAATTGGTTTTAATAATTAATTATTAATAATTTTTGAACACTTTTGAAATGAAAAAAAGTACCGAAAAATTAAACTTTTCAGTTCAAATGATCACTTTGCAATGAGTTTAAGTTTAAATTGTCTGAAATTTAGTTCAAGCCGTAAATTTCATTATCTTTCAGAAATGATAACTAGATTTGATTTCTGTCTACTACAAGAGACTGCAGGCTTGAAGTTGTTGTCCCATGTTTTGCGCGCAGAGGCTCACGGAAAACGCCATTTTGTAGCCGCCGTTTTGAATTTTCTCATTTTTTTTATTTCCTTGAAATTTGGAATAATAATTAAATTTAATCGTCAAAACCGAAAGTTCGTACGCCTTTTGATTCTCCCACATAAAAAAAAAACTTTGCCTTATTTTTGCCCAATTCCAGGGGAGGGTCCCCTTAAGTTTAAAGAGACACATGCCACATCTGATGTGGTATAAAATCCTTTGGAGGATCTTGTGAGCAAAATCTAAGGAAAAATGCTTTATGGTATATTTTGAAAGTTTATTCATTTGGAAACTTAACTTTCTGGAACTTTCATTTAGAGCAGACAATCAACAGAGTGATTATTACTCTATGGATGGCGAAAAAAACATTTGGTAAGCAATGACTACCCGAGCAGGAGCGAATAACTTGATAACTGGCATTGGTATTTAAGAGCTCAGATTAAGAGGTTAAATACTAGAGGATAATACCATAAAATTGTTCCCACAATGTTATGCAAATACCAAATTGAGGTAAGATAATACCAAAATAGTACCTCTCAGGTATTCCCAGGTATCCGAAGTAACGAAGTTTTGTTATTCGTCAGATATTTTGCTTGCAGTTCTTAAGTATTTTGTTCAGGTATTTTACCTCTTATTCTGAGTTCTTTAATACCAAGGCCAGCTATCAAGAACAAAATTAGATATTCATATGTTGTTTTCTCCTGCTCGGGTAAGCAAAAATATAATCATTGGATTTATTCGGAAGTTATGAGACCCAAGAATACATATGCATACCTGGTCTGGTGACCAAAATCTAAAGGATTTGTTGTACAGAGAAGGTTAGAAGAACTTCAAAGGCTAGCAACTAAGGCCTGTACTCGAAAAAAATGCACCAGACAAAAGTGTTCGCCAAAAATTTATTTTAATTCGGATTTTCTTGAAACTTTCAGGAATCGGACTTATACATATGGATTATGTTTCGGCATTATTACTTTTTTCAACTTCCTTTCCATCGATGAAAGCCCACACCTTTCCCTTAAGACCCACCATTACATTTTGGGCAATGGTAGAGCCGACTTTTGTGGTCACGTTCATCCATTCTTTCTTCAACTCCAGCTCGTTCTTAAACACTTTGGACGATTTTCAAGCTTTGGCCTTCATTTTGGCCCAAAATCTTTCCACCGGACGAATCTCTGGTGAATTTGAGTTGTTGGCGGTTTTTGGTACAAAAAAATCAGTGGGGTTGTGTACAAGACACGACCGGTTGACGTAGACTACGTTAAACCAATTGATGCATTATAATGTCAGGGAGATTTTGTGTGGCTATTATTAGCGTTAAAAGGGTTTCAATTATTCGTGCCGGTTGCTTACCCATACCGATAGAAGCAGTTTAAGTCACAATATTACGGGTGCGGCTCTTATGGGACATTAGACCAGCGTTTTGAAGCCATTATGTAAGAAAATTCTATTGTACGCTCTTGAGATATTATTTGGTGGCCCTGAAAAGGGCCGTTTGATCTTATGAAGTCAGTATGTGGGAAAATTCTCTTGTACACTCTTTATAACTCTTTGGTGGCCCTGAAAAGGGCCGTTTGGTTTTATGAAGTCAGTGCGTGGGAACATTCTCTTGTACACTCTTTATAACTCTTTGGTGGCCCTGAAAAGGGCCTTTTGGTTTAAATGATGACACGGCCACGGTTGCACGTTTTTCGATGGACTATCTTTAAGGCCTAGAAGATAGTTGAGGATCTGTTAGGGAATATAAAATTATTAAATTAATGATAGTTTTAACCCCCCCTACAAACATTTGAGTCGAAAACATTCGATGGATATGGATATCATTAAGGATTCTTGTTCGAACGAATTTCAGTTAAGTTTATTTATTTCATCGCTCCGGGCATTTATTTATATTATCGCTCCGGGCATTCGGCTATATTCGGTATACTATACGGAATATAAAGCTACTTTATAACATCTAAATGACTTTCTCATGTGGTCAATCGGCCATTCCATTTCAAAACATTAAAATTCCCACTATATTCATTTAGTTATATAGGTGTTGGTATGAATAAGCCCTTCGAAAAATACACAACCGCTCACTCTTACTTTTCCATTGAAAACATTTATATTCTACATTTTACTATGTGATGAATACATAAGGCCATAGTTGGGAATATAAGGTTAAATGCGTACCTAAAATATGGTCTATGGTTTTCTTGTGAAATTATTATTCATGTTTCTATGTGAATATCAGGTAAATTAGTGAATCCATTATGGCTAAAACGTTAAGGAAATCGAAATATATATAAATATATTAGATCTCGCAGAAGAAAGAGAGTGAGTTTTATAAAATATCATTATTCTGTGCAATGGGTATGGGAGAAAAGGTTGGTTAATATAAAATGAATTCTTATAAATATAAAATAAACACATGAGAAAATAATCACGCATTAAAATATGTTCAGCGCATTATTTGTATCGATATCATTTGTAGGTTCGTATGATGTAAAAGCACGTGACGCATGTCATCGCCAGAATACAATTAATACTATGTTGAAATTTATTAAGACAGGGAGCGATAACATAGAGAGATTTTCAATTGCTATGATGACATGCACTTTGTCAAATTGATTTAAATTTAATAAATATCAATTTCCTACCTCGAGTTGAAGGACTTTCTCCAGCGTCCCAACTAGTTGTTGGCAACGCATTACCTCTGGCTGCTTTCAATTTCACCCGATAACTACGAGCTCGCTCGGCATCGGTGCATGGTCGTTTCGGAGGATTTCCCGAATCTGCGCAAGCGTTCTGGATCAAATCGGTTAGGCATTCTCACTTTCACTATGTTTCTCAAAAAAATTTTCTTCCTAGAGGTAGGAATCTATCCAACGCGAATCAACAACAGAACAACTGTTTATAACACACTACTAATTGGAATTGACAGAGAATGTTGGTTCGGAATATCATGTTCGACATCGAAAATGGTGTCCGTGATAGGGAATTTGTGTGGTTTAAGGTATGCGACGAAGGGAAAACAAGTTTTGCTAATACCACTGGCTGCTAATCGACAATTTGAAACAAAAATCCCAATCAAACGAACTCTCTAGCTGGGAATATTAAATTGAAAGTAGCAAAGATGGATTTGTATCTGGTAGGATTTTTCGGTGAAAATAAATCAAAGAACCGGCCTAGTTGCCTAGTAACGACTTGGCATAATCCAATATGACTGCCAATCGACCGAAATGTAAGATGAACTCTTATTAAAATAACTCTCTTAAATTAGAAATTGAATTGATTTATTGATTCATCGCGGGTTGCGCCAACCAGCTAGGAAAAATTTTTCACCGACGAAGAATTGTCCTGCTCGCCTTCCATGGAGGCTCTCCCGCAAACAGTAGCGTTTTTGCAGTCGTGACGAACCAAGCGGCACTAGATTAAATGGCGCACAAACAGAACGAAATATTAATTTAATTCTTATATAAACAACTCTCTGACCTGGATTGGTTGTTCAACTCATGCAGAGAAGACTGCCGAGATAAGTCAACACTTTGTCAGCTCTCACAATATCGGACAAAATATCGTCAGTCCACACGAAGCTGCCGTTAACGCGCTTATAGACAACATCCATATAAGTCCCAACGATTTCACAGAGGAGTTGGAGATCTCAGCTGACGAATTGTTGACTTATATCAAAAGCTCAAAGAACATGAATGCCCCAGGTTTCGATAACATCATGAACTTGGAGCTCAAGCAATTGAGCTCCCAGTTCTATAACCATCTGGCGATGGTTGTCAACCAATGCCTCCGACTAGGCTTCTTCCCCTCGTGTTGGAAGTCAGCCATAGTCATTCCCATCCAGAAACCTGGGAAAGATCCTTCATGTTTCAAGAGCTATAGGCCTATCAGCCTTCTCTCAGGAGTATCAAAACTGTTTGAGAAAGCGATCCACCGTCGGCTTCTCTCGTCTGCAGACGAGCTGAACATCTTGCTCGACGAGCAGTTCGGATTCCGACGTGGTCGCTCAACAGTGCACCAACTTAACCGAGTAACAAATATCCTCAGGCGGAACAAGTCTGTTGCGAAATCATCTGCCATGGCACTTCTCGATATCGAGAAGGCCTTCGATAACGTGTGGCACGATGGCCTGGTGTATAAGCTAAAAAGATACAATCTTCCTATCTTCCTGGTGAAGATAATTAAAAATTATCTGTCGGACAGAACATTCAGAGTTTCGCTGCAAGGTGCAGTTTCCGATGCACAGGAGATCTCCGCCGGTGTTCCGCAGGGAAGAATACTAGGTCCACTTCTGTTCAACCTATTCACCTCGGACATACCCCCGCTCCCTGAAAATGGATGTCTGTCGTTGTTCGCCGATGATACCGCAGTCGTCCACAATGGTAGGGTAACAAGAGCGCTTACAGCGAAACTGCAGCGAAGCCTGAATACTCTGTCAGAATACTTCACCGAATGGAAGATTTGTATCAACGCAGCGAAGACCCAGGTCATCCTCTTCCCACACTCCAACTCTCCCAAACTTGTTCCGTCTGAGGATTGTAAAATTAGCCTAAACAACACAACGGTGGAATGGGCCAAATCAGCTGTCTATCTTGGCGTCACCATAGACAGCAAGCTTATTTTCAGGGAGCAGGTTGACAAAACTGTCACAAAGTGTAACGTTCTGTTGAAGCTATTGTACCCATTGAACATCAACAGAAGGTCTACATTATCCCTGAAAAACAAGCTTGCTGTCTACAAGCAAATCATGCTTCCAGTCACGGCATGCCAATCTGGGAGAGTTGCGCAAAAACACATCACCTGAAGCTTCAGCGTGTTCAAAATAAGTTCCTCAGGATGATCCTGAACACCCCTCCGAGGACAAGAACATCTGAGGTCCACCGTCTGGCTGAGATAAAAATGCTCGATGATCGCTTTAGTGAGTCTATCAATCGGTACAGGGCACGCTGCCTGACATCGGATCACCAGATCATCCGGAATCTGGTTCCCCACCCCTAGGATTTTCAAATGCCCCAAGGGTTGATCTGAAAATTGATTTAAAACATACAACAAAAAAAAAAACACACTAAACAAAGCTGAAGAGCCCATTTGGCTGAAACACTTAAAAATTGTAAAACAGTATATATAAGACAAAGAAATGCAAAATAAACAAGAATTTTACTACTACTACTACTGGATTGGTTGTCCTCAAAAGGACTTTACTTACTTAATTTGTTTTTTATTTCAATTCTTCGTGTTACATACTATTTTATAATTTTAAGAGTTTTAGCCCAATGGGCTCTTCAGCTATGTTTAATGTTTTATGTGTTTTATGTGTTAAGTGTGTTTTGTGTTTTAATTAATTTTTCAGTTCAGCCCTTGGGGCATTGTTTGTTAAAATTTGATAACCTACCTAATCTACAACTAAAAACTACAATTTGAAAATCCTAGGGGTGGGGAACCAGATTCCGGATGATCTGGTGATCCGATGTCAGGCAGCGTGCCCTGTACCGATTGATAGACTCACTAAAGCGATCGTCGAGCATTTTTATCTCGGCCAGACGGTGGACCTCAGATGTTCTTGTCCTCGGAGGGGTGTTCAGGATCATCCTGAGGAACTTATTTTGAACACGCTGGAGTTTCAGGTGATGTGTTTTTGCGCAACTCTCCCAGATCGGCATGCCGTACTCGATGACTGGAAGTATGATTTGCTTGTAGACAGCAAGCTTGTTTATCAGGGATAATGTAGACCTTCTGTTGATCAATGGGTACAGTAGCTTCAACAAAACGTTACACTTTGTGACAGTTTTGTCAACCTGCTCCCTGAAAATAAGCTTGCTGTCTATGGTAATGCCAAGATAGACAGCTGATTTGGCCCATTCCACCGTTGTGTTGTTTAGGCTTATTTTACAATCCTCAGGCGGAACAAGTTTGGGAGAGTTGGAGTGTAGAAATAGGATGACCTGGGTCTTTGCCGCGTTGTTACAGATCTTCCATTCGGTGAAGTATTTTGACAGAACATTCAGGCCTCGCTGCAGTTTCGCTGTAAGCGTTCTTATTACCCTACCATTGTGGACGACTGCGGTATCATCGGCGAACAACGACAGAGATCCATTTTCAGGGAGCGGGGGTATGTCCGAGGTGAAAAGGTTGAACAGAAGTGGACCTAGTATACTTCCCTGCGGAACGCCGGCGGAGATTTCTTGCGCATCGGAAACTGCACCATGCAGCGAAACACGGAATGTCCTGTCCGACAAATAATTTTTAATTATCTTCACCAAGAAGATAGGAAGATTGTATTGTTCTAGCTTGTATACCAGGCCATCATGCCACACATTATCGAAGGCCTTCTCGATATCGAGAAGTGCCATGGCAGATGATTTCGAAACAGACTTGTTCCGCCTGAGGATGTTGATGACTCGATTAAGTTGGTGGATTGTTGACCGACCACGTCGAAAGCCAAATTGTTCGTCGAGCAAGATGTTGAGCTCGTCTGCAGACGAGAGAAGCCGACGGTGGATCGCTTTCTCAAACAGCTTTGATAGTCCTGAGAGAAGGCTGATTGGTCTATAGCTCCTAGAACATGAAGGATCTTTCCCAGGTTTCTGGATGGGTATGACTTTAGCTGACTTCCAACACGAGGGGAAGTAGCTAAGTCGGAGACATTGGTTGAAAATCAACGCCAGATGGACATAGAACTGGGGGCTCAATTGCTTGAGCTCCAAGTTCATGATGTTGTCGAAACCTGGGGCCTTCATGTTCTTAGTCGCTTTGATATCGGTCAACAATTCGTCAGCTGAGATCTCTAACTCTTCCGAGAAGTCGTTGGGACTTATATCGATGTTGTTTATAAGCGCGCTAACGGCAGCTTCTTGTGGACTGACGATGTTATGTCCGAGATTGTGGGAGCTGACGAAGTGTTGACTTATCTCAGCAGCCTTCTCTGCAGGAGTTATCAAGCGATCCTTAGAGCCATTGCTGTCTAGTGGGATCAATGGTGGAATGGGCCTTGGCTTAGTTTTCAAAATTTTTTGTCAACTTCCAGAACGGCTTTGCACAATCTGGAAGAGAGCGGATCTTGTCGGCAAAATTGTTATTCTTGAGGTCCACCATTCTGGCCTTAATAATTTTTGACACTCGATTACACTGACTTTTTAGCTTTGGCAAACCAGTTCGCTGGTATTGCCTTCGAATGGCGTTTCGCAATTGTATTAAATCTTTAGTGGGTCTATCAATGGGTACAGAGTTGCTCACCTGATCAATCACCGGTACATGTTGCTCCCGGGCCTGGGAGATCGCTTGCTCGATGCTCTGCAGCTGGCGTTCGATGTCATCAACCGAATCAAGGTGCATGTCGAAATCGATGTTGTCGTCAACGTGTTGTCGGAACCTTTCCCAACTGGCGCGATGGTAGTTCCGTCTGGTGATTCGATGCTGGTTGACCGAGGAGCCAACTTCGGCCACCACCGGATAGTGGTCCGAGCTGAGCTCCTGGTGTACGATCGGCTGGGCGATGTTGTTCCCCATGTTGGTGAGGAAGATGTCGATTGTCGAATGGACCCCGGATCTGCTCAACCGGGTGGGAGTATCCGGGCCCAGGACGGTGTAATGTCCCTCTTCCAGGTCTTCCTGCAAAATTATTCCGTTCCGATTCCGCCGGGTGTTCCCCCAGGTTTCGTGTTTCGCATTCATGTCGCCGGCAATGATGAACTGCCCCTGCCTCCGAGTTAGCTTACGGATGTCGTTTCGTAGGGCCGTTGTTGTTCCGTTGGTGGTACTGGCTTGCTTGGGACAATAGGCCGCGATGATGGTGATAGGGCCGACGGTAGTTTCGACCTCGACTCCGATGGCTTCGATAGACTGCAGCTGGAAGCTCGGAAGCAGATGGCAGTTGATGTTGTAGCGCAGGGCGATCGCAACTCCTCCTCCACTAGAGCCGCTACGATCAAGTCGCACAATCCGATAACCAGGAATGGAGACGCTAAGTTCGGGCTTGAGGTGCGTTTCCGTGACGATGGCGATGTCGATGTCTTTCCCGTTAAGGAAGTCACCGAGCTCAATTATTTTGTTCCGGATGGAACAAGCATTCCAATTAAGAATGTTGATGGTGCGTTTACGGTCCATACTTGGAAATAAATGTCATCGTCACGGATGTGGCGGCTTTGAGCTGTTCCTCCTTGGAGCGGCAGGAACGTAGTTGGCGATAGAGTTCTTGCACGAACTCCACCATTTGCTCCGAGTCGTAGAGCTGTCCATCGACGGGTGGTTGCGTGGAGGTACTGCGACTCGAATTGCCCCAGCCTGGAGGAGGAGTCGGGTTGGGGGCGGCGGCGGCTGCCGCGAAACGATGATGAACGGAAGCTGACGGGTGGTTTGCTTGACGGTGATTTAATGGGATCGGCGGTAGGTTTGTCACCTGATACCGAAGTGACGGGAAATTCTCCTCGTTCATCGGAGGTGGTAGACGGCGCTGGCCAGGCCGGGATTTGGTGGATGACTTCTTGCGGATCGCCAAAAATTCAGCACGTTTTGGGCAGGCTCGATTGCTGCTCTCATGGTTTGCGCCATAATTTGCGCACTTCAGTAGCGCACCTTCTTCCATCGGGGCACAATCGTTGGTACTGTGGGCTCCGGCACACTTGTCACATCGCGGTTTCAGTGGCAGTTACGCGTTCCGTGGCCGAACGCAAGGCGGTTGCCACACTGCGTCACGTCGTGCTGTCTCGGACGATACCGGTCCCACTTGACGATAATGTTGAAAAGGGCCCATGTTTTTATCAGTTCCGCCATTGTGACGGATCCTTCTCAAAAGGTGGACCAGATAGGGATTGGTCCCGGTAGTTTCCATGTTGCTGGCGCCTGATGGGAAACACCTTCTGAGGCTTTAGTGCCGCCGCTTGCAGCTCTGCGAAGATTGACTCCGGAGTGAGTTCTGGAAGGCCACGCAGAATCACCTTCATTGGCTTGCTTCCAGGCGCGTCGTCCGTGTAGAATTCGTGCTGCTTGGCGACTAGGTGAGTGCCAACAGCACGGTAGTCAACCTCCGTTGAGCACATAATTTTAGTGCCACGTACTGCAAAGCTTGTACAGCGGATTCACTTTAATCGCTGCAAGCTCCGTCCTGAGGGCAGCGATGTCTCTTGACGTGGTGAAAAGCGGCGGGATTTTCACTTTCTTCGGTACCTCCTGTACCGGGAGCGCAGCAAACCGATTGCTCGCTAGTAATCGGGCGTTGGGATCCGATGAATCGTTTCGTCATTCCGTTGTCGCTTGCTGCTGCTTGGCGAAGCCCAGCTCGTTTTATGGTTTGCTGAACGAACCAGGCGGAACACTTTGCCTTCAGAGCCGCGTCGCGAATCGAAAGGTTCGGATTACACTTGAAATAATCCAACACCTTCCGGGCCTTCACAGGGTCAGCTGTCTTCGATTTTCTTCCACTTCCTGCCCACCACTCGGTCGTCTGGGACTCCTTAAACGATTTTACCACCCGAGACACAGTTGTATGGGTGATTCCCAGTTGTCTTCCGATCCATCTCATGGTCGCAGTCGGATTTTCCATGACGGCGCGCAAAATTCTCTGGCGATTTTCAACTTGTTTCGATGACATCTCAATAACCACTGAACCGATTGTTATGAAATTTTGCACATGTTAACAATTCACTCCAAACTAGTTATACTCAGATTTTCATCGATTTTTACTTACGGACAAAAAAGTTACACACGGATAAAAATGGTGCATTGTTTTCGACTACAGGGCTTAGTTCAATTAATGGTGCCATGAGAAGTGCACCAACAAAAGCACTGAATGCATTGCTTTTCATCCTACCATTGCATCAATTCATACAATTAGAAGCTGAAAAGAGAGCTCTAAGGATCCGAAGGCTTAGGAACCCTTTCAAAGGTAATATAATTGGACATCTTGCCATTCTAAAAATTGTTAGATTTAATCCTTCAGTTATGAACAACGAAGGTTGGGTGGAGAAAATATACAACTTTGACTGATCTTATCAAGTTATTGATGCCGGACGTGATTCGTGGGAAAGAAGTGGTCCAAACCTCTGTGAAGAATCGATTGTTTACTATACAGACGTTTCAAACATGAACAATCAAGTGGGAGCAGGGGTTGCTGACCCAGGGATTGACATGTCCATTCCAATGGGTAAGTGGCCAACTGAATTCCAAGCTGAAATTCAAGCAATCCTGGAATGTTCTCTTCTATGCTTACGCAGAACCTATGGATATTCAAAAATATGCATTAAGTCGGACAGTTCAGCCGCTCTTAATGCTTTAAAGTCAGCAACATTCACTTCCAAGCATGTTTGAGAATGTTGAACACATCACTTCCGAAGTTATCTTGTCGTAATCAAGTCAATTTGTGCTGGGTTCGTGGACATTGATGGAAACGAGAGAGCCGATGAACTAGCTGAACTGAAATCAGATCGTTTTATCAGTTCATAGTTCCTGAACCCTTTTGTGGTTTATGTTCTTCTTCTCTTAGTTGTTGGCATAGTAAGCCATGAACTCTATGTTAATCATTAGTCTTTAATAAACCCTCAGTTCTATCTATCATTCGCTACGCACCAGACGTGTTTCATTTCCATTAGGTTATGGGCCCAGACACGTTGGCTTCATAGCAACGCGTAGCAACGGAAAAACACGAGCGAATTTTTTTTTTCAAGCGCTCCTTTGAAGATGCCGACGAACCAGAACAACGATGAAAATTCCAATCAAGGACGGAACGGAAACGGAACCATTTCAAAGTTGCCTGCGGTGAGCGGAATTTCGTTGCCAGCGACGGAACGATTGCGTGGAAGAGAGAATTACACCTCGTGGGCGTTTGCAACCAAGATGCTCCTGATCCGTGAAGGAACTTGGGACGCTGTAGCACGGGGAGAAGAGGATCCGGTAGACGCAATTTCCCTTCGAGCACTTGCCACCATCTGCCTCAGCATTGAGCCGGTGAACTATAGTCTGGTTCAGAGTGCAGAAACGGCAAAAGCGGCATGGACCAATTTGAAAAACGCTTTCCAGGACGATGGAATGACCCGGCGGATAGGCTTACTACGGAAGCTAACCAGCATACGGCTATCCGAGTGTAACTCCGTCGAGGAATATGTCAGTCAAATGATGTCGACCAGTCACAAACTATCTGAAGTTGGCTTCAAGGTTGACGACACGTGGTTGGCGAGTCTTCTTCTGATGGGTCTACCGGAGATGTACGAGCCAATGATTATGGGCCTCGAGGCGTCCGGGACCCGGATTACGGCGGATGCAGTCAAAGCCAAAATCCTTCAAGATGTGAAGATGAGCAGTGTAGCAAAGTCCAGTTCCAGTGACGGAGCTTTCTACAGTCACCCGAACAAGTCGAAGCAGAAGGAGAAAGCTTCAGTGAAGTGCTTTAAATGCAAGCGTTTGGGGCATTTTGCGTCAGAGTGTCAGAAGCGAGAGGCCAATGACAACAAAAAGGAGAAGAAATCGGGCAAGCAAGCTGCATTCAGTGTCCGTGATGTACCAACAAACGTGAGAGAGGAATGGATTTTTGATTCGGGGGCGACGTCCCATATGTGCCACAGTAAGACGATTTTGAAAGGTGCCAAGGAAGTGGCACAGCATATCAACGTGGCCAACAATGCAGAATCTCCAGTGATCGCAACCGGAACAGTGAAGCTCACAGCTGATGTGGAAGGTAATTCGTGCGATTTGACGATGGCTAATGTCCTGTGCATTCCAGACCTAGCGCTCAATTTGCTGTCCGTGAGCAAAATATGCAACAACGGATATCGTGTAGTTTTCATGAAGGACGCTTGTGAAGTGCGATCGCAATCCAACGAACTAGTCGGTGTTGGCAGAGAGGCAGGAGGTCTCTACAAGTTGTGCTTGGTCAACAAGGAAGTTACGTGTGCGGCAAAGGAAGCGGACGATATGGTTCTTTGGCACCAGCGGATGGGCCATTTGCATCATCAGAGCCTGAAGCAGCTACGTGATATGGCTACTGGTATCCGATTCCGGGATGCGACTATTCCCACGTGTACTGTATGCCTACAAGGGAAGCAACATCGTCAATCGTTCAAGAAGAAAGGCACTAGAGTTGGCGAGGTACTAGAACTGGTGCATTCGGATTTATGCGGGCCGATGGAGAACGTCTCGATAGGCGAGAGCAGATATTTTTTGACATTCATCGATGATGCTAGTAGGAAGGTGTTTGTCTACTTCCTCAAGTCAAAGAAGCAGGTCTTGGATTGTTTCAAGAATTTCAAGGCTTATGCTGAGAATCAAACCGGTAAGCGTATCAAGCGACTTCGAACGGACAATGGTTCTGAGTACATGAACCAAGAAATGGAACGATTCTTGCGCAGTTCGGGAATTCATCACGAAACGACGGTTCCTTACAACCCGGAGCAGAACGGCCTCGCTGAGCGGATGAATCGGACAGTGGTTGAAAAGGCACGGTGCTTGCTGTTCGATGCTGAGTTGGAGAAACGATTTTGGGCGGAAGCTGTTGCGACTGCGGTTTTCTTAGTCAACCGATCACCGACGAAGGGGTTAGATGTGACTCCAGAAGAAGCATTCAGTGGCAAGAAACCAGACCTTTCTGAATTGCGAGTGTTTGGCACCAAGGTGATGTGCCATATCCCGAAAGTCAAAAGACAAAAGTGGGATGCGAAATCCGAGCCAGGAATCTTCGTCGGGTATGCAGTTCAATCGAAGGGTTTCCGTGTCTACGTTCCGCGGACAAAGAAGGTCGTCGTCAGTCGAGATGTCGTCTTTCTAAGCGAAATAGCAGATACAACGGTTCGGGGCGAACCAATCGAGATGGTCGACAACAAATGGATGCAGTTGGAGTGCAGTGATCCAGTCGTGGTGGACAATCCGTCCGCTACGCCGTCCGGCAATGATGACGAAACCGACAATGAATCGGACCTCGACAGTAGCATTGGTGAAACGGATTATGGCAGCGCAAACGACACTGTTGTTACGGTGTCTTCTCCAGCGCTCTCTCCGCAACAAGAGGACCCACAAAATGTGGTCAGGCGCAGCGCGAGAGAGCGCATACCTCCAGGCAAGTATACCGATTATGATATGACGTGCAGTATTCTTCCTCAAAGTGTTGCGTGTCCACAGGAAATCGACGAGCCCCAGTCATTTGCAGAGGCAATGGGCTGTGGCGACCAGCAGTTGTGGCAGAAAGCGATGGTAGAAGAGTTCGAGTCGCTGAAGAGCAACGATACCTGGGAGCTAACCAAGCTTCCACAAGGACGAAAGGCGCTGAAATGCAAGTGGGTCTACAAGCTGAAGACCAATGCCGACGGATCGGTACAGCGCTATAAAGCTCGACTCGTAATCAAAGGCTTCTCCCAGGTGAAAGGTGTCGACTACAACGAGACGTACTCTCCGGTAGTCAGGTACGCCAGCATTCGCTATCTGCTGGGCTTAGCTGCACAAATGGAACTCCGTATTTACCAGATGGATGCAGTGACAGCGTTCCTCCAGGGCGATTTGACGGAAGAAGAAATCTTCATGGAACAGCCCGAAGGATTTGTGGACAAGAAGGATCCAAAAAAGGTGTGCCGTTTGCGAAAGGCGCTGTACGGCCTGAAGCAAGCCAGTCGGGTGTGGAACGGGAAGCTTGATGCGGAATTGAAGCAGATCGGCCTGAAGCGTTCTAGCTTTGATCCATGCGTGTTCTATAAAGTAAACGGTGACAGAGTCATCATTATTGCTGTTTACGTCGATGATTTCCTGGTGTTCTCCAATCAGCCGAGATGGGTGGAATACGTAAAAGAGCAGTTAATGTCGAAGTTCCACATGAAAGATCTTGGAAAAGCAGAACAAGTTCTGGGCATGCGGATCACCCGTGCTGAAGATGCAGTTATGTTGGACCAACAGCGATATATCGATGAGCTACTTCGGCGTTTCAACATGATCGAATGCAATCCGGTTGCGACGCCCGTCGATGGAAATCAACGTTTGTCGAAGGAAATGAGCCCGAAGGATGAATGCGAGAAGCAGCGGATGACATCGGTGCCGTTTCGTGAGTTAATAGGTGGTCTACAGTTCTTGGCACAGTGCACCCGGCCTGATATCGCATACGCTGTTAATTCCGTGAGCAGCTTCAGCAGTAATCCAGGAGAAGCACACTGGACGGCGGCCAAGAGAATCTTGCGTTACCTGAAAGGGACAAAGCTGATGAAACTCGTTTACATGAAGCAAGAAGACGGATCATTCAAAGGGTTCAGCGATGCGGATTGGGGTAATGACCCCGAATCAAGACGCTCAATCACCGGTTATGTATTCCAGTTCGCTGGTGGATTGGTGTCATGGAGCTGTCGGAAGCAACCAACAGTTGCGCTCTCTACGACCGAAGCGGAATATATGGCAATGTCTGCCGCAACACAAGAAGCGTTGTGGTGGCGAGGATTCCAAAACGAACTGTTTGGAGTACAACTGCTAGTTCAAATAAGCTGCGACAATTGAAGTGCAATTTTCTTGGCAGAGAAAGACATAGGATATGCACCCCGCAGCAAGCACATCGACTTGCGACACCATTTCGTGAGGGAACAGGTCGAGCTGAAAACTATTGTGCTGCAATACGTGGAATCAAAGCAACAGAAGGCGGATGTTCTGACAAAGCCAATTACCGGACGAAAGTTTCAGGAAGCCATTGAAGCCTTGGGAGTTGCTCGAATTCATGTTTAAGGGGGGATGTTGGCATAGTAAGCCATGAACTCTATGTTAATCATTAGTCTTTAATAAACCCTCAGTTCTATCTATCATTCGCTACGCACCAGACGTGTTTCATTTCCATTAGTTAACCAAAACGACCGTGCTCTTTTTTTTTTTTTTTTTTTTAGGCCTTATAACTAGCCACTGCCCGAGCCATTATCACTTGAAGCTGATAGGAAAATTTCAAGATGATGCATGTCGATTTTGTGACAAGGATAAAGAAGACTCGGAACACTTGTTATGCCACTCCCTGGCAACTAGAACCCTTTGAGATCTGGAGAACAAACCCCAGTACGGTTGTGCACTTTATTCGGTGTGTTATGCCGTCAAAAATTGGCGATCACTTCTAGCGATAGTGATGCGTCATGCTGACAATATATAAAGCAAAAAAAATAGAAGGGTTTTGTCACAATAGATCTGAAAATTGGTCGCTGTGATGAAAATACCCAACATGGAATAATAAAATGTTGAAAGTTCCATGTAGATCGATAGTTACTTTGATTTGAGAATTTTTTTAATATAATAAACATAATATAGGTATTTGAACATATTGTTTTCTGGTTTCTTTAATTATTTGCGAAGACTCTTATTTTTTTTCTCCGCTGTAACTATGCGCTGATCATTTGCCTGCCCATTTCCTAATACATACAAGCATAAAGCCTCATTGCTCTGCTTTCTTAGTCCCACCCTTTCTCAGATATTGTTCCCAGTTTCCACAATGTCATATTAGAAATTCCATTCAGTTTTTGTTCCACACTTTGTCGTCGTTCCAGTTAATGAAGATAAATTGCGTTTTCATTATGATTAAGTTGTTGTGTGGTTGGGAGGAGCCAGCCAAGTCTAACTTTACACTTTTCGGACAGACGCCCAAGAGGGGCAAAGCCAACAATAGTACCAGCACAAAGTTAACCATCCAGACAACTTTGGCTGGCGGTGAACTTTTCGGCACATTATTTAGTAGCTGGTACTATTTCCTCGCTCTGTGCACTCCTGGTGCCCTTGAATGGCGTCGGAGGCATCCGTGTAAATTGCTCCAGTGGCAACCACAAAATGGCTTTCCGGTTTCGACTGTCGGAGTTTTCGCAGGTCGTGTCGCTGCTGTCTTGTCTCGTTATTGCTTGCCTTTGGCGGCTAGAAATGGCACATTAGAACCGTTGAAAAAAGAAGGGAAATGGAAGATTTCTTCGAGGGGAAGAAAATTAAATTACTTCTTGGAGATATCTACATGTACTACAACTTGCCTCCTTTCTCCTTTAGCGACCTCTGGCACTTGCGATGAAATGCTATTCTATATACGAACGCTGTATACATTCTACGCTAAGTCCCACAGCTCATTATCGCGTGACTCCTGGTGGAACGGGAGCCGTTGATGGTTTTTTGGTTTTGGTAAACTTCTCGGTAGTGGAATCTTTCACGAATTTGCTGCTTTAATAAATTTGTAGTTCGCAGTTGTTCGTCCTTTTTTTTTTTGTTGTTGGGGCGTAGAACCACTGCGTCCACTGAGTTGAACTTTTGTGGTTGTTCGTCCTAGAATTATTTATCGTGTACTTTTGCCGATTTTTTGACAAAATATATTCAACAGTCATTATTTTTGGATTCTTTGAACGAAAGTGCGTAAATATTTCACGCGTTTTGCATTCCTCTCAAATTCCGGTTGAACTTTGTTATGCTGTTTTTTATAACTATAAATACATTGGAAAAGTTTGGTGTCTATCGTTGGACAAACAAAAAATGCTATAAATTGCACAAACTGCTGGAACGTGCCCGGATTTGAAATGAGAAAAACTTTCAAAGCATAACAAAAGTTGCCCTGTCATAAGACGAAAAAAAAAGTACCATATAAAGGTAGACCATTCAAAACGTGCGAAAATGCTTTGCAAATATGTTCCACCCCGTTGCAAAAACTTCCACCATTAGCTCCTTGCCTTGGTCATCGCAAACGCTTAGCATTTCATTGTCGGTTTTTCTGCTACACCTGTGACCGAGCTGTCGTCGTCGGGAGTGCCATCAGGGAAGGTGTTCGGAAAGCAAAACAACGATTTTTCCTACCGGCGGCGTTCGTCTGCCAGCTTTAATGGGCGTTAACAGTTTGTCGTGTCATCACCAGCGCCAGCTAACTTTCATAGACAATAAACCATCTAAAAAAAAACGATAAAACATTAAAGCAAAAACCTGTTTCATAAACTTTCAAACACGGTGGTACATAAATTTCTGGGATTTCGTTCACGAAAAACGCACTACCGGCCTTTGACAGACCGGCATTTGACAGCACGGCATACCAAATATGCAACGGGGACAAAGTGTGCCATTTTGATTCCTGTCACGAAAGAGCAATTCAATGATGGGAAATCCTTGAAATATGGTTGCGAGTGTGTATGTGTGTATTGTGTATTTTCCCATCCACCCTACCCCCTTAAGGTGGAGATCCCGGAACCAGAAGAGGCAATAACAACAAAGAAATAATATTAGCACGTGCTGAACTTTTTCCCACAGCAGCAGCGAGAGCGCCGTCGAGCATCATAGGTAATAACAATTTCCGGCGTAAACAATCGGGAGGCAGGAGAGCCTTTTTCCCACGACGACGGGTGAGGGGAAAACCCAACTTTACAAATTTTATAATCGATAAAATTTAACGATTGTGAACCGGTGGATTTCATGAGAGCGATTAAAAATGCAAGGCAGCGTGATTCAGGTTTTGCTGGAAGCTTTTGTTGGGATAATGTATTCAATCGATGGGAAATTATTAGCCCTCAGCTCGAATTGGTATTTATTATCGGAAGTCGTTAAATTCATGTCAATGGATCGTTTTTATTTGGAAAAGTACAATTGTCACAGGAATAATCGATTTATTGGCTTAAAGGCAGTTTTGGGTTGCAGAAGATTTTTACACTCCAGATAACAAATCGGTTATGTAGTAGAGTAGTTACTTGTGGGACCGGTGTAGAAGTCAGAATGATTGGACAACCAAATAATGGAGAATTTCGTTGCTCATGCAGGTGGAGAGTGAATTATACAACATTTAGTTATCATTGGATTCCTGTTACATGTGCCACGGAAACTTGATGATATGGAACGATGTCGAATCTGTAATAGTGTGAGTTCTGCATCCGCAATAATCGGGACACCTTAAATCTGTAGTTAAACACCCATGAAGCATTTTATCACCAATGTAATTTATAAGTTTGTGATAAGTGTTACAAATTTACATGTTCAAACATCGTTATTCTGCATTAATTCTTTGAGAATTGCGAATTTGCGGAATAACATGGTTTGTGCAGACTCCTTATTATTCCATGTGAGGCATTTACATCACTGCTACCAATTTTTATATCTATTGTGCCATATCCTCCTTTTGACGTAGGACTTACGTCTCTCTTTTCTAAAAGCCGTTCTAAAATTTCTGAAATCACAAGCGTTACGCAGGTTTGGAGACTTTGAACGATAATATCTCCTCTCTGGCCCACAGACATTTTACGATAAGTATTTCATTCGCAAGGTAGAACATCAAAGCTGAATCCCTGTTGCAAACTTAATTCATAACGTTTGTTTAAACTAATTAAAATGTACTTAAAAGAAAAATGTCTAAACGCACAAAGCTATTGGTCGAAAATGACATACTGCCACAGTTACCGTCAGGGTTGCTACATTATTTTTTGTTCCCATCTTTAAATTTTGCCAAAAAAATCTTGTTTATCTGTGTTTACTGCAGAAAATCTTGGCAAAAATCTTAGCTTTAAATTTTATGCTATAAAAGTAGAATAGAAACTTTTCAGGTGCCTGCTTATGCACTTCTTTTGAATAATTGCTATTGAGTTGAATGCAAAATAAAACAGATATATACTCATCTGAACACATTTATTGTGATTGGCCGATACAAAACGGTCTTTTCAATAGGGCTTAAGTGTATTTATCGGTTTCCCTTCATCACACCACAGGAATACGGATATTCTTTCTAAAGGTAGTACTAGTAGTACAGTAATTAGTAGAAAGTTCGCAATGAACTTTCTTAGCAAGTGAAAAGCATTCTTCCCATCTGCTCGTTTGAAACACAGCAGTTTTCTCCTACAAGCTTTCAAGTCATCCAATTCTTCCACCTTAATTTCCTTGCCGATGATTGCCGTCTTCAGCTCACGAAACTCATTTACATTTACATTTACTCACAAGCTATAGACTGTTCATCACCGCTTTCAAAGAATATCTGATCCAGTAGAGCTCCTTCAAAGTGTGCAGCATCTTGGGGTCAACGCTTGATGCAGTAATCCGAACTAGATTCGTTCAGATCAATGCGCTTAGTGATCTGTTTAACCAACTCGGTATAGGCAGCACAGCAGATCGAGAAAGCCTCCTTTCTGGTATCATCGAGAGTTCCGGAACTCAGCATTTCTCCTGCTGCTACCCTGATATATATTTCCGATTTCTTACGAAGATGTTTCTCTAAATAAAAAAAAACTTCGAAATCCGTCACGTGTCTTAGGTAATCATCGTCACACATATTTACAAGGAGAACCATTGGTGAGACTTCAGCTGATTGCACATGTTCGGGAATTCCGGAACTTTTGACTGGAAGATACGGTTCGATTTATTGATAATGAGCATCCTGTCATTAGATTGACAGAAAATGCGCTGTGTGGTTTGATTGTTGTCGCAGTTGGCTTGGAACGAGAAAAACAACACGAGCTCCGAAAACCGTTCCAAATTCCTTTTGACAATTGACTCCAACGATAGCCATCTGGTGGTGAATGGATACAGAATTTTTAAAGGTTTAAATTCCAAGATACTTTGTATCATCTGTAATTCCAGGTACAATGGCAGCTTTTCGTATGCGTCGATTGCACAATGAGCCTGTACACTTGATAATTATAAAATGGGGACAGTCACGTTTTAGCAGCTTCTGGGCGGATCGGTCAGAACCCATTATTACCGATGTTCCATCTGATCCAAAGCTCATTAAAGATAACAAAAAATCACGTTCAAAACAACTAAGCTTTGAATAGCAAAAAAAAAAAACCATCGAGAACATTATTCTAACTTTCCAAAATTTCTCTGAGTGAATGCATGAAAATGCTTCTAAATTGGAAGAACAGTATATTTTGTAGAAATCTCTGTAGGAAATTCTCTTAAGGAACATTGAGAAAAATACTTCTCCAGAGGAATACTTGAAGAAATTATTGAAGTATTTTTTGGAGAACTATATGTTAGAATGCCTTCAGACATCTAAGACAAAATTTAAAAAATAATTCTACAAAACCCCTTGCGGATTGTTTGAAATAAATAAATGAAATTATGGAATTCAAGCAAAACATTCTTCTTAGATTTCTCCTAACAAATCAAGATTTTCTCCAAGAATTATCTTATAGTTTTTGTGTAGTTCTTTCAGGTGTCCTCCAGAGATACCTTTAGAATCACAAAACTGTACATGTTCAGGGATTCCTAAAAAAAATAACCACAAGAAGTTTTTGAAACACTACCGATGAGATGCCAGAAGAAACTCCTGAAAAAATCCCTAGAGGAATGCCTGAAAACTCCTGAAGAATACCTATAGAAACGCCAGAAGGAACATCTCAAGGAATGTTTGAGTACTTTTCACAGAACTTTGAGAAATTCTTTAAAAAAATTAAAAGATTATCTCAAAAAATGGATGAAGAAATCATTTTGAGGCACACGCACAATCTGACTTTCAGACTGTCAGCTGTCACTTCAGTGTGCCCCTAGGAATTTAGCGCACATCGAAGAACTTTTCATATTTTCTGTTAAATTAACAACGCGAATCAAAGCAAAAACAAAGATTCTTGTACAGGAAAGCGGAAGAATATATTGTGTGGTGCAAGGTGTCAGGTGCCAATTTTAAATCGCTAGTTTCCTATTGGTTGTTGGAGTCGGTGTCAATTGTTTTCTTTTGCTTCATAGGCCTTAAACAACACAATGAAAGTAGAATTGGTAAAAAGTTGGATCTTGAAATGTACACGAATAATAAATTTGAGGTTTTTAAGTGGACAAGCAATTCTCAAAAATCTTAGAAATCTTGGTTTATCTCAAAAATCTGTAATCTTTACATACAGATATCTGTATGAAATAAATGAAATAAAACTGTGTCAATCTAGACAAATCTGTGCATGTGGCAACCTTGGTTACCGTGCCAGCGATTATCAAACATGTGGGAACGGTCGACCAATCATCAGTTCTCGCTGTGCATCCGCATGCGACAGACGTGTTTGTGGAGCACGTTGGTAGAAAACGCCGCCCGTGAACACAAGAAGAGCAGAATCATCCCACGTCACCTGCAGCTAGCCATCCGCAACGACGAGGAGCAGAACAAACTTTTCTCCGGTGTGACCATTTCACAGAGTGGTGTCCTGCAGCCCAAGAAGACTGAAGAAAATTTCAATCGCGAACCATGTTATCAACTAAAATCCGTCCTTTTCAGGACGATCAAATCAAGTTGCCAACTAAAGAGTATGTTTGATAGAAATTTCTCTTGAGCTCATCGAAATTTTCATAACCACGCACCGGCTCAATGTGGCGTTGAAAAGGCCGCGTCCCGGAGAAAATTGCCAAATCAATCGCCCACATCATCTTCGTGGTCAAGTGGTTAGCGGCGTCGCCCGTCGTTCATTGCCATGAAGTGAGGGTTCGATTCCCGCTCCAGCCTGTGGAACTTTTTGCAACACGAAAATGTCCTAACCTGTCCACTTGGTGTTTGGTTAAGTTATTCGTTGTAATTCGTTCTATGTTCAACGTTCAGTATGTACATATTCGAGATGAAGACGGTGTAAATGTTTGTGTGTTTTTAAGTTTTTTTTCGTAGCAGCCTTGTTTTATTCGCATATTTAAGAAGAAGTGGAGCAAAAATGGCCACTTTCCGGGCTCGGAACTGAATGAATCCTGCACAGTTGGGGTTAAATGGGGCAAAATGGACAGTTTCCCGATTCTGTAATTAAACGAAAACAACACCATTCGATTCCTTAGACTTTTTCTCGTAAGATAGGCTGTTTTCAGTCAAAAACTTTGGCAGCGATTGTAGCTGAAAGGGTACGAACAAGAAAATCTCAAATTAATGGGGAAATTGGGCAAAATAAGCCACTTTCCGAGCTTGAAACTGAATGAAACTTGCACCATTCGATTTCCAAGAGTTTTTAATATGAAATATGCTTCTATGCGGGCAAAACATTCAGCGGCGTTTTCAGTTATATGTGTGCCAAATCAAAAAGACAAATTTTTAGGGGTAAATGGGGTAAAATGGACCATTCCCCGGGCCCGGCGCAGAATAAAACCAGAACCGTTCAATTTTTTGGCAAATTTCCCATAAGAAATGATGTATTTCAAGCAGCCAATCCAGCGGCGTCGCATCTGTGGGAATTTGGGTCCGTTTTTTCCCACTGTGCACTGTTTGCACTCTGCCATTTCGCTTACAACCTATACACATCAAACGGACGGCATGCAAACAGCACCCAACACAGAGAAATGAAAAGCAATATGCAAAAAATATTCACCAGCCGCCAGCCGTCACTGGGGCAAAAATTATCAAAATTAAACGAAAACCAGCACGGGAGACCAATCGTCTCCAACTGATCTGGTTGAAACAACACTTTATGTGCGCGATGAAAATTACATTGCGGCACAAAATTCACTATTTCACACTAAATATTTGGTAATTAATCACTTCACTGCAGAAACAAACTACACTGTTCACCATCACCAATATTAGATCGAATTGGTTCGAGCAAAACAAAACGAGCGTAGAAGTGAAACATAAGACCGGAAAAGACAGTCCTGGGCATGATTTGGTGAAAAAGTTCACTGCGTCTAATTGTACGTAAGAGAGTTGCACAGGTTTAGTTCAAATATGTCTTTGCAGATAAATTTGCTCACAAGTTGATGATTTGGCAAGGTATCTGCAGTTGTGGAAAAAAAAAACAAACTGGAGCGATTATGAATGGACAAGTTTTCAAGGTGGAGTATCTTCAGAAAATAATTTTGCCATTCATTCAATCGCACGAAATTCCCGTGAACTTCTGGCTCATCATAGGCAGCTGCCATTGTAGGCCTGTAGTCATAGAATGGAATTAGTAGAACATAGGGTAACGGGGGTATTTTGGACCGCTTTAGGGAGTATTTGTAAATTTTCTTGATTTTATACGATTTCTTTCATGATATATGGCTAAAAGAACAAGCTGTTACAAAGAGTTGAATATTTTTGCCAAATTAAATCGGTTACAATGTTATTTGCTTGCAAAATTACCAAGAGATGTCAAAATTTCTGATGATGCATATCATTTTATTTTGGACCCCCATGTTTTATTTTGGACCAGTCACAAAACATATTTTGGCCCATCTTTTGAAATTTGAGTCCAAGCTCCAATACGGTTCTCCAACAATGGTTTCCTACCGAACACGCGGATGGCCAGTGGCGGAAAGTATTCGTGGTAGGCCGTTGACTGGCGATTGGATCGCTCGCAGATACCACTTAGACCTGTCCGGAATAAAAACCTTCGTTCGAAGGTTTAGGCCTTCGAATTGAAACACCGTTAATACACTCTCATGCTGGACTTAGCATCACTGCAATCACTAGTTGTTCTTAATTTTCTCGATCACAAAAGTAGATAATTATCACTGAGTGCTTCTAGACTGTCTTCGTTGGCTTACAGTTTGGAAATGAACTATTGTGTGCCTCTGAGGATTCAATAGACCTCAAAACTACAGAAACTATGGTGGCGTAATACCGGCATGTGTTGCCTCCTGATTGATTAAGCCAGTAATTTAATTATTGGAGAAATTTGAGCGGTATTTCTGTACTCAAAACTTGTAGCAAACGGTTCGCGTGGTTTTGGATTCTGTCCGTGCTAAAAAAAAACAGTCGGACTAAAAAGGTGTTACGAGAAGTTGAATTATGAAGCGTTTCAAGCTGAACAGCTTCGACACACTTCTAATTAAACTTCAGTACGCGAGCGGTTACACTGTATACACCTCATTGCGCTGCACTATGCAACGTGAGCACGGAAATGTTCAATACTAACCTGCTTGAATTAAGTTCGGTGTATTCTGCCTGTACGGTGAGCCCCAATCAAGAGGAACCGTCTTCGATCGTCACAGTTGCTGTGCAGGTTTTTCACCACCAAGTTTAATTTTCTCTGCAAAACAGCACAAGTTCTTCCGGCGTGCCGTGCACGAGCCAAAAGAACACACCCGAACATCGGAATAAATAAATTTAGCAAAATTAATGTTTTCAAAATCGTTCAAATCTCAAGCACAACCCCTCTGCGGTTGAACCACTCAGAATACTGTTTTTCCTAATTCTAAAAAAAGTAATCCGGAAACGGCAAGTGTAACATTTAACGTTAAACCCCACCACATCATTCCATCACTTTTAATCGAAAAACTTTCCTGATGCTCATCGAACCGGATTTGCTTCGAAACGCATTTATCAGAAAGCATTCGACTTCGTTTTGGATTCTTGGAACTCCCGCCAAATATACTTCCGAATCAAGCTTAATTAAAATATTTTCAAAAATCTCACACCATTCTGCTATTAAATGCTATCAGGTTCCGCGGTCTTCACTCCGGCTCGCTTCACTGCACAGTAACGAGATTACGTCAGTCAGGATATCAAACAAGCTCCTGTATACTTATTCCCTTAAATTTGGACTGCCTTGTGCCCAGCAAGACGGCCTTTTGCATTGGCGAGAAGCTCCTAAAAGTTTCATGGTTATAAATTAGATTTTAAATATTAATTGTTGAATACAAAATTATTATTTTACATTATGTCATCCCTTTGGCAAACAGTAAACGAAGCCAGCCAGTAACCAGGAGAACCCCGGTGCTTGAAGCTGGTGATGGTTTGGGTACAAGCAAGATGGAGCCCATTATTTATAGCACGTAATTTCTGCAGAACTACCCCTTATGAATAGCGTATGAATTTGTGTAAATTTTCCACCAGCCAGTTCAGAAATTATTACGGTTTGCTTCGACAGTCGGCCAAGTGTTCATTCCGGATTGGGTTGCTCCGGAAAAAGAGCCAAAGTTTTAAAAATCCCAAAACTAGTCTGTGGAACCGGGTGGTGTAAATTTCAGCATGTGTTGCCACTGTATCCCAGGTTTTTCAATACCAGAGGTTGGTGATTGAATGACCCATAGAATTTTCATGCGACTGTTGGCATTTGGATCTTGTCGATTGAAGGTGAAAACTTTGAAAACGCTGATGGTCGCCATGATAGAGACCTAACGTAGTAAAAGTAAATTTGTTTTTTTTGGGGGAAAAAAAATTTTGTTTGTTTTGGGGGGGTGCTTGTTTGGGAAGGGAAGTTAAGGGTTGGGGGGGGAGTGTGGTTTTCTTATCTGTAACCTTAGACGAATGTTCCAGCCTTATATTCTATATTTTGGTGTCAGTTTGATCATTCATTTTATCTAAAAATTGTACGTAAATGTAAAATAAATGCAAGAATTCCTTGAATTATATAAAACGATTAAATTTTATGACAAATTGATGAACTCCAATGCCCTTGAATTTTTAAATATTTTAGAGCCGTAAAGGTTTGTGAATCGTTGTCACGCTTCATTTTGGGAAAACACAAATCATTCCAAAAAAAAAAGTAGCACGATAAAAATATGCTATGTATCGTCAAATGAAACGGCTCACAACTTTACGTGTCAGATAGGAGTTGTGCAGATAGGGATTTCGAACACACCAGTTAGTGCAGGGAATCAGGCAGCTCTACTGCTCGAGTATTGTTGTAGCGGAGAACACTACCAACTGCTCGACACACCCGAAGTGAGAAAATCCCGAAGGCGCGCAAATCATACGATACGCACGTCATCGATGGCCTGATGATCGTATGATGATATGTCACTACCTAGATTCAAATCTGGGTGATCTATATAAGAGACTTCAATCCTTTGTAAGGCTCTCTTGTATCCTGGGAAGTGAAGAAGATTGGTGCGTAAAGAGTTCAGCAAGTGAGAATCAAACCCGTCATTTTCACCGGAATTAGAAGTTTCAAAGAAAGAGGACAGTTAAAAGTTTAAACGTTTCCTCCGGTTGTATTCTCAACTAAAACGTTAAAAGGGCTTAGCCCTAAGTGTGACTTAACTCGCCAGAAACATTTCTTTATTACAGTGCAAAAAGTAGTGACCACGTGGTGGTATACTGGATTTCCTCATCAATAAATTGAGGCCAGTTAGTAAACCCTGTGTGCCGAGAGGTCGTCTTCCGGTTTAAAAGTTTTTGTCGACACGGTAAAGAACTGTCCGTGAAGTTAGCAAACCGGCTAGGCAAGGTGTCGCGGGGCGAGTTAAGTTTAATTCCTCTCGAAGACAATAGTGATTGTGAAAGTGAACCACTTCCCAGATGCGCTGAACCGGTCGTACGTCAACACACGACCTAGCACCTCGTTCGAACCGAAACAGTAACTCGGTCCTGAAGCAATCCAGCAGCAAGAGAACGTGAGATCTACGGTGGAATCAGCAACAGCGACATCAGCGACGGAATCAACGGCGGCATCAGCGAGGCAACAGCAGACATCGAGCAGTGAGTTAAAAAAGCTAAAAACATTTCGTAATATACATTCAATCAAAATCAAAATCAAATTCAATTTTGTGATTCAATCAATCGTCCCTGGAATATAATTTTGGCTTGGTTTTCTTAACGTAACGTTTGTAAAACAATTCTTGCAAAAAAAAAACCGAAAGAAAAGTTTTAGGTTGAAATTTCGTCGGGTGGAAAAGGTGAGTTTCTTCTAGTACGGTAAACCGATCCTGAGATAAATAAGAGGTGAGTTAGCTGGGCTGACTAGTCAAGACGGCCACAAGTAAAAACGGGTGGAAGTCTTAATTAGTTACAATTGGCGATCCTCGTAAAAAAAAAAAAAAAAAAAAAATCAAGTTGTGCGCCTATGCACACAATTTTACCGTGCTAGGGGAGACTCACGAGTCCTCTTCCATAGTTCTGCGTGATATGATCGATGATTGATTTCAATTTTTGCATTTGCTCGGGTGGGTAGGAACGTCCGTTTGATCAGGAAAAAAAGCGGCAAAAAAAATAGCTACCGTAAAGCAAAAAAAAAAATAAAATAAAAAATCTTTTGTTATCGGGTAAAGTGATAATCGAAAACAACTCCAATCACGTGGTTCAGTACGATAGTTCATTTTCTTGTTTTCTTTACATTGTAAAATTCTTTATTCAAAACCATTTACTGTTACAACGATATAGATTAGCGGCACTTTGGAGTGTCTCTTGATTTAATAACCTCAACATAGTTTTTTTGAACGATTTTGTACAATTATATCAGGAAGTAATTATTATGGAGAACGTTAATACGATTAACAGTTTAGATGATTTACAAGCGCATGTTTGCGATCTACGAGTTGATTTTCTTAATGAAGATGAACTCGATTACGAGTTACGGATAAGAGAGATAGTTTGTGAAGATGGCGCACCAATGGTTAGGAAACGTGGAAATCTTAGAGAAGCTCTGAAGCATGAGAAAAATGCTGATTCTACAATACAGGTTATGTATAAATTAGATCCCGAAGGAGATTATTGGAATTGCATTGAAAAGTTCAATCACTTGGCCAGCAGTTTGTCTAACGTACAATCAGCGCCGCCACGTTGTCAGTCTACGTTACTGCATTTAGGCGTACGAATAGGCAGATTACTTCCACATGTAGATGAGACCAGACAGGCTAGTTTGAAAAACGTGCTCGAAAAAGTCATCGAAATGTTGAATTATTTCTTTTACGATAAGCGAACTCGTCAAAGAACGTTGAGTACGGAAAGCGATTTTCTGCTAACGGATTTATTAACAATCCCAACCACTACATCAAGCTTCATTCCAAATCCAAACCCCTCTTCCAATCCACTCGAGGAAAATGAAAATTCATCTTCGCTGTTAGACCCTGAAGACTCGGATATAGTTCAGTGTTTGCAGAGGTTAGGTTGTATAAACGCCTCTTCTAGTTCCGGTGATCTTAAGAAAGATGTACGCGATGCCATGTTAACGTTCGAACACGAACTGTACCTTTTACGTACGTTCAAGCAAAAGACCCAATTAAAACACAATACTCAATCGATACCCACCATAGCCAACTCACAAATGGTTAACATAACCACAATTTCAAGTGCTCGAATGTGGCAGCCACCAACCACTGTGGTGAACGTGTTGACTGTACCTAGAGTCACCTCATCAGTTAGCGGTTGGAATCCACCGGTAGTTACTTCGATCAATCAATTTCATACCACCACTAACACGTCTCTTCCAAGTGTCTCAATTCCATATTCCATACCCCAACAAATTGGAGGTTATCCACCTATGACGTCAGGATATGGCTATTCCATCCCGATTACAAGCACGTACAATTTTACAAATGCGTATCAACCCGGTGGATTTCCGAATGTGTATGGGGCAAATTCTATGGCATATTACAATCCATATTATCAACATTTTCCGTATCATCCACCGTCAGTTCCTTATTCGATGCCTTTTCCGATAAACTCCACAACATCAGTAACTTTTATTCCACCAATGTCGAACCCAACCCCTACTGTTCCAACAACGTTGTTCCCAACGGTTCCTCCCATTTCTTCTGCACCCTTTTTGTCAGCCGACTGTTCCACCTAAGCCGTCATACAGCCACAAATCGTTACCGGTCTCTAAATGGAAAATAGACAAATACGCAGGAACTGATCAAGGCAGCAATTTAAACGAGTTCTTGGTGCTGGTTCAGCAACTATCACTGGCTGAGAGAATCTCAGAGCAAGAGTTGTTCGATTCTGCATTCCACCTGTTCACTGGACCTGCTTTGAATTGGTTCATGTCATTGAGTTCTAAAGGTTATCTGAGAGACTGGAGTCACATGGTAGAAGAGTTGAGGAAATCGTTCGTGCATCCTGAGTTAGATTCGCTAGTGCGTTCCAAAATATACCAACGTCGACAACAAAGGTACGAGTCTTTTCAAGATTATTACTATGACATGGAAAAGCTGTTTAGGTCAATGACTAAACAGATGAATGAGTATGAAAAACAAGATGTATTGAAACGCAATATGCGTGGTGATTATAAAAAGTATTTATTATGGAAACCAACCGAGAACCTCCCTCAATTAGTTGACGCCGGTCGTCAGATTGATGCTTCAAATTTTTCGCTTTACAACAAAATGTTTGGTTCTGAAAAATCAACCAACGTCGTAAATGAAATTAAAAAGGAAAAACAGGATGGTAAAAACCTTAATAATAACCCACGATCAAATAATAATCAGCAGTCTGATTTTAGGAAACCAAAATTTTCAAACAGTAGCAATAACAATGGCAATAGCAACTCCAACAAACAAGGCAAGGAGCAAGCTAAATTTAATCAAAAATCAAAGAGTTCGGATTATAGAAATTCAGATTCTAAGCCTCCCATAGGTAAAGAAAACCCATTAGAAGGAAATTCGACGAATGTTCGGTCCTTATCCAGCTTGATAGCTGCCCACAAGCTCCCTGAGATGAACCAATGTATTTATTGTAGATATACCAACCATTCTATTGAACAGTGCAGATTGATTAAAGGTCTCTTTTGTAGAATGTGCGGATTCAAAGGATTCGACACTCAAAACTGCCCGTATTGTTTAAAAAACGGCTTTCAGACGATCGAAAGTCGCCGATCGTCAACATCATCCGCGTAAATTCTTTCGACAATTCGGTCACTCCTTTGGAATTTTGGGAACCAACATCCGAAGAAATGTATTCTAAAAATGAGTCTACGGTACAAGTTATTTCCAATTTAGTTCCAAATGATAACAGACCCTACGCTAAAGTTAAACTATATGGTTACACCACAAATGGCTTACTTGATTCAGGTAGCAACATAACACTTATCAGTGATCGAATGTATCAAAAATTAAATAACGCTAAGCTTCAAATTTTAGAAAATTCTATTGAAATACATTCCGCAAGTGGAACACAGTTGAAGGTACTTGGAAAATTGTACATACCTTTCACCTTCGACAAACAAGTTCGAATACTTTCGACTCTAGTCATTGAAAATTTGGTGCTAGATTGCATCCTCGGGATGGATTTTTGGAAGCGATTCGGCATATCTCCGTCAGTTCAACATTGTGCATTAATTAAAGAAATAAACCCCATCCCTGAGCAGTTATGGTTATCTTTAAACGAGACCGAATTAGCACAGCTTGAAGAGATAAAGAGCCGTTTTAAAGTTGCTCTCCCCGATGAAATCTCATCCACCCCAATCATTACTCATCTAATAGAAATTCAAGATGAATGGAAAAATAAACCCGCAGTTCGTCAGTACCCCTACACTGTTTCACCAAAAATTCAAGAAAAGGTAGCCGAGGAACTCGAACGAATGCACAGGATAGGAATAATCGAACGGTGTCACTCAGATTGGTCTCTCAACGTCGTTCCGGTCATCAAACCAACAGGAAAAGTCCGCTTATGTCTTGATGCTCGCAAGATTAACGAACGTACGGTGCGAGACGCGTATCCCCTACCCCACCCTGGGAGAATCTTAAGTCAATTACCCCGAGCTAACTATCTTAGCACCATCGACCTGTCTGAGGCATTCCTGCAAATTCCACTTGAAGTTTCTTCTCGTCGATACACCGCCTTCAGCGTCCAAGGAAAGGGGATGTTTCAGTTCACCAGACTTCCCTTCGGCTTGGTTAATAGTCCAGTGACATTGTCCCGTCTCATGGACCAAGTCTTAGGGCACGGTGAGCTGGAACCCCGTGTTTTTGTATATTTAGATGACATAGTCATCGTCAGTGAGACGTTCGATGAGCACGTCATGTTGCTCAATGAAGTCGCACGTAGATTAAAGGCTGCCAATCTCGCGATAAATTTAGAAAAATCAAAATTTTGCCTAAACGAATTACCCTTTTTAGGTTACTTGTAGTCCACTCAAGGTTTACGTCCAAATCCAGATAAGGTTAAAGCCGTAGTGGAATATGAGCGCCCAACATCAATTACCAAATTACGCAGATTTTTAGGTATGTGTAACTATTACCGTAGATTTATGCAGGATTTTAGTGGAATTACCACTCCACTCACCGATCTACTAAAAACAAAAAGTAAAGTTCTCGGATGGAATGAACGAGCTGAAGAAGCTTTCAGTTCCATTAAGAAAAAGCTCATAAGTTTGTGCAACGTCGTCTACAAACCTTATGCAAAATGGTTACGTAACAGATTGAGAGGTTTCACAGGTGATCCGGGGTGGCATCAGGCAGCCTTCACGGAAGGTCGCTCAACAGACGATCACATATTTGTTACACGTAGGTTAATGGAAGAACATTGGAACGCAGGAGAAACCCTTTTTGTAGCATCTTTAGATATTAAGAAGGCTTTTGATAATATTAGGTTGGAGAAATTGAAGGAAATTTTATTGGAACTGGAGGTGCCAACTCATATAATCGATAGGGTTTTATTGTGTGTAAAAGAAGATAGAGCAAAGGTTAAATGGCAAAATCAATTTTCAGATGAGATAAAAAGGGGAATAGGAATCAAGCAGGGCTGCCCTTTGTCGCCTTTTATTTTTAATTTAGTAATACAAAATGTTCTTAAAAAGGTGGGCAGTAAAATAGCACGATTACGATTAATTGGAATGGGTTCGCTTGCACTGCCAATTATCCTGGCATTTGCGGACGATCTTCTTATTATAGTAGAAGATCAAGATGACTTAGAGAAGATCATTGCAGCCTTAGAGGAGTGTTTGGCAGAGGTAGGACTAGAAATTAATACAAATAAAAGTCAAATATTAATAAGAGTACCTAATGCAACGAAAATTATTCCAGATAAGATAAAATTAAACGGAAAGGAGTTTGTTACCTGTAAGTCATTGAAATACCTTGGAGTAAATCTGACTAATACACTTAATCGTTCAGCTACTACTAGGAAGAGATGTGTTGATGCTATGAAATCAGCCAAAACCGTAGTTCAGTTTTGCAAAAATTTCAGACCATCGTGGGAAATAGGTAGACTTATATATAACACTGTTATTTCTCCTGCCATTCAGTATGGAACTAAAGTAGCAACTCTTACGAAACGGAGTAGATTACAATTAGCAAAATATGAGAAACTTATAGTGAAAGATATTTGGAATAGCTGTAGAAAAGAAAACAGGAAGTTGAATGTAAGGAAGGAATTGAGGGGAAAAACAATAAATCGAAGAGTTAGAGTAGGAAGAATTTCGTATTATGGTCATATCATCAGGAGAGAATCATCGCATCCACTAAAGTTAGCGTATAAGTTTAAATTTGATTGGAAAAAGGAAGGTAGACCTAGTTTTACCTGGAAAGATTCCTTATAACAGGACCTTGCAAGATACGAAGGTATGAGTAAAAACGATTGGAAGAGATTAGGTAAAGATAAAGATAGATTTAAGAAAAAAGCTGTTGAAATTTTTAACGATAGTTGCAGTGAAATTTCAGATGGTGAAGAAGTTGAGTAAATTAAGATGGTTTTTTAGCCAGCTTATTGTATAATACAAAAAAAAAGGAAAAAGAAAGTGCAAGCATGAAGTACGGCAGTAGGTTCTCTTCGAAACAAGGCATATATATGTTGTTTTGCTTTTAAACTTTTAAATTAAGAAATGTTGATAGTAGCAAAAACATATTTATGTCTTGAAACAAATAGACAAACGTATTTATGTCTTGAATATAAAGTGATAGTAACAAAAGCGTCAAAATTAATTATTTGAATTTTTTTCAAAATCTGTTCTATTTAACAGTATAAATTAAAAGCTCTTTATTCAATACCTTAGCTTAACTCAATGGTTGAAGTATTATTTAATATTTACCTGCTTTTCATTTAATGTGAAAGGACGTGAGGGAGGTTGGGAGGATTGTTACTATCACTTTAAATTTCAATTTACGAGGATTTAGTAATGCAACAAGAGGTAGGTTGGATTTTCGGTAGGTGAACGGTTGGAAGCGCATTGACTTATTGTAGCTGCTTTTTACAAAGCCAAGTAATTTAATTTTTATAGTGTAAAATTCCATGTAAATTATTCAAGTTTAAATTTGTATACATAGAAATTGAGTCTTTCATGATGTCTTTCTATATGAGAAGAGTGAGACCTTGTAAAAACCAGCACAGTATATGCAGTTAACTTCTTGATCCATTCATATTGGATCAGTCTATAAAAGCAAATTAGTCCTATACGAATAACATGCAGCGGAAGATGCGTTGGAAAGTAGTATCCCTTGATTTAATCATGCAACATAGAGACTGATATGGTTTTATGGTAAGTTATTTGAAATGTAATTTTTTGGTGAGATACTTCCTCATTTTATTGCCCACAACTATATTATTAGGAACAGTAGAAATTTCCAATATCCCAGTACATTTACTAGTGCAAATAGAAACAAATAAAATGTGTTAATTGAATCTAAAGTTCAGTTTAGCCGTGGAATTTTCTTTTTGTCTTGACATTTTTTATTTTTTTATTTTATAAGTCATTTATGCTAAAAATTTCCACTGTTCCTTTAACAACTATATAACGGGGATTGCCTAAGGGGGGTAGCCTAAGGCAGTCGAAGGATTTGTTGACTGGACAAGGGTTCGTGGAGTCGCCAGTCCCTTGTCATGCGAAGACGCGCGGCCTTCTGGCCGTAGTCTTCCGAAGGTCCTCATTGAGATCGGCTGGCCCTGCTACAAGAAGCCATCATGTAGGCCATTCTCTCAGAACAACCTGCGGAGAATAGTCCTGCAGCCATAGGTAATCCTTGCACTGATGGTGGGTTCTTATCACACATCACATCACATTTAAATGCAGCGATTGCTAAGTTTTCTCGTAAATTAAATAGAAAGAGACATTCCACGGGGCATACGAATCCATTCTGGTCGACCATTTCTGATTTGGATGAATATTTGCACAGCTATATCATTTCACCCTAAACACCATTTTTTGGTATAACATTTTCATTAAAAGTCACGACTAACTTTATAAAGGGCCTATGTTAAAATTATACTGATGAATTGAAATATTTATACTGCTCAATGATTTGTTTAATCAAAATGGCGTGTTAGGCAAAGTTTTAGGTTACTAAAAGGCGGTTCCTAAAAAATATACACGGAGAAATCTGTATATTTACTATTATGAGAAGGAGTAATTTGTTCAAAATAAATATCTCCAAATAACCATTTTTTATTTTCTTTATTTTTTTAGGGAATAAAGTTCATTATACCTACTACGTATCCTTTTTATGGTAGGTAATAGGTATAATGAACATTAAAAAAAAAACAAATGACTAGTCAAATTTTTTTTCCTTTTTTTTTCCTACAGTGTATATTGATTAAAAAACGAAAGGATGAGTTATGTCAGTGACATAACTGCAAAGTTAACGTAGGACTGCTTGTTGATGTGAACACATTGATGTCATCGAATTAATAAATTTCTACTATATTTTATTCAGTCAAAAATTTATAGAAACTGCAGTTCGAGTCGAATTAACTGTCAATAATATGTTGTTTGTTGAATGTTCAACGTGCCTGTAAGTGTTAAATAGATCCTGTGTTTAAAGTAACACTAAACATAGAGCGAATTATTCCAGATTTTTGCTTCCTAAGTATGTTCCAACTTCCAGCTTGTACAAAGAGTTACCCGATTTCGAGACGAATCAGCGCACATCACATCCGAGACGCATCGTGGAAAGCACTTTGGAAGCCCCCAATTCCGTCTTCCAACCTGCTCTAGCAGGCAAGTACATTCACGATTTAGCTTCTCCTTTGCCTGATATTGCCTCGCATTCTAGTTGTGTTATTGGTACTTCGGCAGCCTTATCCGCACCATCACACTCAAACATCCATGCTCCCTATCGCCATCACGAGATCGTCATTTACTACCAGAATGTCGGTGGTATCAACAGCGATGTCGACGATTTCCGCATTGCTACCTCGGACCAGTGCTACGACATTATCGTCCTCACGGAGACCTGGCTGGATTCACGCACACTCTCTTGTCAGGTATTCGGCAAAGATTACGAGGTATTTCGATGTGAGAGGAATGCCGATAATAGCCGTAAAGCGACAGGTGGGGGCATACTAGTAGCTATAAGTACAAAATTTAAAGCAAAGGCTTTTGAAACCCCCTCTTGGACTTGTTTGGAACAAATTTGGAAGTCGATCAAACTGGGCGATCGTACATTATTCCTTTGTGGACTGTACATTTCACCCGACCGCATACGTGAGCGTGACCTAATTGCAACCCATTGTCAATCGGTTTTCACAATTTTGGAAAATGCCAAAGCAACCGACGAAGTTATGGTGATAGGCGACATTAATCTGCCTGGGATTTCATGAAAATTATCTGACAGTGGGTTTCTATTTCCCGATGCCAATCATTCTGTCATGCATTCCAATGCTTCGTTCCTTCTGGACAATTACAGCTCAGCCACACTCTCTCAAATCAATCATGTCACCAACCAGAACACACGCAGCTTGGACCTCTGTTTCGTGAGCGCCCAAGACACCGCTCCACTCATATGCGAAACTCCCTCTCCTCTAGTGAAACTAACTCTTCATCATCCGCCTCTACGGGTCACGTTACGCTCAAAGCTGGAACATGATTTTGAAATTTCACCTGCCACAGTTTCCTACGATTTTGTTCGTGCCAACCCGAGTAACACATCTTCATGATTTAATGTTGAGTAAGCTTCTATATAACCAAACCAAGTCATATAAAAGTATTTTAAACCGTTATAAAACTTGTGTGTTGCTTGGGAATCATCCCAATAGCGCCGAGTTAAAGGGCGATACGGTCAAAATTTGGTCAATATCAACTTGACGTATTTCTTTCAATTTTGCATTTAAAAAACCTGAACACCCCTCATTTTGAAGGTGTGTGTGTGTGTAGAATGTTGCTCCTATTTTGATTTTGGAATTCACTCTTCAGTTGTCAAAATGCCGTCCAAGCAAGAAGAGCAGCGTATCAAAATTTTGCCTGCGCATCGCGAAAATCCGAGCTACTCGCACGCAAAGTTGGCAAAATCGCTAAAAGTTGCCAAATCAACCGTTACAAATGTAATTAAAGTGTTTGGGGAACGTTTGTCGACAGCCAGGAAGTCTGGATCGGGGGGAAATCGAAAACCGGAAGCCGCTGAGACGACAAAGAGAGTTGCCGGTAGTTTCAAGCGAAACCCTAACCTATCTCCCCGAGATGCCGCAAATAAGCTGGGTGTATCGTCTACAACCGTGCATCGAGCCAAAAAACGAGCCGGACTATCGACTTACAAGAAGGTAGTGACTCCAAATCGCGATGATAAACAAAATACGACGGCCAAAGCGCGGTCCCGGAGGCTGTACACGACGATGCTGACGAAGTTTGACTGCGTGGTAATGGACGACGAAACCTACGTCAAAGCCGACTACAAGCAGCTTCCGGGACAGGAGTTTTATACGGCAAAAGGAAGGGGAAAGGTAGCAGATATTTTCAAGCACACGAAACTGTCAAAGTTCGCAAAGAAATATCTGGTTTGGCAAGCCATCTGTACCTGTGGCTTGAAAAGCAGCATTTTCATAGCTTCCGGGACTGTCAACCAAGAAATTTACGTGAAAGAGTGTTTGAATAAACGTCTGCTGCCTTTCCTGAAGAAACACGGTTGTTCCGTACTGTTTTGGCCGGATTTGGCATCTTGCCATTACGGTAAAAAGGCCATGGAGTGGTACGCCGCCAACAACGTGCAGGTGGTTCCCAAGGACAAGAACCCTCCCAACACGCCAGAGCTCCGCCCAATTGAGAAATACTGGGCTATTGTCAAGCGGAACCTCAAGAAGACCAAAAAAACTGCTAAGGACGAGCAGCAGTTCAAGGCAAACTGGCTTTCTGCGGCGAAGAAGGTGGACAAGGTGGCTGTACAAAATCTGATGGCAGGGGTCAAGCGTAAGGCCTGGCAATTCGGATTTGGAAAAGCGGAAGCCTAACTGAATATTTTTCCTGAATTTTATACTAATTGAACTTGAAAAAGAAATTTAATTTGATTTTTTAAATAAACGATTTCACCGATTTACACGCGTTTTCCCTTGACCAAATTTTGACCGTATCACCCTTTACTCTCGCTTTTCGATTCGGATAATATTTTGGATACAGTCAATGTCGAGTCAGCCGCTCAAACATTTTCTAACGTTCTGGCATATGTCATAGACAGACACATACCGAAAAAAATCCCCGTTGTTACGCCTCTCCCCCGTGGGGGAAAACGCGAACTCTTCGCCTTAAAATCTGGCAAGAGAGCTACCCTCAGAAAATTTACAAAGCACCGGACACTATTTCTTAGTCGTCACTATGTTAGGATAAATCACGAATACAAACGAATCGCGAAACGTTGCTTTCTCCAGTATCGGCGTGGAATACAGAGTACGCTCAAGTCACGTCCTAAACAATTCTGGAAATTTATAAACGACGTCTATGTCGCTCCACGGCAACAAGGCTTACACCCCGCAGGGTATTTGCCAGCTATTTTCCGAGAAATTCGCTAGCGTTTTCACCGAGGAGACATTGAGCGATGACCACATTAGACTTGCGGCCAGCTATGTTCCACTTGCCAGTCAAACCTTGGGCCAAGTCGACTTCGAGGCAGAGATGATAATCAAGGCCTGCTCTAAACTCAAATTGTCTCAAAATCCCGGGCCGGATGGAATTCCTTCGTCCTTTCTCAAACTACACCTGGATAGTTTGTTGCCCCCGCTGCTTCACGTTTATCGACTATCTGTGGCTGTCGGTATTTTTCCTTGCTGTTGGAAATTTGCGCACATGTTTCCAGTACACAAAAAGGGTAGCAAACGGGACGCTGGCAATTATCGTGGCATAACTTCTCTTGGCGCTGTTGCTAAACTGTTTGAGCTTGTAATTATGGAACCGTTGCTCGCCCACTGCGAACCGTATATTAGTGCCGACCAGCACGGATACATGGTTGGTCGCTCCACTGCCACTAACTTGCTGTGTCTTACTTCCTACATTACTGACAGTATGGCGAAACGTGCCCAAACGGATGTCATTTACACCGACTTGTCTGCAGCCTTCGATAAATTGAACCACCGCATAGCTATTGCCAAACTGGACAGGCTTGGGATCAACGGATGCCTGCTGCAATGGTTTCAATCGTACCTCACTGACCGTCATCTGGCTGTAGTCATAGGAGATTGTCAGTCTCACATGTTCAAAGCCCCGTCTGGTATACCGCAGGGTAGTCACTTGGGACCGTTGATTTTTTTGATCTACTTCAACGACGTAAATTTGGCTTTTGAAGGACCACGACTATCAAACGCAGATGACCTCGAGTGCACTCACTCGATGACTGTCCCTTACTCCAACGTCAGCTGAATGCTTTTGCCGGCTGGTGCAATTTGAATTGCATGGATGTCAACCCGGCCAAATGCACGGTTATCTCGTTTTCGCAAAAGAAACAGACTATTTTAGTCAAGTATGTCTTGTTGGGCACCGAAATTGAGCGCGTCAGTCAAGTCAAGGACCTAGGAGTAATTCTGGACACCCAACTCACCTTTAAGCAGCATATCTCGTACGCTGTTGACAAAGCCTCCTGCGTTCTGGGGTTCATCTTCCGAATTGCTAAAGACTTCACGGACATCTACTGCCTCAAATCGTTGTACTGCTCCTTGTGTCGTTCTATATTAGAGTATTGCTCGGTTGTGTGGACTCTTCATTACAACAACGGTGTCGGTAGAGTAGAGGCTGTTCAACGACGGTTTTTTTGAGATTTGCACTACGCAAACTACCGTGGACGGATCCCTAACGTTTGCCAAGCTACGAAAGCCGTTGCCATCTGATTAACCTGGAGTCCCTGTTAGTCCGTAGAGATACAGCCAGGGCTTTGTTAATCGCAGACATCTTGCAAGGTCGCATCGACTGTCCTGATCTTCTGAAGCAAATCAACATCAGCGGGCAACCCCGAGCCCTGAGGAATAGTTCGATGCTGCGGTTACCTCTACAGCGAACCAATTACAGCATGTATGGCGCAATTGGCGGTTTACAAAGACTCTTTAATAGAGTTTCCGCCTTGTTTGATTTTGACGTGACTCGCCAAATGCTTCGTCGTATGTTTAGTCGTTTTTTTAAAGACTTGTCTAATTCGCATCGATAGTGTTATTTTTGTTTTGTTATATGTCATGACCATTAATCTACCATTCTAGTTTAACTTTAAGTAACATCATTGGGGTTTATACATAACCTGTTGATGAATAGAAATAAAATCAAATCAAATTACAACGAACTTAAGCTAACATCCAGTGGTCCAGTATGGACATTTTCGTTTTGCGAAAAGTTCCACTGGCTAGAGCGGGTATTAAACCCTCACTTCATGTTAATTGGTTGGAGGACGGGGGAAGCCGCTAACCACTTGACACGAAGAGGACGTGGGGGGGTGGTTTGGGCGTTTTCTTCGGGGGGGGGCTTTTTAAGCAACACCGTGGTGGGGGGGTGGGTGGTGGTGAAAATTTTGGTGAGGAAAGAAAAAAATTTTTCAAAAAAATTTTTTGTTGGGATATTTTTTTGTGGTCGGGGGGAAGATGGTTTGTTTGTGGTTGGGGGAACATGGTTCGCGATCGAAATTTTCTTCTCAGTCTTCTTGGGCTGCTGGGCACTGGGCTATGTGAAAGTCACACTGAAGAAAAGTTTGTTCAGCTCCTCAACGTTGCAGATGGCCAGCTGCAGGTGACGTGGATGATTGTGGTCTTCTTGTTTTCACGGGCGGCGTTTTCTACCAACGTGCTCCGCAAACACGTCTGTCGCATACGGATGCACAGCGAGAACTGATGATTGGTCAGTCGTCCCCACATGTTTGATAATCGCTGGCACGGTAACTGTGGCAGTATGAACCAAATCAGAGCGAGGCGCAAATATGATATCATTTTCGACCAATACAGGGTGCGACAGAACATAATGCGAAAATGTTCAAACTTGAGTATTGGGTTAATTCGTGTAGCAAGTGACTAATTTCTGTCGAAAGTGTATTTGTTTATGTTTACTTTCACGTGCTGCATCCAAACATTCTATTTGTTTTATTGCAAATTCGTCAACATTTTCGCGAAAGAAGTGATCACCAGTTTGTTGCTCGCCCAGAAGAAGCCGAAAGAGATTGCCAAGGTGGTAGGGTGCCATTTGGCAACAGTTTACCGCATAAAAAAGTCCCTGCAGGATGGTCCTAAGCAGCGGAAGCCAGGAAGCGGACGTCCGCGCTTTGCACGCACGCCGAACGTGATCAAATCGGTCCGTGCAAAAATTGCTCGCAACCCGGATCCATAAGAAAACTTGCAAAGGAAACCAATATTTCAGAGAAATCCATGTGGAGAGTCACCAAAGAAGACCTGCATGCATCTTCCAGAGCCAGAGTGAAACGCCACTTGATTACGGACCGGGTCAAGGAACTACGAGTGACTCGTTCCAAGAGATTGCTTTCCTTGTTGAAGAAGAAAAAAATGATAATCCTGTTCTCCGACGAAAAGCTTTTCAGCATCGATGCTGTGACCAACAGCCGCACGGACCGGTTCATTTCACCGCAGAAAATGGAGAACGTTCCGGAAAAAGTGAAATTCAAATTTCAAACCAAACATCCGGCTGGTGTCATGATGTTTGGCTTGGTGGCGTCCAACGGTTTGAAAATGCCGCCTGTTTTCATTGATGCTGGAGTTAAAATCAATACCGAAGCGTATATCGGTATTTTAAAGGACCAAGTGCTTCCCTGGGTGAAGGCCAACTTCTCCGAGGACCAAAACGTTGTCCTACAGCAGGATGGAGCACCGTCACACGTCCCATCAAACCCAACAATGGTTGAACGATAACATGAAGTTTTGGCCGAAGGATTTGTGGCCCCTCAGCAGTCCAGATCTTAATCCGTTGGCTTATTCGATTTGAGCATATGTTGAAGCACGAGCCTGCAAAACCCTGAAGTCAACCATAACACGCACATGGCAGTCAATGTCGGAGAACTACGACCAAAAGGCATGCTCTGGCTTCCGGCGTCGGCTCGAGGATGTTATTAATAAAAATGGAGGACACATCGAATAAATTTGTTTAAAAGGACTTTATAAACATAACTGCACACGAAACTGTTGATATTATTGCTTGAATTAGTTGAAAAGGGGATTTGAAAGAAATAGAACAAATTTTTGGCATTATTTTCTGCCGCACCCTGTAGCTTTGCGCGTTTAGACATTTTTCTTTTAAGTACTTTTTAATTAGTTTAAACAAATGTTATGAATTAAGTTTGCATCAAGGATTCAGCTTTGGTGTTCTACCTTTCGAATGAAATACGTATCATAAAATTTCTGTGGGGCAGAGAGGAGATATTATCGTTCAAAATCTCCAAACCCGCGTAACGCTATCGATTTCCAAAAAAAAAACAACGGCGCCTACGTCCTACGTCAAAACTACAAACCTTCGCCAACAACTATCGTAACCAGTGCCTTGGTTTTTCATAAAACATCCATGAGAAGTGAGAATGATTTTATCCCAGTGTAATGATGATGTTTACTTTCCCGGTTTTCATGATTACCGCTGTCACTTCTATGCCAACTGAATTTTGTTTGCTGCAATGAATGAAGTCGGCTCTATGTGCGGGTCAAAAATTTGCTATCACCGTTTTGATTATCACTCGGTAAGCATGAATTGCATTTGACGAAATACGAATATCATCTCTTGTGATGTTTTTTTTATTATTAAGTGATTTTGAATCCTAATACGAACATGCAACAACCAAGGCCGTCATCGTCGTTCCATCAGACTAGATAGTAGTAATGTTGAGCAAGAATACCCTGGACTGGTCTGCCCTTGCCCTCCGATCCCGACGGGTAATTGATATTCATTGTGGTTTATTGAGTTTAATTTCTGACGTTTCGAAATTCATATTGAAAATGAACCTCTTTACATAGATGAATATCAAAGCATTTTGAATATCGAACGTCATTCTTCTGATTACGTTTGTTGTCACGAGTTATCATTTGATTTTCGCATGGATTTTAGAGGTAGTCAAAATTATGTTGCCCAAAAATCCACGCTTTTGAACCTAACGAGCATGACTTTTATCAAAACAATGAAGTGGGGGGGTGTTGGGTTGGATGTTATTTTTATACCTTGTGATCAAAAAGTTCCGGTAATTTTCAATTTAAAAAGGCCGCCTTTATTTTTTCGGTAAAATCTTTTAGTGTAAGATGGCAACACTAGTTCTGATATTCTGTCAAAGTGTGAGAGCAAATTATCCATTAGTTTTGTTTTGACAACTGCTTTTGTTAGTCGAAAAATAGACGCTCGGCGATTTTTACCATGGATAAAAAATTGGAACAACGCGTTTGTGTGAAATTTTGTGTTGCAAACGGATTTTCTGCAGCGGAAACGCTCAGAATGTTGCAAAAAGCCTTTGGTGAGGACTCTATGTCACAAAATCGTACATTTGTTTGGCACAAAGACTTTAAAGAAGGCCGTGAAAGCGTGAGTGACATGCCGCGTTCTGGACGACCATCGACCTCAACTACCGATGAAAACATCGCTTCCGTGAAGAATTTAGTTATGGAAAACCGCTCAATTAGCATTCGGGAGATAGCTGCACTCCTTGATATCTCATTTGGATCGACCGAACACATTTTGACGGAAATTCTGGGCATGAAACGCATTGAAGCACGACTTGTTCCAAAAGAGCTGAATTTTTTGCAAAAACAGCATCGAGTTGAGGTCGCTAAACAGATGATTGCGAACGCAGATAGCGATCCCACATTCATGGAACGCATCATAACTGGTGATGAAACGTGGGTATATGAATTTGATATGCTCACAAGTCAACAATCGTCCGAATGGCGCGCCGAAGATGAGCCGAAACCAAAAAATCACGACAAAGTCGCTCCAAAAATTAAAGTTTTACTGACCGTTTTCTTTGATTTTCGCGGTGTCGTCCATTCTGAATTCCTTCCAGAAGGTCGAACGGTTAACAAAGAGTATTATTTACAAGTTATGAGACGTTTGCGTGAGGCAATTCGAAAGAAGAGGCCAGAATTGTGGCGCAATAATTCGTGGATTTTACACCACGATAACGCTCCATCACACACCGCGCTCACTATTTGTGAATTTTTGGCCAAGAACTCCACCAATACCATCAAACAAGCACCATATTCACCAGACCTTGCCCCGTGCGACTTCTTTCTCTTCCCAAAACTGAAAATTCCGCTCAGAGGTAGGCGTTTTGAATCGATTGATGCGATAAAAAAGAATTCGCTGGAAGAACTGAAAGCCATACATTCATCGGCCTATAAAAAATGTATGGATGATTGGATAAAGCGCTGGCATATGTGTGTTGCCTCTAATGGCGAGTACTTTGAAGGCGATAATAAAGATATCAATTAAAAATTGAAATAAATGCGTTTTTTTCAAATTACCGGAACTTTTTGATCACAAGGTTGGAATGAATAAATAAATATAAATAAATAGATATTTTTAATGATTTGACCTCAAATAAACTTCTTAGACTTTTCTATTGTGTGAATAAGAAATGCGATGTGTACGTACATCGATTTTTTCATACCATACCATACATATCACGCCCTATCATCTCACACTTAAGCATTTGGAGAAATCTATATTCGGATTATATTACTTCTTTTAAAATAACAATTTACTGTTTGCAATGTGTAACAATTTAATCGACTTTTTTATTTGAATGAAATTCTCTCTATGCATTTGACTAAGAAACTTGAGTATATCCAAAATGTTGTGAATTTTAATACACAGGAAATATTTGTGCGATTGCATTTAAAAAAAACAGTATTAATACACCCCTCTATGGGACTTTGTATGGAAGTTAACTGTCACTAAATATTTGTAGTGTCAATTAAAAAAACTTATTTTGTTTTAATTGAAAATTGTGATGAATCGTCTATGTGATCGCTAAAATTGATTTTGAGCTCATAAAAAAAAATAATTTAACGGAATATAAAAAGCGACATTTATGATTTAACAATCCAATTTCGGAAACCGACCTATGCATTTCAGCATTAACCTTAATTTAAAAATTATAGCTCAAAAAAATTAAGTGTCATAGAAAAACTGTTTGACAACAAATGGAAGTGTATGATTAACTTAATTGAAAAAATATTAACACCGAGGAAAAATTTTATGCAAAAAATTTGGTAACACTAAATTTTTAGTAATTCAAACCCTCTTTTATTCTCTTCATTTTTTGTGCAAAAACTTGAAGACATTAGAAGAAATATCGGCATTGGCATATCTTATGGTTTGTCTTAACCTATTATCGGTAAATGAAACCGTGAAGTTTTTTTTTGCGTAGTGGGTATCTGGAACATGAAGTACCTTTGGGTAAAATCTCAGAACTTAAAGAATTCAGTAACCCCATGACGATAAGACGACGCAGAAGCCTACATAAATTTAAAAAAAAATCAGTTGCGTAGTCCCTCAGCCTTGGCATGGATTACTTAGAACTATCGGAAAACTGCAATTTGTACCTCTTTTAATTTGTTCGAATCATTCAACGGAATATCCTCACAAAAATCTTTCAAGTGAGTTAAGTCATTGCTTTTTAATTACGTTATAATTGCTTATTCTTTGAAGTATGTGCGTGTTTCGTTTACTATTTGCAGGCCTTCCCAGTTCTTAGTAACAGTGGTGTCTGAGTACTAAGTTATCTCCGTGATTGGAAACGTCAGTTTCACAGAAAACTTATGGAAAAACTGGCAAATACACGCACACGCAAACGCAACTTATCTATTATGGGCAGGCCTTCAAAATGAGGTATATTTTCGGATATTAAAACCAACTTTTTGGCAAAGGTAATGGTTTTGTTCAAAATGGATTTGAAATCCTTGAATGATAATTTGACTCTTACTTTCTTGATCAGCAACTGGTGTATTGAACTTGTGTAGATTTGATGTTTTGACATGGTCGTAGCTTAAATGATCTACAAATGTTTCATATAACGTTTAAGGAAATTCTGTCGACGAAAAAATAAGGTTGAAAATTAATTTAAATGCGCAGATAAACATTCAAGCTAGAACAAAGTATAGCAAAGTATAAAATTAAAATGAAGATACATAAAAACATCAGCAGCTTTTGCTACTTTGCGAATTGTGTTTCTGTACAGCAAGAGATAGAGATCTATTGACATTAATTCACCGTTTTCTATATTTCACACGAATTGTTTTCCCAACTGGTTATTGTAGTGACGTCATCTGCGTTTATGTTATACCTTATGTGTGTGATTTAGAGCCCTCGATTGTGGTTGCTATGACATTTCTCAAAGTATTTTTTTCGAGAATGAAGCATGAAAAAACAAAGAATAATGCGGGGGAAAACTTGTGCTATTTTTAATTGATTCAGCTCATTAGCATCCAACAATGTTTCTTTTTCTTGCACTGGCTAAGAGGTACGTGAATTATAAATGTATTAAGAATGATTCATTACAGAACTCGTACTTCTAGGGGACTTAATAATAGTATTTTTTTAATGAGATTATCACAGAAAAATATGGAAAAATCACAAAATGAAGTGTTATTGTTTTTTCTTCAAGTAACCAGAGCATACTGTGATGATCATATGGCAGCAAATATACCACTTATACAAGTTGATTTGACGTTTCTTCAACACTATAAAAATAGAATGAGTGGAAACAAATAAAATCGAGATACTTTTTACACCACGAAATTTTACACTTTTCGTGTCATTGAATCGTTCTAAGTTGCTCTTCCGTTCCGTGCCTAATTGCAACCCATTGCCAATCGGTTTTCGCAATTTTGGAAAATGTCAAAAAAACCGGCGAAAGTGGTGGGGGAGGGGATTTTTCTGGGGTGGGTTTGGTGGAAATTTTGGAGGTTGGTTTTTTTTCGGTGGCTTTTTTTGTTGTTTGTTGGGGTTTGTCTGTCACCAACCAGAACACCCGCAGCTTAGACTTCTATTTCGTGAGCGCCCAAGACACCGCTCCACTCTTATGCCTCTCCTCTAGTGAAACTAACTCTTCATCATCCGCCTCTACTGGTCACGTTACGCTCAAAGCTGGAACATGATTTTGAAATTTCACCTGCCACAGTTTCCTACGATTTTGTTCGTGCCAATCATCGCAATATCACCGAGTAACTCTCGATTTTCGATTGGGATAACATTTTGGATACAGTCAATGTCGAGCTAGCCGCTCAAACATTTTCCAACGTTCTGGCATATGTCATGGACAGACACGTTCCGAAGAAAATCCATCGTCATACGTCTCGTCCACCTTGGCAAACGAGCGAACTTCGTGGCTTAAAATCTGGCAAGAGAGCTGCCCTCAGAAAATTCACAAAGCACCGGACACTATTTCTTAGCCGTCACTATGTTAGGATGAATCACGAATACAAAAGAGTCGCGAAACGTAGCTTTCTCCAGTATCGGCGTGGAATACAGAGAAAGCTCAAGTCACGTCCTAAACAATTCTGAAAATTTGTAAACGAACAACGCCACGAAGTTGGCCTTCCGTCGTCTATGTCGCTCCACGGCAACACGGCTTCCACCCCGCAGGGTATTTGCCAGCTATTTTCCGAAAAATTCTCAAGTATGTCTTGTTGGGCACCGAAATTGAGAGCGTCAGTCAAGTCAAGGTCCTAGGAGTAATTCTGGACACCCAACTAACCTTCATGCAGCCTATCTCGTACGCTGTCGGCAAAGCCTCCTGCGTCCTGGGGTTCATCTTTCGGATTGCTAAGAACATCACGGACATCTACTGCCTCAAATCGTTGTACTGCTCCTTGTGTCGTTCTATATTATAGTATTGCTCGGTTGTGTGGACTCCTCATTACAACAACGGTGTCGTTAGAGTAGAGTCTGTTCAACGACGGTTTTTGAGATTTGCGCTACGTAATCTACCGTGGACGGATCCCTATCGTTTGCCAAGCTACGAAAGCCGTTGCCATTTGATTAACCTAGAGTCCCTGTTTGTCCGCAGAGATACAGCCAGGGCTTTGTTAATCGCAGACATCTTGCAAGGCCGCATCGACTGTCCTGATCTTCTGGAGCAAATCAACATCAACGTGCAACCCCGAGCCTTGAGGAATAGTTCGATGCTGCGGTTATCTCCACAGCGAACCAATTACAGTATGTTTGGCACAATTGGCGGTTTACAAAGACTCTTTAATAAAGTTTCCGCCTTGTTTGATTTTGACGTGACTCGCCTGATGCTTCGTCGTATGTTTAGTCGTTTTTTTAAAGACATGTCTAATTCGCATCGATAGTGTAATTTTGTTTTGTTTTATGTCATGACCATTAACCAATAACATCGTTGGGGTTTAAACATAACCTGTTGATGAATAGAAATAAATAAAGAGCTTTCAAGCTCTGGTCTTGGCAACACTTTGCTGTCTTTCATCACGGTTTGGGAAATTTTGATCCTTTTATGCATATGCAATGTAACTTTGTGAAATTCGGACCTTTTTTGGAACATTGAAATGAAGTGAGTTCGGGCAAAAAACCACACAACTACGCAATTATCACAAACAATACACTTCAAAGTGGAATTGTACAAAATTTATTCAATTTTTAAAAGTTACAGCCAGTTTCAAGATTTTGAATTACTTCGAGTTTGCTCTTTATACTTCAACACATTATTCTATTAAAGATTTTTTTATAATTCAATGTTATTTTAATATATGATTCCTTATATTTAAGAGCAAGGTGCATTTATCAGAAGATTTTGTCTTATTTTTATGGTAGTTCGAGACCCTCCACTACCTCAAAAGGGGGCTCTCATACAAATGACAATATGGTTGTTTATCATCTAATTGTCTTTATAATAAAGCTTTAACGATTTTTTTATCATCCATTCAATTCAATTGTGTCCGTCCATTCGAGAAAAAAAATAACTTATTCTTCACATCGAATGGCAAAAAATTTGGTTCTTTTTCTACATTTTCAAAAGGGGCATGGTCGTGAACTTTCAATATTTTTTAGAAGGCGACATTATGTTTTGAAGCAGTCTCCATGCTTCAGAAAACTCCTTATGTAATTCAACATTTATGTAGTCAAAGGTGAAATAATTCTAGAGGAATGTTTTATTTTGAAATTTGTTGTCTTCTATTCAAATTCATATTGAAACGAAAAAAAAAAGTGAAATACGTTGAAAAAAAATAAAAAAAAATTAAAATTGAGGGTTAGACAGCCCTCAACTAGCGAAATTATATTTTCATGCTCCCTTCTCTTGAAATATCTTGATAGCTTTTAATCATTTAAAAAACTATTAGATGCTGTAATATGCTTCGATAATATGCTGTTTTCATGAATCAACCAACCTTGAGCTACAACCAAGTGCCGATGCCATCCCACAAGGGGACGAGGAAAAGGAGAAGTTCTCAGACGCATCATATTGGTACGCAATCGGCGTAAACGATGTATGAATTATAAATGAACCATAAGCCAGTCATTCATTGATTTATCGTGTTGGCATTCTTGAGCAATAGGACTGCCTTCTGATGCCGTTTACTTATGCGAACTGCGGTCTAGGCGAGATAATCATTGCACAATAGGATTTCAAGAATCGGCTGAGGGGTGAGTATTATTTTCCGAAGACTGAAATTTACTATTGACGCATTAACGAAATATTTGGAATCTAATTTTCTTCAATTTTTTTCGACTTCGGTTTCAGGATCATAATTTTGAGCAGCGTTTAATGTTTAACAGCCTTTTTTTCTTCCTTAAAAAAAAATCTCAAAATACTAGCAATAATTGATCAGAATCATATGTTAACACTTTTGATAAACCCCTCGTTTGCACATCCTATACCGCATTGGCAGTGATTCATCGAAATGAATCGAGAGAGAGAAAAAATGCTGAGCGTTTACGTAACCCATTTCAGGGCGGAGGCGGAGGTGTGGTGCAAAGCTGAAGTGCATAAAAAGTGATACGAAGAAAATAAAATAATAATCATATAATCATAATCGCATATATTCCATCCAGAAGAGACCCTCAACTGTGCAACTGGAAACTCGCCGAATGGCAAAATAGTCCGCCGTTCCATGCGGCTGCGGCAGCGGCCAGCTCTCTGGGACTTTACACGCACTTGGTGATTTTGCTCTTGGATCAATCCAGACGGCTTTTGATCGCGCAACAACGCTGCTCATTGATCATTTTTACGATCTGCACAACTGTTGCCGACCGTGTTGTGCCGCCACCACCGCCCCGGCCAAGGGGCCAGAAAGCCCGTGGAGAAATACGGTAGCACTATCGCTTCGAAAGTGCTTAGCCCAGACGATGATGGTTTACCCACCTAAGCTCCACTCGTTAACGTTTGCAGTTAGGCCAACCAAACAACAACAACCAGATTCAGCTACCACGATCGCAGAGGTTTGTTGTGGCTAGCGCTAGTAATATTTACATCTGAGCAAAAAAAAATTGACTGCAAAAAAATGTGTATGTATATGGATATTTTATTTTGAGCAAATAAATAAATTCGATTTGCGAAATACCCCACGTGTTCGTGCTGGGCTGCAGAAAAAAATTAGTCGAAATATTAATTGGAAAACAGTCAGAATGACAGACGAAAAGTGAGTCATTGGAATGACGGAGACTGGTTAAATTGTTTTCATTTTGCTGTTGCAGTTAAATTACATTCTTTATGTTAGACATTTTTACTCAAATGTGAATTGAGGATGAAAAATATACCAGCAAGAATTCAAATATCAGATGGAGTAATATTTGGTAGTAGCAAAATTCAATGAAATCAATTGTTTTTGGCAAAGAACTTTGACCTTATTTTGCAATTTTTTTTTAGCGTTTCAAGTTTAACTTCCTCAGTTATTTATTTGAAAGTTTTCGATGCCAAGTACCATTTTTGCATTAGTATGAATGTGCTGCAAGTAAAATCGTACCCTATTCCTAGGGAGTCGCGAAATTTTCCTTTACGAAAAATTCCTACACCAGACCGGAAATCGAACCTATGGCTGGGCTTGACGGCATGTTTTGGCATCATATTGTAATTGTCCCCTGCTACAGGTTCCCACAAGAACATTTCGGTGGCCCCGGGAGTGGCCAACGTGTTCAAATGTCCACTTTAAGCTTGAGGAAAGCTTTGTGATGAAAAAAAAAAGAAAGAGGTATCGCTCGGCGTGTTTTGGATGAAAGAAAGATCTGGCCGCATCCAGAACCCTTCAGAAGATTTTGTTGCAGGAAAATGGCCGATTTTTGAGTTCAACATATCATTCGCTTGAAACATGTTACCGTTTTTTGCGTATTAACTAGAGACAAATATTTCTGAACGGCATCCTGTACAAAATTTCACCAGAAAATCGACATGTGAAACGTCCCATCCAGAAACCCGGAATATCTCCGGTATCCGGAAACCATGGCCATTTTTGTTACTGTATTAAATGCATTAATTTTCCCGTGGAATGCTTCTAGAGAATAAAAATCGGTCAATATTTCGTAAATTTAGATCACTCCAGAGCTGACCACATATTTGCCTATCCTAGTTATTTTGGCTACCCTTGTATATATATTTATGAACGGAATTAAGGAAGCCTCTAAATGGTTGACTCAGTATCTCAAATTAGAAAATAAGGTATTTACAAATATATACAAAAAACATTTCAAAAGGGCGTATGGATCGGACAAAACTCACGAACCGTAAATTAAAACTTTGATTTTAATAAATCCAAATGTGTGTGTTTTTTTTAGCTTGAAAAGATATTTCCCATTAAGTTTCTTTCATAAAAATCAAAACAATTAAATAATGCATACAAACTGTGAACGGGAAATAAACTGTGCATAAGAATACTAATTTATAAAAGCGGAACGATACGTTGTTAGCTTTAGAACGAAATTGTAGTTTTTTTTTCATGTGAATAAAAAAATTACTTTTATAATTTCAGAAAAAAAAAGTTCTGTATTTTTCAGAGAAAATGTAGAAGAAAGTTTCATTCAACTGAGCAAATCATAATTTTTATTGACCTTCAAAAATGTTTGAATTTTATTGATTTGCTTTACTCAAATCAAATCCCTATGAAAAACCGTTATTTTACTATATGTACTTAATTTTATTTTCAATTTCTCTTAATTTTTATTTTGATGTTCGCTCATTTTTATTTTTGGAATGTCAGAAAACACCACCTCTTATTTGCCGAATGAAAGTTAATTTGGTTTTCATCTAAGAAACGTTTTGTTATTTTTTGAAGCACTCTACATAGTTTCTAGGAATAGGCTATCTTAAGTTTGTATATTATATAGAGTAATGAAAATTCTTTCGACTTTCTTTATGAATTATTTTTTTTCTATCTGACTTAATAAGATAGATCAGCATTAAAGAAGGACCGTTTTATTTTTTTTTAAGAAAGCAATCATAACGTTAGTTGACCAACTGATAGAAAAGTTCAGCACTTTAAAAATTATATATTGTTATACTCATAAAGCCATGGAAAGACTTGTTTGCTGAGGAATTTGAATTAAAAATGTTTGAGTACAATATCTGATTTTAATAGGTACACCCTAACTACACAGGTTAAAATAAGGGTTTTGTCTACCAACACCTCCTATATGCTTTTTTCAAAGGCGACATTTTTACAAAGTTTATAGACGGTTGTGAAAACAAGTTAATAAAACCTTTATAAGACCATACAAGATTTTGAAGATATTCTAGTGAAAGATGTTATAACCACTTGAGAACCACCATAAAATTGATTGGCTGCCATGAAAACCAACACACGGCCCAATGGCCACAGCTGTACAACTGCACTGTGATATCGTGGTTAGTTTTTGTTGTTCTGCTTTGTTCGATTCTCTGCTCTTCTGATTCATTTAGCAGTAAATAATATCCAAGAGAAAAAGTTCGCGTGTTGCAGAAAATGTTTTTTGATAGCAAAATGTCTAAAATACATTGAGTATTTAACAGCGTATCATGCTCCAAATAGTATGCACATTTAATTTTATTGTAAATATTGGCACGATAAGAGCCAAAAAATTGCTCCCGTAAGTTCTTTTGCATCACATTTAAAATTTGCTGCATTTATTTTTTCGCATTTCAATCATTTCTTATATTTTAATATGGCATTTGGGAAAAATCACAGTTTTGCTAAAAAGTCAATATATTCTTCGCATTGACTACTATAAAATTATTAGGTCATATTTTTTTGCCGTTTTAAAACCACATGACTTGCTTCGTTTAATGTATTTACTGGAGGCAAAATGGTTTCAAAATTCTTTTCAACTGACCATAATTTGGGTCCAAAATTGCAGTTTAAAAGAGCATTTCACGAGTTCACTAAGTCGAAATAAGGCCTTTGATAGGAGTAAAATGAATTTGAGGAATCAATTTTTGCAGATCGTTTTTAACAAGCTGTGTAGGTTCTCATAAACCTGACTAAAATATGATAGGGTTGATATGCTAGTAATGGACCCCTTAGTAGAAGCTTTGAACAATTTTGATGAATTCCACAAGAATTTTAATTACTTTTTGTGCAACACTCCAACATTTGATGAAAATAACTAATGATTTACACAGAATTATGGTAAACACTAGTTTTTAGTCCAGGTTTTCCTGGTAGACATCGATAATTCGGACTGGTCATAGTGCGCGTTTTTTGGACCCATTTTCTTATTTTAGACCCGGGTCTATAATGCGCATTATAGACCCGGGTCCATAATACGCATATCAACTAATTAGATTAAAATGATTGATCTGACGCTGCTAAACCAATTTGTTATCTTGTAGACAAATAGGGTAGCGCATATATTTTGGACATGTATATATTATGGCCACCTTCCATCACTGAGAAAAATGAGTCTTGTTTGAAAAAACACTATGGTTGAAATGTAAACTCTGGCTCTGCTTGAGTTGAAGTTGATATTTGTTTGCTTCAAACTCGTGATTGCAGTTGAAGTAAACCGCTTTTTCAAGTGATTTCTACTCAGATAATAACATTGTTTTAAATTTAATGTTAGTTGATTGGAACTACAAGTATGCTTATTTTCAACCTTAAAAATGTTTGTTTTAACCAAAAATTAAATTGCTAGACACATTTCTGTTTTGCTGATTCAAACTGTAATCTTAAGTTGAAATAACCTGAATGTTTGGTGAAAATGGCCATAGTTTATGGTGGGGTAAACCATAAATATGACTGAGAACAAACTACATGATTAGTTTCCCTCATCTGGTGTCAGCAAAATTCCTATCAGATGTTTGTGCGGGAACATTTCGTGAGTCCGGAGTGATTTAGTGTGATTTATGATACAGCATATGAACATATTTGCATTAAGGAACCGAACACCCTGTTTAATGTATTTTACAGCCAAGTGACCAAAATACATACATGTTCAAAATATATTCGTTCCCGTACACTGCACAGTGGTCAAAAAGTCGATTTTAACGCTCTAAACTGATAGCTCCTTAAACAGTGGAGCTAGAGCGATGGCGTCTTTGGCAAAGTTGATGGATATGACAAGTGTCGTATTTTGACGGCATGACTTTTGTGATCAATCCTCCTAAAAGTGAGATAAAAATTCAACTTCAAGAGCTGGTACATTCAGTGATGGCAACATAACACGCAAGTTTTTTTTGTTAGCCTGAACAGTTTGAAAGAAACGTGTAATTTTCTGCGATATCTTATGCACATTTGCTATGCAGAATGCTACATTTTGCTTTGGCTCATGGAATATTTGATATAAATTTAGGCCTGATGTCGACTGAATCTGGTCTGTTGTATGAAACATTGCAAACAATTTCTTTGTTAACACTTGCTTTGACTAACAATTGGTTGGAAATTATACGCGTCCATTTAAATTCTTTTTTTTTTTATTATTGCCAGAACTTGAGTTTGCTGGTCAGTTTATACCCTTGGTATACCGAATATCGTTTATAAAGTATTCAAACATGGATCGACCATGATTAATCATTTCCTTGTTCAAATTGGTCAGCTATCTGAAGAAATTCAAGAGGCAAGAGGATTGGAGGATATATAAATTTTATACTGATACCAACGAAAAAAATTATTAAACTTTATTTTTTCAACAGACATCGAGAGTTTAATACCCGCAAGCCTTCAAGAAACCTACAAATCGCGATCTTCTGAACTGGCATCTATTATCATCAGATCCATTGATTACAAGTATTCGTCGTTGGCCTAAACAGCATGAGAAACCATTGTCTAGAGATGATAAGCAGCTGCTAGCAAAAGAAGCGGTTGAAATGAAAATTAAAACGGCATTGAAAATATGAATATTTAATAATCATTGAAATCATTATCGGTTTAAATATAGTAACATAACTTCAATAACTCATCTCACAGAAATAATTCAGGTATAGTATATTCAAGAAAGTTTTGTATTTTGATATTGCAAATAACTTTATAGAACATTATTTTGTCCTTAAAATTGAGAAAAAAAAGTTTCGGTGAAAAATGTGTTTACGGAGGTTAGTTCGTAGAAAACGCTCTCGAATTGGGTGAAACATACGATTTATATGTCTTGAGCAAAGTTTTTTGTATTGACTTTTTCTACAACTTTGCTAAAGACATCAACTCTCTATCTCAAAATCAAAAAAAAAAAATTATCTCACTTTTAGGGGGATTGATCACAAAAGTCGCCGTCAAAATACGACACTTGACACTTGTCATATCCATCAACTTTGCCAAAGACGCCATCGCTCTAGCTCCACTATTTAAGGAGCTATCAGTTTAGAGCGTTAAAATCGACTTTTTGACCACTGTGACCTGATAGAAGAGTAATGAAAATATCTATATGTCCGACACTTTAGATTCCGTGTATGTATGCTTACATTTATTAGTTTTTCCTAATCAACAATTTTCACTTTGGACGGTGTGCAAACAGTAAGTTCGGTTTGTTTACAAACTGAAATGAAGGGTGGCCAAATAGGCAACAAAGCACTTCCAATTAGTCCTATAATGGACCCTCAAAATTTTAACAATTTTTCAAATTTTTCGTTGTTTTTATATCTGCATAGTAAAATTTGATATAAGTACTAGGTATTAACGTGTTGAAGATGCATTTTTATAATCTATAATTTATTTATATGATCAACTGCTTTTTTCTCCCCTGTAACGAAAACACTTACAAATCACTGTACCATGCAGTGATCAGGTAAAAATAATTAATAATGATGTTTATGTGTAACAATTGAGAAGAATCATATTCTAACCTTTGATTTAGTGTTGATACTATGTGTTTTAACTGAAATTGCTAAGGTGAAATTCGATAATAACGAAATAATAACAATAATATGCCAGGGGGTCCATTATACGCACAGGGTCCATTATACGCATACAATCCCTAATAAAATAATGATTGCGCTTGACAAACAATTGATAAATGTATGCATTGGTAATGTCATAGAATGCTCTCAATTCAAAGATGTAGAAGTGCAGCTGAACAATCAAGTTAAAAGCCGGCAAAATGTTATGCGAAACCAAACATACGATGTATACATTCAACGCTCAAGATTATTCCAGCAGTACCTTTTCTACTTCTGTGATTTCAACATAATCACTTTTCAGCTAATCGCAATGACCAGCAAACTCATGTAAACGACAGTTAAAATCAGTCAACAAAAATAAAATAAAAGTCAACAGTCAACCGCGGCCGAACTCCGACAACACCGCTGACAACCGGTTGACCTGGACAAGAAAGATTAATATTTCTACTAGTTGCGAAAATGGTTGTACTTTTAATTTCACGTAAATCGCCAGTCGAACGCAGAGAGTGGCTAAGTGCTAAGCAGACAGCGCTCGACGGTTACGCGAAATGCGATTTCAACTTTCTCCTGATTACGACTGACGGCGGCCGGCTTCGGACGCTGGAAAATGGAACTGCTGGGCTCATTAGCTGACTGGCAAGTTCCTAGGTCGTCTCTGGAGACACCACCGCGTGCCGTTGACGACAAAACACATAATGGCTGTGCGTGAGAGATGACTGATTCCCAGACCGCGCAGCAGCCCTCAGTGGCGAACCAAGCTGTCAAACTCGACTAATTGCACACGCTTATTATCACGTGAGGTTTGCAATACGCAAAACGTTTCTGCACCTCTCAACATCAACAGCAGAACAGCGCCAACAACAGCAACGACAACGACGACGACAGCAGCCCGGAAAACCGTCATCGATATGGCGCACGCGTCGCTGTTGGTTGGGCTTCTTTCTGGCCCGAGAACTAGACATCTCGGATAGAGTGGCGGTGCCGGTAGCATTCGTCGGTTGACAAATGGTGATAGGTTTAAATGTTTATTGCGTTCGCTTTATATCAATTAATCGGCGGCTTGTCGCAATAGTTGAAAAGATCGTTCGTCATGAAGGAAATGCACTGGAAAAAAAGTAGCTTTCCTCGCTCTAAGCTCGGTTGCAGCGGTGGCTAGTTGGATATATGTGTTCTGTTTACATGCGCGGCTTTGAGCCTAATTAGTCATATGTGACTTGAATGCTGAATGGTGAGTTTCTGTTAATGACAACGATATATCAATATTAAACGTAACCCGGAGTTTCTCTCATCAAATGAAGGGTTTACCGTACTGATTGCTCTGAGATCAATAATAGTGTGACATAATATCTGTCATAATTTAAGGAACATGACTACATTTGTCGGAAAAGCTTTGGTAGAAGTCGTACAAGTGACCCCTAGTTCACGGTGTGTGGTGGCCGCTGGTTTTCTGGGCCAATGAATGAATGATTAGGGGATCTAACAAACTTTTAATTCCGAACGAAGCTAGCGCAGCACCAGGACGCCTTTCACAATGTGAATCCCTTACTGCACTAACTGAGCCGCTGATGCATCGGACTTTTTGTGGAGATTCTTGGTTGCCCTTCCTGAGCCTCAAATATTAGGTTATGGAAACGTTGTCACACATAAAATAATAAAAACCTTCCTGCTTCATTAAGTTTTATAAAAGTTTTATGGAAGCCACTAGAAATCCATTTGGATTATATTTATTATGGCACCAAGAGGTGCCAAAAGATTTAATATAATAGATAGGTTTATGAGAATCTTCACAGCTTGTTAACAACGATCTTAAAATCTTGTTTTCTCAAACTGAAACCAAATTTGACACGTGGGGTTTCCCGAAGGCAAGAAATGTTTCTAAAGTGGTTTGAGACCCCTCCCATCTCTAGATGGGGCAGGAGCTCTCATACAAATGAAATACACATTTCTGCATAACTCGAGAATTAATAAAGTAAATGTAACCAAATTTAGCATGTCGGGAGTTTTGAGGCAAGAAATGTTTCTACTATAATTTGAAACCCCTGCGCTCTCTGAAAGTGGAGGGGGGAGGGGGACTTTCATACAAAAGAAACACACATTTTTGCATAATTCGAGAACTATTCAAGCATATGGAACCAAATTTGGCAGGTGGAAGTTTATGAAGGAGAGGCATAATTCTATGGTGGTTTGAGACACATCCGTCTTTTAGGGGGGGGGGGGGGACTCCCAAAAAAATGAAAAATATTTTTTTGAATAACTCGAGAGCAATGAAGCAAATGAAACCAAATTTGGCAAGAGGTTTTCAGAGGCAAGAATTGTTTCTATGGTAGTACAAGACCCCTCCCCTTCTTGTAGGGTGGAAGTGGGCTCAAACAAATGAAACATAGTTTCCGGCATAGCTCGAAAACCAATCAAGAAAATGAAACCGCATTTGGCATATGAGGGTTTTTGGAGGCAGGATTTCTATATATATATACACTGTGGTGCAAAATTGATCGGACAAGAATATTATTTTGGTAAAGTAGGTGATAAAATTCAGAAATAAAATATGTTCAATAGTTTATTACTTGATTTTTCTTTTTTGAGATTAGATTTTTGGCATTTTGATTTTAAAAACATTATAATATTTCATAAACAAAATTATATAAATTAAAAAGATTCATTTTTTAAAATTCAAGGTGCGAAAATGATCGGACAAAATGTAGAAATTACATTTTTCGATTTAATAATTTAATAATTTGAATGTTTCAATAATGTGTATGTCCTCCTTTGTACTTGATCACTTCTGCTAAGCGTCTTGGCATAGATTCGACCAAGTTTTGCGTTGCTTCTGGACAAAGAGTGTTCCATACAGCTTCAATCTCCCGCATTAATTGCTTTCTGTTGGAAATATGTTTCTTTTGCAGTTCTCGTCCAATTTAAGCCAATAGATGCTCGATTGGGTTTAAATCTGGGCTTTGGGGAGGGGGATCCAGCACGGTTATGGTTTTCCCGGCCAAATACTCTGTCACAAGCTTAGACTTGTGCTTGGGGTCGTTGTCGTGCATAAATACAAAGTTGCTGCCCAGTCGATATTTCCTGGTAGATTTTGAGATGTTACGTTCCAGGATATCCCTGTAGTCTTCCTTGAACATTATCCCTTCGATGAATTCCATGGTGGCCACTTCAGCATAGAACATACCACCCCATACCATAACTGATCCACCGCCATGTTTCACAGTTCCACGCATATTTTTTTCTTTCTAGAGCGGTCCCATCAGTTCTCCAAACTCTAACACGGCCATCTGAAGCTCTGACGTTGAACTTACTTTCATCTGTTCATAATACTTTTTTCCCAGAACGACATCGGCTTGTTAACATGCTTCTTGGCGTAGACCAAACGCTTCACTCTGTTCTGCTCACTGATGAATGGCTTTTCCCTAGGCGTGCGACTCTTGATTCCTATTTCGTTCAAGGCTCTACTGATGGTGAACCGACTTACAGTTTTGCCGACGATGGGTTCCAGATCGGCTGCCAACTTACCGCCACTAATGAACGGATCTTTTTTGACAGCTTGTGCCAAATACCGTTTGTTTTGCTGTGACAGAACCGGGGGACGACCACATCTGCGACGATTTTCAATGCTGCCGGTAATTTTTTGTCGGGAGATGATGTCCGATACCGTAGACTTAGGAATACCAAGGGATTCAGCAATCTTCCGAACCGTTTCCCCGCGTTTATGAAGTAAAATAACATTACTTCGTTGAGCTACCGATGTTTCCTTCCTGCAGGCCATTGTGAACTTTCAACTTCTGGTAAATTTGCTAATAAGCGTTTTGCAGTAGTATTAGTGAAATCAAAAATCGTCTCTGCATTAAATCATACACTCAAACTAGTTTGATAATTATTATCGTTTGTTTTTGTTACAATTTCTATGGTTGTCCGGTGACTTATGCACACTGTTTTTCAAGATATTGTTCAAAAAAAAAATTTCACAAAAAAACCAAACATTGCAGATAATTTTTAATAGTGAAAATGAATGTATCAAAGGAAAACGAATATTGAAAAGCAATAAAATGGAAGGTGAAAAATAATAATTTAAGTTTTACGAGCGAATTCACGAAGCTATCAAATGTGTCCGATCAATTTTGCACCACAGTGTAGTTGATTTCTCTGGTTGGGGCAGACACGAAAAATATTTTTCAACAGCATTTGGCAGGTTTTGTATTATTGCATATTATATCTGAAAACTTAAGATAGTTGATTGTTCTTAATTGAGTTAAACACAATTAATTTTATTTATTTTCTAAGAATAATTTTATAAGAAAATCGTAAATAACTTGCTAACGGTAAAATATATCGACAAGATTTGTAGGTCAAAAGTAACACCATTTTAAGTTCTAAAAACCATCTCAAATCAACTATGTTGACAAATTTGAAAGGAAAAAGGAAGAGCAAAATTTTTTTTTAGCCCTAAGTTATTTAGAGAAAATTATTCTAAATCAAATATTCAATGGCTTGGAAAAATGTTTTGGTATCAACGTTGCTTGAACTAAGCTAGGTTACAATTTTACCATATAATGTATACCTTTATTTCAGCAAATAAAACAATACGTTTTATGCATCAACAAACATAAGAACCAATTAACAATACTTGATGTACTCAATTAGGCGCTTTGCAGTATGATCTATTAACACTGCTCCAGGGTGGTAATTCGTACGTCCATGTATTGTGCATTGCTGAAATCATTTCGGCATATGAAGCCGATTAAAGAGTGTCCACGATGAAATTGCCACACTATGAAATTGCTCTAACTTTTTAACCGTTGGGTAGAATTTAATGAAAATTTGGGTGGATTTAGTTCATAGTGCATTATTTACATCCTGCAAGTCCTGTGTCCTTAAAGTCCTGTGATCAAAACTCGCGGAAATGGAGTCGAAAGAACAGCTCGTGCGTGATAAAATCTTGCGCATTCATCACGAGAACAAGGATCTCTCGCATCGTTCCATCGCTAAAACGTTGGGAATCACGAATTCCACGGTGTCGCGAGTGATTGAGCGGTTAGAGGAACGGTTGACCACCGATCGGAAGCCCAGAAGTGAAGGAAAAAGTATTCCGTACAACACCAAAAATCACAACCGCGTAGTTGGGGCCTTCAACCGAAATCCGAACGCCTCCGTTCGGGATGTGGCTAAGAAGCTGCACCTAAGCCGAAGTTTTGTCCAGAAGGCCAAAACTAAGGCTGGGCTTTGAACGTTCAAGGTACAAAAGGCCCCTAATCGCGACGAGAAGCAGAACAAGTCCGCCAAAACCCGTGCCAGGAAGTTGTACCTCAACATGCTGACGAAAGTTGAATGCTGCATCATGGACGACGAAACATATGTGAAGGCCGACTTCAAACAGATCCCCGGCAACCTGTTTTTCACGGCCAAGGATAAGTTCAGCGTTCCGGAGCATGTCCGCACTCAGAAGATGTCCAAATTTGCGAATAAATTCCTGGTTTGGCAAGCCATCTGCACGTGCGGGAAGCGGAGTGCACCTTTCGTGACCCAGGACACGATGAACGGACAGGTGTACATAAAAGAGTGCCTCCAGAAGCGGCTGCTTCCTCTCCTGAAGGCCCACAACGTCCCAACAATCTTCTGGCCGGATTTGGCCTCATGCCACTACTCCAAGGACGTGCTGAAGTGGTATGCGGACAATAAGGTCAATTTCGTGTCGAAAATGTTCAACCCTCCCAACACTCCGGAGCTCCACCCCATCGAGAAGTACTGGGCGATTATGAAGCAGCACCTTCTTAAACGACTTAAGGTAGTGAAGACAGTCGAGGAACTGAAGAAAGTATGGGTTTACATGCAAAAAACGGTTGATTCACAGGTTGTGCAGAATCTTATGGCCGGGGTTAAGGCCAAGGTGCGGGCATTTGCGTATGGACTGTAAATAAAATACGAGTAAAATGGTAAAATGAAGTTTAATAGTTATTTCTCAATCCCTGAAAATTTGATGGCAATCGGATGAAAACTCGAATTTTTGTGTGTGGCAATTTCATCGTGGACACCCTTTACCTTTTTGGGATAATCTTTTATTATTGCAGCGGTATCATGACTAGTTTCAGATGTAATTCAGTCTGCAAGATATGATTCTGGATTTTTCGCAATTTTTTTCAAATTCCTTCCCAGAATTACGACGACTTTCTGCCCTTGCAATTGACGCCGCTCCGAATCCCAATTCTTTAGTGGTAACTTTTGATTTTATTTTCCACAGGCGGTTCTGCTGAGTTCTCCTGCAGCTCTTGGAGAATGGTTTTAGTTCCTTTTCCATGAAGTTTTTGGCTAATCCACTGTGAAAGTCACATTTACGCTCAGCCAACTATCATTCTGATTTGCAGCAGCTATCGATTAATAAACCGCGGGATCTCATCAACAAGTTCTGACTAGAGAAACTGTGTTTCTTTCCAAACCTTAACTACAAAACAGCACTTCTGACTAAAAACCGTTTAGCTACTATGATAGAACAGTAAGACAATCCAATAGTGAAATTTATCATAAATAATATCGGAAGTAGAGACCTTCATCAGGAAAGTTTTTCTTAGATAACTTAGGGTGTCCCTACGGGCTGCAAAATGGCGAGACGACAAATGTGATGAAACTTGCGTCACCGCAACATAACTCTGGTCCACACAAGTTCCTTCCTCACTGAGGAGGTGGATGATAAAAAAGAAAATATTAATAACAATTATATTTGTATTGTCTGCATGTCTGCAGATTGCGATCCTGCTGCAATTGTAGATGGACTTGCATTATCATAGCCACGAGGGAAAAACATAATTCAAAACTTTATCACAACACATGGGAATTCCATGGATGATCTAAAATTATATACCGTAGAATACCACATTTTTCGTGGTGAGATAAGATTTCAGCATACTACCTTACCGGGATCGCGCTGCCTCTTCGCGTTGGTGGGGCTTCCACTTAAGGTATAGTTTACGCGATTCAACGTTTCTTACTCAGCCGCTGGATGCCAGGACAAACGCTGTTTGAGCAGCACCTCCTTGAAGGACAGACGCTCGGCTGACAAGTATCCCGAAAAGTGCTTGGAATTGGAGGAGATTATCTAAAAGAATGACGAAATTAGTCTCCGATCTACAGTTTATTTGCACATCATTGACAATTTTATGCATTTATTTTTGCACATTTTAATTATTTCCTTTGAAATATAATGGCGATTGGAAAAAAATCACAGTTATGCCAAAAAGCCAATTTTTCTTCGCAATAACTATTATAAAACTGTTTGGTCTTATGGTGACTTCCTTCAATGCCAATTTGCCGTTTAATGCGTACTGGACGCAAAATGGTTTTAAAATGTTTTTTCAACTGACCATAATAAGATAATATAAATGAGTCCTAAAACGGCACTTCAATACAGCATTTTACGAGTTCATAAAGTCAAAATTAAACCTTTGATAGGAGTAAAAAGAATTTGAAAAACAACGTTTTAAGATCATTGTAAACAAGCTGTGTAGGTTCTCATAAACCTGACTTAAATATAAAACCTTTTGGCACCTCTTGGTGCCATAATAAAACCAAATTGATTTCAAGTGGCTTTCATAAAACTTTAATAAAACTTAATAAAGCTGGATGGTGTTAGCAATGTTTCTCATGATCTCACCCTGGATGACAACGACTGGTAGGGCACTTCGTATTTTACTTCCCCCACGAAGGAAGTGAGCTCCGAGGTGAAGTTCATTTCACACACCAAGTTCCCCAAGAAGGTGCTGCTGTGGCTGACAATCAGCGAGAAGGAGATGTCAAAGCCGCTCTTCTTTCGCTCCGGACTGGCCGTGAACGAGGAAATTTATAGTAAGAAATGCCTGCCGGAAGTTGCGTCGTTCATCAAGAAATACCATAAGGGCAAAGACGCGGTGTTCTGGCCGAAACTGGCGTCGGCCCACTGCTCGAAGCGATCGTTGGAGGAGATGGAGCGGCTGAATATCGATGTGGTACCTAAGTCGGCGAACCCAACCAACGTCTCCCAGCTGCGTCCCATCGAGAATTTCTGGGTCAACCTGAAGCGTAAGATCTACTCCAGCAATTATGTCGTGAAAACTGAGGATGAATTGATAAATAAAACGAAGAAAGAACTCAAAAGCATGCCTACACGCATGTTTTCGTCCGCCATGGCGAATGTTTCGGTTAACTGCCGGAAGGCCGCTTGCAAGGACGTAGAATTTTTTTGCAAGTAAGCTTAAATAATAACCTTCCATGTGAAAGTTATCAAAAGCAATTATCTGTCTTAGCTTTTTTTTATCACCATCCGAAAAAAGTCCATTTTTTTAAAGCAAACGTTATGTCATCCACGGACCTTTTTATTCAAAAAGTCTCGTTCATATTTGATCAGAAGGTATTACTGTATATATTTTTCATTTCTGGTTTGGACAATTGATCAAATCTGAGCTGATCGGATTAATGCAGCACGTTGTGCCATTTGGCTTGTGTTTGAATTAACATTTAAATCTTTGTGATAACTTTATCATAACTCACAATTTCATAATATTCGATAATATTGCTCTATTGATTTTACTTCATAGATGATTTAAACATTACTTACAGTGTTGGAAAAATCACTTTCAAAAAACGTTCACTCTTTGCTCATTGCAAAGATATATTGCCGAGGAACTTCGCACTCAAAGTTCGCGAACGAAATACAATCTAAAGTTAATATAAGGGCAGAGTGAGGAAACGTTTTATTGCTCATCGCGAAATATCTTTTGTTTCTCCATCTCACAACGATTCACTCATATTCGGAATCCGATCCAACCAAATTTCCCTTCGGCTTTGTCCTTTTTCTCTAGCTAGTATGTGTAGGCGATGTTCACGCAAGTTTTGAGGTTTTTCATTATCCCACTCTTCGATATTTCTACCCAAACATGTGAAAAGTGTCTAAGTGCCAAACGTAAAAAATGACTTTGAACGTGGATGAAAACTGATTCAGGCTTACCGAAACCAGAATTTGGTAAAGGTAATTTTCTCTATCGGATGGCCTAATAACATTGCATGGATGAAGTGATTCGTGAGAAATCGACGATTAAAGTCATTGTTTACGATTGGCTCTGTAGCCCTTTTCACATGTTTGGGTAGATATTTCGTTTCGTTTCTGCACTGGAAGTGCGAGCTATCTTTTTGTCTGGATTCCATTTCTATGTGATGCGCAGTGTGCTTTTCAAGAACGAATGTGGTGTAAAGATATATAGAAAGAAATTTGGTTTTTTTTTGTATCCTCGCGTCGGTGAATCGAGTAGAAAAAATTCGCGATGTTTCATTCTTTCATACCAGAAAGTTCACTCAAAAAAACGTTGGCATGTGATACTAGCAACGGGAAGCTCCCAAGTGAAAACATATCGCACGATTAATTGATATTTTGGTGAGAATTCCATCACTGATAACTTGTTGTTTTTTTTTACGTCCATTTGTCTTTAACTCCCTTTCAACTAAAACATCCCTGTTTTCCTAACTCAGGAGCAACAACTAATAGGCCAGCACAAATAAACGCGGATTGCTGTTATAAATCCCTTAGCTCAGTCGGTAAAGGCGCTGCTTCAAAGCAACACCATGCTGGAGGTAGCTGGGTTCGATTCCCGGTCTGGTCTAGGAATTTTTCGTCAAGGAAAGTTTCTCGACTCCCTGGGCATAGCGTATGATTGTACTTGCCACACAATCATACTAATGCAAAAATGGTACTTGGCATCGAAAGCTCTCAATTAATAACTGTGGAAGTGCATTTAGAACACTAAGTTGAGAGCAAGCAATAAGCTAATTGTGAAAGCAATAAGCTTGAAATGCTAAATAAATAAGTGCTGTTATAAAATCAGCATCAAGTTGCAAATAGTGACCGTGGCATCAGTAGATTAAATTGTTTAAATTTTAGTTTGGTAAAATTTCAATACATTTTACATACTTTTTCAGGATACTTCAAATCAAGATTTTGGTGAATTGCTGAAAACAACGAAAACGTACTTAAGCGCAGAACCACAGAACTCTACACTGTAACACTTTACAACATTTCTTGCATTTCAGCATCAGCCGAATGAAGATCATATATGTTAGATACGAATGCTTGTAGTATTTTTCATTTACATAAATATGTTTATTCACTATTACATAAATATTTCATGGGAATGGGAGTCTATTGAAGCACTTTGGATGGGGAGAGTGAGAATGCAATTCCCCATTGCTAACAGTTTGTGAATACAGGGCGGGCTCTTCTCCCCGCCCATTGGGGCATCCTCATGTTAGATAGCTCGCTCTTATGACCAATTGTTCAATCTTGTTGTTAGAAGGAGATTCTTTATATCCCTATGGATACGTATAAGTGAAGTTGCCTATCGATCCACCCAACCCGTTTTTTGGCCCTTCGTAGAATGGCATGATTAGGATAATCAGTGGTTATTAAAGCTTGATCAAGTCTAACAGAGAGGAGAGCCCATTGCTGTCGGAATAAGTTTCCGTGCTTCCGTGGTGGTAGTACATATCATATATCATAACTTAGGTTGTCCCTACAAAAAAAAACAAGTTCTTTGCTCTTACTTTTTTATTTCACATTTGCCAACAAGGTTGTCTCCAGGTGGTTTTTAAAACCTAAAAAGATGTAACTTTTGACCGATAAATCTTACAGATAGCTTTTACCGTTAGCGAGTTATTTACGATTTCCTTATAAATTTACCCCATTTTCAAATGTGTTTTACTCAATTTAAAAACATAATGAAACGCCAGTTCTTAGATACAATATGCGATACTATAAAACCTTCCAAATTCAGTTCAGACATTTTTTTTTGTCTGGCTTAACCAGAAAGATCAACATTTGAAAAAAGCCTATTTGTTTTTACAAAAACCATAAAAACTTATTATTAACATACGATATCGACGATTCCAGTGCTTCAAAAGTTGTATCTTTAATTGTTATAGAATACGAAGACAGCTTTGCTGAAAAATTTGAAATAAAAAAGTAAGAGCAAAATAACTGATTTTTATAGGGACCCCAAACTACGCAGGAAAAATTGATCTAATTCGGCAATTTCAAAAGCTACAAAAGTTGTGGAAATTTTTTTCATCTTCAATTTATCCGAAGAATATATGCCTTTATTTCTGCCAATAAAAAAGTTAGATTTTCGATTTATCTGGAAACAAGGACCACCTTAGTTTTCATTCACACCAAAAGAAAGAACTCATTATTGGAAAAAAAGCTTTGTAGAAGACAATTTTGCTCCCAGGCTTCAAACTTAGGCTGAAAACGTATCTCTACAGCTAAATTCGCATTCTGGACCACTGTGCGATGATGTAAAAAATAAAATCAACCCGCATTTTATTCGGGACTTTGTAAGTTTTCTTTTCTTTCTAGCTGACTAACTAATGATAGAATCATGTTGTTTTTTATTTCAAATTAAACATGATAAATATACTTTTCAAATGATACAAATTGAATCATAAGATTTGATCAATACAGTTCTGAGAACTAGCGATGTAATTTTGAACCAAACCACATTCTAAAGGCTTGGAGTCATGACAATAAATACCAAAAACCAGGGCCTCACTATTTGAAAATACTTTGTTCTAAAATTTTCAATTTCTGAACCAGTGTAAATTGTAACGTTTATTGCCTTTTATTACAGACCATGTAAAGGAAGTGCAAAAAATCTGATTTAAATCAACAATGCTGAAAAACAAATCCCTGCCTGGTCCACGGACACATGAGCTTCTTAGACCTTTGGCAAAATGTAAATCAGTGGACTAATTAACAAAATATTCAAATTCCTTAAATTCATAATTCTACACATTTTCAAGTTTCATACCATCAATTCAACACCCCACCGTACAGTTATAATATGCCACATACGAAGGTATTGTTAAAAGAAAATCTCGAAATAAGCTGAGGAATAATATCGAAACGAGAGCAGAAAAGAGTTCGAAGTAAATCAAAGAGAGTCATTCGTTTTTTTTTGACTTACCGACGGTCCTCTTCACCACATCTACCTAGCTTCCTCACCTCGATCAATTGCACTTTGAATCATAGCTTAGGAATGAGCCAAAGGATATATAGATAATCCCCCGGGATCGATCCAAATGTGCCATCCCTGAGTAACAGGAATATGATCGTCTGTCGAATTTCATATTGATCATAAATCTAAATTCCAAGAGCGTGCGATCTACTCTCAAATGATATACGATTAGGTGCAGCAGAAGCAGTAATAGCACAAATTCCGAAGATTGGCAGACAGTCCAGAGCCACACGCTGCCACTGCGATCCGATCGTTATGATTGAATCATTGAATAAATAATTCGAGAAAATGAATCAACGCTTAATGACGTGGAACACCGTGGAGTATGAGCGGTGGCAAGTAGAGTGGAAGCGCGGGGGAGGGAAACTCATAAAACTCGGTTACGAGAGTGCCATAGAGAAAAGAGTCATAAAAGCCCACCACAGAATATATGGGATAGAAACGAAGATCGACCAATCTAGATTCCTGTGGCAGGACCGGGAGAGGCATCAGTTTGCTCCGCATGCGTCGTCGTGTCGTGAGGTTGCGTTTGATTTGCCAGGCCAGGAGGCGGAACCTAAATTCAGTTTGGTTTTATTGCGGCCCCGCACAATTTTGTCACCACAAAATACGCAGCAGGTGATTAGGAAACAAAACATAACTGTTAATTCGTAATAGTTTTCAATCGGTTTTATCGGTTTCAACAGTGCCCGTGGGCCGCCGGCTGGAAAAGGTGCGAGGGTCATGGGTGTGGCTTTGAATCGGGCATGACTTGGTTGGAGGTGTTGTTTCAATATGAAGGTGCAATCTAGACTTATTTATGAACACTTGTTTCCTCATGCATAATGGGAATCCTCGAATCGGGTATGGTTCTTTAACTAATCGTCTAGGGTTAGCCTCCCCAGGACTCTTATTTAAAAATTTTAAATCCATCATTCAACTCTACTTTCAACTTCACACAGTTCACACATTTCAAAAAGACATAAAATATTGAATCATAACATCCAATGAGTGCGCTTCACTTAGCTTGAGAATTCCCTTACACGCAAAAAAAATACCCAACTTGATGACTTAGTCCACAACTTCGCTCACCATTCCATCACGCTGAAAGCAGATTTATCACTTCCTTCCAACCTGGCAACCCTACCGGACCATTATTCTCGATCCTTCATCTCTCGAACCCCTCAACGACCCCTCCGCTTTGGCCACATTTTGTACATTTCGTCATGACATTTTTCTTCCACAGCGCTCTGCTGGAGCTTAGCTTGTCTTAACAAATATTAAATGCATTAAACAAATTTTTCTCCCGCTTGATTTCGATTTTTTCTCCCCGCTGCTATCCCGTCTCCCGGACCCGCTCGATATCATCAGCTTTCATTTTCCTGGCGGCTCCCTTGCCTATCCGACTTCGTCGGCCACTCGTCAGTGTCGTCATCGTTGATCGTATCCATCAGACCCTCGCTTGGCTTGGTAGAGGAACGCAAAAAGAAAAAAAAACTGCATCTTGGTTGGTGAGCGCCTTCGGTTTTTATTTTGGGGCCTCTGATGAATGCGGGCTATCAAGAGGAATTCAAATTTTCTGCCCCGTTCATCGTCGATCGCAGAAGGAGCAGTGAGGAAGCGGCTGAACCTTAACTGATTTAAGCCTTTCTTTGGATCGCGCACACTACTCCACAACACAGGAGGCAGCTTTAGCAATAAAAAAAAAAAACCTGAATTCATCCACCTATGGTGAGATCTGATCCTTCTTACGAACGTCAATTCTCGAGTACTTGTTCAAACAGACGTATCTGATTTGGTAAACATGGAGGGGAAGAAAGATTGAAACGTTAAATTCTTGAAAACTTTAGTACTTTTATGCAAACTAAGGCCACCGACATAAGGAATAACATTTCCCTAACATGATGGTGATGCTACTTTCCGTGAGGGTGCTGAGAGTTTTGTGAAAATTTACGTTTGAATCTTACTTCCCCTCTTTGTTTACAAAATAATTTAAGTCTGTTTGAAAAAGTACACTAGAATTTATGATATTGATTCACGGTCGGTAGTCACATAACGAAGAGTTTCGATTGTTGTCTATATATGAGAAATGTTGTTCTAGGCTCGTTATTGAATTCGAATGTGATTTAGGGTGTCGATTTATATTGTTGGCTTTGGTTTGTGTCAAATATTGGCCACTTCCCGTGGGGTACTTGGAACACGCCAGGTTGTGCTTCATTTGGACAGTCAATATGTAGATTATTCGTTTTCTTACTGAATTCTCGTATGATTTGAAGTACTCCATCATGGGTTCAACGTGATGAAGGCCAATTGAACATAAATGACCCATAATCAACGCAATGCATTCCTGAAACCTTTCTGCAACCGGTGGACCGATTTCCAAAACAATCAATAGCGTTCAATGGAACCATCGTCACAGAGAACAGACATTGATGTCCATATACCTTTTCTTGAAAAACGTGTGTAAAAGTTAATATGGGTAGCTGGTATAAGAAGCAAGTACAGAGAAAAACAAACAAAAATTTTCATATTATGTGCTAGACTTTTTATTGACAAACATTAACATGACAATTATCGCACAACTGCAGCGCCGCCTATCAGGAGAATAACGACATACATTTGAAATGTCGGTTTAAAGTTTTACACAAGTAGCAGACCGAAGATGAAAGTCTGTTCTCTGTGCCATCGTTCAGTCCGTTTGGAGTTTGTCAGAAACACGACCTGCTTTGTAGTGACACAGAAATACACACAAACACACATACACACACATACATTGTGCGTACTCATCCAGTTGAGCTTAAGGCAGTTAACCTTGCGGGCCTCGGAAAGACAGTCGGGTTTTCAAGCGATCACAATACCCTTCTTTGTAAGAAGCGTAAAACACAGCTTGTTGAAGCTGTCAGATCGGTTGCACTGTGTTTTGGTGCTGGTTTGTGTTATGGTGTTAATTTTTTTTTGCTTTGGCCATCACTAGGGGAAAAGCTTTATATATATCTCCTTCCTCGAGGAGGCAGTACAGTGGGAAACCGTTTTGATCTTCTTTTTATCGCTGGGTGTCATGTTTGAGAAGTATTCCATATTTATAATAATAATTAATTGTGAGCAGTTTTGGAAAACAGTTATAGCGTGTTCTTCGTTAAACAAAACAATATTTCAGATCTGTTGTTGTGCTGTTGGTGTGACCTGCAGTATCCATCATATTTCCTTGGGGAATTTAGAATTTGCTGGTATGGGCAATTTTGGAAATTTTGAAAAACGTAGGTGCTGGTTATCACAGCATCAGACGAAATTTATTGATTAATCTCGAAATGAAACTGAAAGTTATTCCCTCCGCCTTCGGTGCATAATTTGCCATGGGTTTTAGTTTAGTTTTCGAGAAATTCTCTTGAAAAGGAACAAACACACAACACAAAATGATAAATAAAATGAAAATAAGTCACTGATACGTCAAAGTTCAAAATTTATAAAAGTTATTCTCTATTCATAGCACAGATTGCTTTAAAATTGTTTTTTTATTACGTTCATACTGTAGCTCTGGGCTAAATCTTGCAACATTGACATGACATTTTGCAACATGAACACAATACAGTCCTCTTCTTCTTTCTCCCCTGCTTTAGCTTTTCAAGCTTATTGCTTTCACAATTTGCTTATTGCTTGCTCGCAATTTAGTGTTTTAAATGCACTTCCACAGTTATTAGTTGAGTGCTTTCGATGCCAGGTACCATTTTAGCATTAGTATGATTGTGTGGTAAGTTCAATCATACCCCACGCCCAGGAGGTCGAGAATTTTTCTTTCACGAGAAATTCCTAGACCAGACCGGAAATCGAACCAAGCCACCAATACAGTCCTCATCTTTGACAAATAAAGGGTGATACGGTCAAAATTTGGGCAGGGGAAAACGGGTGAAAAGGGGGGAAATTTTTTTTTTAAAAAAAAAATTTAATTTTTTTTTTTTTTGTTTAATTATTATATATTAAAAAAAATTATTTTGGGTTTTTCTTTTTTTTAGGGGGGCGGGCTTCGCTCCCCCCTTTTTTTTGTCATCCCTCGTCTCCTTCTTCGCCGGCGGGAAGTTGGCTTGCTCCTGTTGCTGGTCTTTCCCTTTTTTTGGTCTTCTTTAGGTTCCGCTTGACAATAGCCCAGTATTTCTCAATTGGGCGGAGCTCTGGCGTGTTGGGAGGGTTCTTGTCCTTGGGAACCACCTGCACGTTGTTGGCGGCGTACCACTCCATGGCCTTTTTACCGTAATGGCAAGATGCCAAATCCAGCCAAAACAGTACGGAACAACCGTGTTTCTTCAGGAAAGGCAGCAGACGTTTATTCAAACACTCTTTCACGTAAATTTCTTGGTTGACAGTCCCGGAAAGCTATGAAAATGCTGCTTTTCAAGCCACAGGTACAGATGGCTTGCCAAACCAGATATTTCTTTGCGAACTTTGACAGTTTCGTGTGCTTGAAAATATCTGCTACCTTTCCCCTTCATTTTGCCGTATAAAACTCCTGTCCCGGAAGCTGCTTGTAGTCGGCTTTGACGTAGGTTTCGTCGTCCATTACCACGCAGTCAAACTTCGTCAGCATCGTCGTGTACAGCCTCCGGGATCGCGCTTTGGCCGTCGTATTTTGTTTATCATCGCGATTTGGAGTCACTACCTTCTTGTAAGTCGATAGTCCGGCTCGTTTTTAGGCTCGATGCACGGTTGTAGACGATACATCCAGCTTATTTGCGGCATCTCGGAGAGATAGGTTAGGGTTTCGCTTGAAACTACCGGCAACTCTCTTTGTCGTCTCAGCGGCTTCCGGTTTTCGATTTCCCCCCGATCCAGACTTCCTGGCTGTCGACAAACGTTCCCCAAACACTTTAATTACATTTGTAACGGTTGATTTGGCAACTTTTAGCGATTTTGCCAACTTTGCGTGCGAGTAGCTCGGATTTTCGCGATGCGCGAGCAAAATTTTGATACGCTGCTCTTCTTGTTTGGACGGCATTTTGACAACTGAAGAGTGAATTCCAAAATCAAAATAGGAGCAACATTCTACACACACACACCTTCAAAATGAGGGGTGTTCAGGTTTTTTAAATGCAAAATTGAAAGAAATACGTCAAGTTGATATTGACCAAATTTTGACCGTATCGCCCTTTAACTTAAAGTCATCAAAAACATCAGTCCATTCTTAGTCCAAAACTTTATTTCAGTAGAGTTGTATTTGAATTAATACAAGCAGATTATATAATATATTTGAAGATTGGAAATATCATTCTTATCAATATGCAACTCTAGGAGTGGACAGAAATTTACTGCTAGAACCAAAGAAGTGAAGAGAAAGTATTGACAGGTCCGTAAGAGCACGGCAGGTTGTGAAATTGAACAGAAGTAGTTGAAATTGAGCGTAGGGCATGTTTGGAAGGCGGTATCTGATCGAGCAGATAAATGCTTACCTAGCTACCACAATGCATTGCATCAAACATTATAATTAATTACGTGCTTCGTGCAACAACAAACAACATGATTAGTTTAAATGTATTTGAAATTCCTTGATGGGGACATCATCAATACATGCTGTTGTAAGAGGATCTGCATATACAACACGTTATCGGGTTTCTCTCTGAGGTTGTTAAAGTAAATGACGACGAGAGAAACACAGCCGAAAACACTAGTAGTTGTGTCATAAAAATACCTCTAATTAGAAATTGATTTCTGTCACATGTAGCCTTTGGGAAGTGTAAACAGAAGTTTCACATCGCTAGAACTGATCCGTGCCATTTGGCGATATATGAGCATGATCGATTGGGTAAACTTTTGCCTGTCAAGAGGGGCTCCCTTCCCTCTTGCCTCCATGCATTGTGTTAGCTAGGTAAGAGTTTATCTGCTCGATCAGATACCGCCTCCCAAACAGGCCCTACGCTCAATTTCAACTACTTCTATTCAATTTCACAACCTGCCGTGCTCTTACGGACTATCAATACTTTCTCTTCACATCTTTGGTTCTAGCAGAAAATTGCTGTCCACTCCTAGAGTTGCATATTGATAAGAATGATATTTCCAATTTTCAAACATTATAATGAATTACATGCTGTAGTTTTATGGGCAACATCTAGCCCGAAACCGGTCGACTAAAAAGGTAAATTTGAACCCCTGTTTACGTTTTGTAAGAACAATAACCCGAGTAACACATCTTCATGATTTTATGTTGCGTATGCTTCTTTATAACCAGATGTAGTCAAATAAAAGTATTTTCAACAGTTATAAAACTTGTGTGTTGCTTGGGAAGTGTTGTGTCCTGTCTTGCGTCGTGTCTCTCGAACGTATGTTACATTTGGACGAAGATTAGAAAATCAGCATAGAACTTTTTTGAGTTTATTTTTATTCCTATTTGAAAACCAGACATGTTTATCCCAATTGAATTCCACTAAATGACACATTGTTAAAAGATATGGCATCACTGTGCTTAAAAACTACACTAGGAGTGAAAATTCAAGCTTCATTTAGAAAAATGTTTCTTACAACGGTCTGCAATCGAAAAACATGATACGTCATTGTGATAAGTCAGTATAATAAATGGCATGTTACTTGCATCAAAATGATACGCCATTCTGCGAATGACAATGTTGTTACGTCGAAATATTACGTCAAGTTGTCATATTTCACACAGATACGTCGAACTTTTTAAAATGACGTATAATTTTTTTCTACAACAAAACGTTGTAAAAATATTTTTGCTAAAAAAATCAATTGTTACTGGAAAAAATCCAAATTTTTAACCTTGTGGTATAAAGACTTTTACTAACGAGTCGTTAAGGGGCATCCAAATGATATAATAATGTTTTGCAGTTACTTTTCAACACAAGCGACGTATCTTCTAGTATTCCCAAAGAATGCGAAAGTGATTTTACACCGATTTGAAAAAAAGCTAGTCAAATCTTCCAAGAATAATCCATCAGAAACTTCATCAAACAAGGGCATATATACATGATTTTTTAACAACATGCCATGAACAACGCGTTTGTTTACATTTTGTGACTTACGTCCTTTTGAAAAAGTACTTGAGAAATGTATTTACATAATATATGTTTATCGGGAGTAGGCTGTGCTTTTGAGTGAAGAAGACGATTTCTTCGGAGAGCAAGTTTTTTACGTGCTCGTTAGTACATGTCTAAAAAGTTTGTTGACAGTTTTGAATATTTTTCGCGAGTGATTCCCAAATTGGAGAAATGCACCTGTGAAATTGATTCCAGGCAGCTGAAGTTAGTGTTATGTATCTTTGAATTACACCGTGTTCTTGATTTATAAAAATAAACTACTTGCAACTGTTGTTTTTTTGGTGTTTTTTGGTGCGGAATTGTAACTTAGTAAACGTTAACGTTGTGAAAATTAGATATATACTCTGTCCAGGTAGTTTAGGACCACCTTTGATTTTGGAAAAATTCAAACAACATTTAAGATGTTTACAGGGTGTGGCAGAAAATAATGCGAAAATTTGTTCTATTTCTTTCAAATCCCATTTTCAACTAAGTCAAGAAATAATATCAACATTTTCGAGTGCAGTTATCTTTATAAAGTCCTTTTAAACAAATTTATTCAATGTGTCCTCCATTTTTATTAATAACATCCTCGAGCTGACGCCGGAAGCCAGAGCATGCCTTTCGGACGTAGTCCTCCGACATTGACTGCCATGTGCGTGTTATGGTTGACTTCAGGGTTTTCAAACTAGGGTGTGATGTTTTGCAGGCTCGTGCTTCAACATATGCCCAAATCGAATAATCCAACGGATTAAGATCTGGACTGCTAGGGGGCCACAAATCCTTCGGCCAAAACTTCATGTTATCGTTCAACCATTGTTGGGTTCGATTGGACGTGTGACATGGCGCTCCATCCTGCTGTAGGACAACGTTTTGGTCCTCGGAGAAGTTGACCTTCACCCAAGGAAGCACTTGGTCCTTTAAAATACCGATATACACTTCGGTATTGATTTTAACTCCAGCATCAATGAAAACCGGCAACATTTTCAAACCGTTGGACGCCACCAAACCAAACATCATGACACCAGCCGGATGTTTGGTTTGAAATTTGAATTTTACTTATTCCGGAACGTTCTCCATTTTCTGCGGTGAAATGAACCGGTCCGTGCGGCTGTTGGCCACAGCATCGATGCTGAAAGGCTTTTCATCGGAGAACAGGATTATCATTTTTTCCTTCTTGAACAAGGAAAGCAATCTCTTGGAACGAGTCACTCGTAGTTCCTTGACCCGGTCCGTAATCAAGTGGCGTTTCACTCTGGCTCTGGAAGATGCATGCAGGTCTTCTTTGATGATTCTCCGCATGGATTTTTCCGAAATATTGGCTTCCTTTGCAAGTTTTCTTATGGAACGCACCGGGCTGCGAGAAATTTTTGCACGGACCGATTTGATCACGTTCGTCGTGCGCGCAACGCGCAGACGTCCGTTTCCCGGCTTCCGCTGCTTAGGTCCGTCCTGCAGGGACTTTTTATGCCGTAAACTGTTGTCAAATGGCACCATACCACCTTGGTAATCTCTTTCGGCTTCTTCTGGACGAGCAACAAACTGGTGATCACTTCTTTCGTGAACATTTTGACGAATTTGCAATAAAACAAATAGAATGTTTGGATGCAGCACTTGAAAGTAAACATAAACAAATACACTTTTGACAGAAATTAGTCACTAGCTACACGAATTAACCCAATACTCAAGTTTGAACATTTTCGCATTATTCTCTGCCGCACCCTGTACAGTGTGACCAATATACATTCGAGCAAAGTTTGTCAACCATTACACCAAAATAGATAATTCAAATTAAACTATCTTACTACATTTGAAACAATACTTCATGCTTACAAGTCATACTAATAAGGTTCAAATCTCTTGCGATTATCGCCTAGAATTTCACGTAAACTTTTTGTAAATCCGTCATCGCTGGCGCACACTGTGTTTTAGGGAATTACATTCTATCGCTTTAAGTGTGTTCGATGGGACATCATTCATCCAATATCCAATTCATATGCTTTGTTTTGTTCGCACATTTTGTGTATGTCAGCAATGTTAGTGGCATTACATTAGTCTTGGTTGAACTAATGGTAACGAACTATCTAAACTCCAGCACAATTTGGAGGACCTAGAACATCTTATATGGAGTGAAATATATTATAACCCCTTCGTTTAGCTTATTTGAGTCTGCTTGGATATGCTGCATTGCTAAGGACAATAGCCCAGTCATGGTTGATCTAGTAGATCATTTGACGTGAACTCCAGGACAATTTGGAGAGACTTGAACGACTGATATGAATTGAGATGGATGACAAATAATAATTATACTCTTCTTAAACATTGTTGGACATGTTTCATGTATGTAGGTCCTATGCTCAGATTTCATAGCGACATAGTCCATGATCAACATTCCAGGAGAGTTTGCACGACCTAGAACATCCGGAAAAATATGTAGACACCCATTTGTATACTTTTCAGGTGCCATTTGTGTTAAAAACTAAAAACTTACCATAAATCCGTTTATAACAACAGTGAAAAACAAGAACAATTTCAATATCATATTAAAAAATACGCTCAAAGCCACCTATTTTCAGTCACGATAAGAAGGGAGGGTGGGTTGGAGGGAAATACATGTATTCAAAATTTAGGACTACTACTCTCCTTGATTTGAGTGAAAGTTTCAGCTGGAAAAATTAATGCACCATATAGCGTTTTCAAAATTGAAAGTCCGCCCTGCACCTTTAAGGGTTACAACAGGCCATAGTTGGGAACATAGAAAAAAATAAGTTCCTTTCATTGGGTCTACGGTTTTCTTGGTTTTCTTGTAAAATCTTTGCTATTTTACCTTTGTAAACAGTTAGTTATTAACGTGTAATAATTATCTGTACATCTAGGCTGCATTACTCGGTTAATCGGTCCAGTTTACTCAAATTTAGATCATTAGAAGATCATATTAAGCTAGAAAAGTTAAGGAAATCGAAAATTACGTGGAAGTGAACAACTAAAAATTGTCTAATAATGTCTTTTTTTCTTCGAAATTAATCGATCATCTTGATAGCAACATAATTTTGTTAATTATCGCCGAATTAATGACATATTTGTTACATAGGCCGAATGAAGCAGCTAGGCTAACGTTACATCCCGTTACCCTTTTTCATGTTTACTCTTACCAAGATTCTTCATGAATCAGTGCTTGATCTGGTTTTTCAATAATTTTCTTCTGGACATTTTGCTGAACCGATGCAACCAATAATACGTAACTCAAATTAGATCCCGCTTTTATAGCGCCAAAAGAGATTCCTTGCTCGAAAATGACGGTTACATACCCTGATACAAAATTACTTTAAACGAATGATATCACAAATCCTCAAACCATTTATTTATTGGTTTGGATGATACCCCAAATAGGTCGTTAAGAAAAATAACCATACGAAATTTATTAGGGTAAGATAACAACGACATAGGTAGGCTCATTGTAGCTGTTTGTATGTGTGCGTTTGAACGAATTTCCTCACTTTTTACGCAATTATGTGTTTTTCATTGCTGTGAATGACATCAAATTAAATTCAAGTGATAAAAAACTAAACATATGATAAGCCACCAAAAATAATAGTATTAAGTTACATTTGATCAAGTAATTTATGATTTTATTCCAAAATGACGATGACTTTAAACAAATTACCCGTTCCCAAAAAGTTAAACAAAACGATGCATCGAATTTGATCGCTTAAAATAATCATTTTTGAATCCCCCCTGACACAAAACACCACGAAACAAGTGCCAATTCACCTTGCACGCATTTGAACTCATCGCCAATAATGCTGTTGAAAATGTTTGAAACAAAATAAAAAAAAATGTCTAAAGTATCCCTCTCCAACCAGCAGCATCATAAAACCCTTCTTCATCCACTGGACGCGGGAGTTTGCATGCACTTTCAAGTGGGGTGGCTGCTGGCACCAGTCGGGCGGTGGAGGTTGGTTGCGTTTCACCCTCAGGGGCAGGGTTCGAATTTTGATTCCCATGTGTCGAACCAAGCCAATATGGTCCCAAAGACAGGGACGACGGGCCAGTCATCATCATGCCAACCCAAGCGAGCTCTCAAGCGAAAATGAAAGGCAACCAACCAGCTTGACTGACTGCAGCGCCGCTCCGTTGGCTTAAGGTCCTAAAATGTACAAGGCGAAAAAATGCCAAACAAAAAAAACTGCAATATGATGTAGGTAGAAAAAAAAATCCGACCGACACAAGCCACAAGAGTGGCGAGCTGATGGTGAAAAGAGTGATGTTTTTATGAAAAATTGAGCAACAAAATCGATGATGATGCAACGGATGAATCAACCCCGGAGTTACGAAAGCAGGAGACGAGAGAGAGGGAGAATCTTAAAATATATGCAAAAATGTTCTAAAATATTGAAAGACGGATGGATCGATGGATTGATGATCGGTCGAAGGGCTGAAAATGCATTTTCGCTCCGGTGGTGAATTATTTGATCTTTATCAGAAATGTGGCAGCTGAGTCGAGGAAAAAGGAAGAAAAATCGACTCAAGTGCTCTGATTTGCATATTCACGTTCTCGGAGAGACCCATTTGATATATATTTTTTTGCTTCTCGATCAACGTCGTCGTGGGCTTCGGTTATGAAAGTTGCAAGATTCCGAACTTAATGCATCGCCGGTTGCATCGGGGGAAGGAATCTGCACGTAAGCTTCGGACCTGTATTGATGACCCAGGGCGGTTTTCGTTCCCTTTTGCCAATGCTCGGCCGTGTTTGGCTTATTTTCGCTGATAGGATCTTCGGAGCAATATGTATATTGCTTTGTGCATTCTTTTCCGTGTGAGGGACTTCTCCTAGAGAGACAGCTCGAAGTGTACACACGTATGCAGTAATCAATTATGTAAATTACTAGGTTCGTCAAATGTCTGGAAGTCAGTCGCTCGATATGGATATTGGAACCCGGCCAAGAAGCCATAATGTTGATGATTGAAAAATTAATGCTTTTAATCTGCCGATCCGTTATGCGTCGGGCGGCACCCTCAATTATGGCTACTTCTCGATTCCGAAACAGATCCTAGTATTGTTCCCTGATTTTTTTTGTCAGGTTCTTTGAAACTGAACTAATTTACAAAACATCACTCATCGAGTCAATTCATTACTTTCACCCCATTAAACAATCTGAACTTTGAATACGAAAAAAATCTACTTCATGCTTGATAGCTTAGCTCTGATGACAGTTCACATTTCTGGCATGCCCTGCCAAAAATAAGCGAGCTACGGTCCTTCTTGTCTAACTTCTCTATATTAAATCGATACAATCAATTTCGATCTCGGGGTCTACCAACTCTGGAAGCAGTGCGGAAAAAATGAAATTGTATTGGATCAGAGAAGCAACGGCTGCCTCGGCTCAACTGAAATGATAAATTATGATCGTTGGCTCAGTTGAAGGGAAGTGAAAGATTATAAACTGTTGGGGAAATGAGTTTTGGCTTCCTATTAAGGAGTTTGGAATTCATTGAGCATTTTTTTTCTCGTATGTCCATTGAGTAGCTTGAATCGTTTGCATGAGCATGAAATCGATCATTTCTAGGATTAATAAAATGGCATGAGTCGATTGATGGGAAAATCCTACTGCTCTTTGAATCATTTGATTGGAAGAAACTCTAAGCTTTATGTGAGGGGTTAAAAAAAAGTTTGAGCTGGTACGTGTTTAAAACATATGAACCAATTTACAATCAATTTGCTTTTTTTCTCATTTATAAATCTGGATATAAATTGGAAAATTATCTCAATACCATAACAATGAAAACAAGTATGCTCACTTGCAGCATGCAAATCATATATAATTGATATAAAATATGAATTATGAATCTTGATATTATGTTCGCCGATATTGATTCTCTTACGAAATGATTCTACAGGGTAGGCCCAAATAAGTGACGCAGTATTTTGATTCAATGTGAAATTTTTCTAGCCATCGCAAGAGCCATCTGGTTGCCAGCATATTAAAGACGGGCTGATTAATATGTAAACAAACGCATGATGAGGTTAATTGAACGTAAACAAAATGCAGTGCCCCAAGGGGGGATTGGGAAAAAAAAAACGCACAAACAGAACCCCCGGGCGGGCAACCAGAACAAAAAAAATAAAATTATATTAGAAATAAGCCACATTAAGGGATACCTAGATGTTTCGAATTGTTTCAATCTTTAGTTCAGTGATTTAAATACTAGATAGACGGTTTAACAAAAAGGTCGAATAGGGACAGCTGGAACCAAATTCACATCTGTTGAAAATGTAGATACCTGAACTAGGTGCAGCAACTTTTGTATTGCAAAATGAAAGGGATATATAGGAAAATGCCAAAAGCTCCGTTAAAAATTATGTTGAAGCAAAATTACTCAATATTTAATGATTTATCCGTATTTTTTTAACTAGTTCGAATCACGATCAGTTTTTGCATGGTTCGAATCAAGATTATTTACCCTAGTGTTTGCTAGATTCCGTCGACAGGAAGTGCCTAAGAAAAATATGGATTTCAAAAGACAACGGATTTTGCAGTTGCATTTTGCGGGAAAGCGTCCCAACCAGATACTGACCGAGATCAGGAAGGAAGGAATATGCCGCACATTAATCGACCGGACGTTGAAAAGATGGATGACGAGGGAAACCATCGATCCAAAGAAAAAACCAGGTGGTCCTCGCAGTGTACGTACCAAACGGGTTGTAAAGGCGGTGCGTGAGCGAATTCGCCGAAATCCTTGTCGTTCTTCATATAAACTGGCTCAAGATATGGACGTCTCCAGGAAAACTATCAGATCAGTTCTCAAAGAAGATTTGAGATTAGTGCCGTACAAGAAAAGAAAAATTCATGGACTTTCGGAAGCCACCAAGAAGAACAGAGTCATTTGTGTCGCGAATTACTTAGTCGGCACGGTGATTCCATGATTATGTTTTCGGATGAGAAAAATGTCGTATTGCAGCAAAGTTTCAGCGCTCGAAAAGACAGGATATCCCTTCTTCAATTCGCGCAGTTCAACGCTTCCAAAATCATACTTCGGTCATAGTTTGGGGAGCAATTTCTGCTGAAGGTCGTCTGCCACTGCTTTTCATTGATAAGGGTGTATAAATCAACGCAGCATACTACGTAAAAGAGGTCCTGGAAAAGCATTTGAAGACGCATACTTCAACAATGTCCGGTAACTGCAAATGGGTGTTTCAACAGGATTATGTGTCGTTTCATGGAGCAAAGATTACCCAAGCATGGTGCACCATGAATTTGTCAGACTCCATTCCTAAGGAATTATGGCCAGCTTCTTCGCCAGATGCAAATCCTATGGATTTCTTCATTTGGGGAATCATGGAAGCTCACTTCCGAGATCTCAAACCAATGAGTATTGAAACATTCAAAACTACCATACAGAAGATATGGGATGAAATTCCTGAAAATCAGGTGCGTGCCGCTTGTAATGCCTTTCCAAAGAGACTAAGGGCAGTAATTAAAGCGCAAGGCGATTGAACCGAAACGTAAATATGTACACATAAACAATAAAATATAAGAAACATAATAACAAAGAAACATTTAAATTATCTGCCTTTTCGTGGGAGATACAGTCTTTGTTTCATGCGTCACTCATTTGGGCCTACCCTGTAAAAGATTTGATTTGGCAAGGAATGATGTGTCCTGGAGAGTACACACTGAGAAATATGAGAAGTATGTAATTCATGCTGTTAAGTCGGAATAAACAAAGATTTGTAACTAAAAAATGTCTCTTGAAACTGACTCATACGTAATTTCAACAAAAATTGTTTGATTCCAACTACTCTTTCAATATTCTTCTTGACAGATGCTTGCATGTGTCGGTCTCAGGGGACTGAAATGTACATGACTTCTTGCAGTGTGTTGAGCTGCTCTAATACACATCACTTGAAAATGAGAAGAAACATTAGTTAATTCCATTTATTAGTATTGCATGGATACTGCGTATTTCGTCTAAAATGTAAGACTTCTTCAGGTCTGCATAATACATTGTAGACGAGATATGCGCATCTGTCAAGATAAGCAATAAAGGTACTTGAAATTTAATGGAAAATATTAATCTTTCTTCTCATTTTCTAGTTAAATAAATGATGTCTTGATGTAGGAATTTTGTCGATTTGGATTCAATTCAAGGAGACATAGGAGTTTGTTGTCTTATAATCACCCTCTATAACTTTCCCTCACAGTTTCATGAAGTTCCTTGAGTTTGGTCTATTCCCAAATAACAATTTAAGTTTTGTTCCAGTCGTACAGCATTCCTCCCGGCTTTGTTGATAAACTACATTCGAAACTGTTTTGTCTACCAACACCTCCTCTATGCTTCTTTAAAACCGAAATTTGTACAAAGTGGCCCACTCTATAGTGGGTTGTGAAAACAACAATTTGAGAACCTTCATAAAACCTATTGGCTGCAATGAAATGTGGCCAAATGGTCACAGCATAAAACAGGATGGTTTTGGCAATGTTACTTGGGTTGCGCACTCAGCCATAATTGGTTGCACGGTTATAAAAAAAAAGATAAAAGTTTACTCCTACTAGGTTAGTCAAAAAGTTTTGAAAGCGGAAATGAATATACAATTTTTTTGGGGAAATCACTTTTATTACTCAGTATAGTCTCCCATTAGATCAATACACTTGGTCCAACGATCTTCCAATTCAGTTGTCCCATCACGGAAGTGACTTTCTGGAAGGCCTGCAAAATACTCCTCCACGACGGCTTTAACCTCTTCGTTTAATGAAAAATGCTTTCGTCAAGAAGGAATCAGAGGGAGCTAAATCTGGCAAATGGAAATGGATGCTGCAACGATTCGTACCCCAATTCACTGATTTTCGCGATCGTTTTTTGAGCTGTGTGAGCAGGTGCATTGTCTTGATGAAAAATGTTTTTTTTGCTTCTGCAAACCGGGTTTTTTTTAATTTTTTTTCATCCAACTGGTCCAAAAGGTTACATTAATAATAAAAGTTAATTGTCTTACCAGTTTGGAGATAATCTATCAATAAAATTCCTTTTGCATTCCAAAACACAGTTTTTAGGCCGATTTCTGGACAGGAACTTGCTTCGGAGCCAAAGTGCCTGGTTCACACTATCCAAGTCTCATCCATAGTGAGGAGTCGACGCAAAAAACTCTTTTTAAACCTTCAAAATTGCTCCTAATGTTGCTCAGAAAGTCACATTCGAACGTGTTTTTGTTGCATTGTTAGCAAATGCGGCACCTATTGTGCAGACAGTTTTTTGAAACCCAAAACCCAAAAGGAATTTAATCACTGCACGATATTTGGATTTTTCCAATTGTTAAAAAATACACTGACACGTCAACTTCAAATGGCTTGTAAACAAAAAATGAATTGACAGATCGAAATGAAATTTTAAGTACGTTCTTATAAGAGAAATGCCTTGGCGTCGGTTGAGTAGTGGTAAATCATCTTCAAAACTTGTCACCCAGGGGCCTCGCTTAAGCCCATCGATGAACGGTTGAAAATGAAGGATAAGACTCTTCAAATACTTCCACCATCTTTTCATGGATCTCAGTAGCCAATAAACCTTCCAAAACAAAGAATTTAATCACTGCACGATGTTTTTCGATTTTTCCATTGTTAAAAAATAATGAAACAATTAAATGGTGTAAAAAAAATGTGAGAGAAATGAAATTTTTGTAGTTTTAAAAGAATAAGGGAGAATTTTTTTATAGATGTCACTTTCAAAACTGGCTGACCGGATCAAGTTCAATTTGTTTAAGAACTTTCCAGACGTCGTTGAACTTGTTTGATCAGTTTGAGAGAGTGCTGCCAACATATGTTCGAGTTGGTGCGAAATGCGTCTTTTAGATTTGTTGTGCGTTATTTTCTCTTGGAGAAATCTTCTTTTTTGTGCTGACAAATTCCAAATAAAACAGATTTTAGTAAAATCAGACTCGTACTCTTATAAAGGGTGCTCCGATCAAAATTTGGTCAAACAGTTATGTGTGTGAGTCGATCAAAGTTTTTATTAATAAGTCAAATTCTTTTTCTTTTCCAAGTTCAGTTAATACAGAATACAGGAGAAATATTCAGCTAAGCTTACTTTTTACCGAATGTGAATTGCCGGGTCTTTCGTTTAACACCTGCCAAAAGATTTTGTACAGTCTCTTTGTCCACTTTATTCGCCGCAGAACGCCAGTTTGCCTTGAACTGTTTCTCGCTCACAGCAGATTTTTGAGTCTTCTTAAGGTTCCGCTTGACGATGGCCCAATATTGTTCGATTGGGCGGAGCTCTGCCGTGTTGGGAGGGTTCTTGTCCTTGGGCACTACTTGAACGTTGTTGGCAGCATACCACTCCATGGCCTTTTTTCCGTAATGGCAAGATGCCAAATCCGGCCAAAATAGAACGGAACAATTGTGTCGCTTCAGGAAAGGCAGTAGACGTTTTTGTAGGCACTCGCTCAGATAAATTTCCTGGTTGACGGTTCCGGTCGCAATGTAAACGTTGCTCTTCAAGCCACAGGTACAGATGGCCTGCCACACCAGATATTTCATCGTGAACTTTGACAGTTTAATGTGCTTGAAATTATCTCCCACCTTTTCCCGTCCGGTTGCGTAAAATTCCTGTCCAGGAAGCTGTTTAAAGTCTGCCTTGACGTAATTTTCATCGTTCTGTACCACGCAATCAAACTTTGTCAGCATCGTCGTGTACAACTTTCGCGATTGTGCTTTGGCTGACGTGTTTTGTTTATCGTCGCGATTTGGAGTCACCACTTTCTTGTAAGTCGACAACCCAGCTCGTTTTTTAGCTCTATCCACGATTGAAGGCGCCACTCCCAGCTTCTTTGCGACATCTCGGACGGAGAGGTTGGGGTTCCGCTCGAAACAGCGGGCAACTCTTTTTGTCGTCGCTGTGGCCTCCGGCTTTTGATTTCCCCCTGAACGTACACCGAACACTTTTAATACGTTGGTAACAGTTGATTCAGCCACATTCAAACAATTTCACCAACTTGGCGTGAGAGTAGTTTGGATTTTCGCCATGCATGTGCAAAATTTTGATGCGTTGCTTCTCTTCCTTTGACGACATTTTGATAACTGAAGTGCTAATCTCAAAATCAAAATAGAGACATGATGCTACACGCACACATCTTCAAAATGAGGGGTGTGCAAAATTTGTTAATGCACGATGAAAGGAAATGCGTCAAGTTTAAGTCGACCAAATTTTGATCGAAACACCCTTTAATGATGGTTGATTGCATTAATGCCGTGCATTGATGAGTGATTAATAAGACATGAATAAAAGAAAAAAACAATGGTTACCACAGAGTTCTAAAAGTAAGTATTCATTACTAACTGTTGAAAGAAACAAATTAATGTATTCAACAATCATTGATGCTAACCAACTAAGAGCGAAGACGTGACCAGTGAGTTTCAAACCTCTGAGAAATCCAACTTAAGATCATGCTTACCTGTCGATATGGATGGGACGTTAAGTATGAGTTACACTCGTTTGTGGTAGCAAATTTGGGCAGCTGAATTTCAAAATGTTTTTTTTTCCTGTGTTTGGGAAATAAACCTCTGCGATCAGTAATTTGATCTTTTGTAGTATATTCTGTATCTTTTACTTATTGCATGTCGAGTTACTTAATCACTCATCACAATAATCCAGACACATCAAAACTTAAGTAAAACACAAATTTTGCATTATCTTTCAAATTTAGTTGTTTATTTCAGATTTGTGAGATAGGATTTAACAATTCCTGAAGTCAAAACATGTAGGGAAGATGTACCTATATTAATCTCATCACTTTGCAATTCATCCTACTTGAAATAAAACAATATACACGTGACAGGATTAGTTAGTAATGTTTGTTGTACTTATTTAACGTAAGCAAACATTATTAGAAAACGAAACTGATCCTTCAACTGCCCAATTGTTTGATTCATCGTAGGATGAATATAGGAACAATGAGATTAATATGGGGGCAGTAACCCTATATTTGGTATTTGCATAAAATTTTCAAGCTTTGCGCTTCACTCCATCCATTAGGGTTTGTACATACTCCTCATATACCGTCTTTTTCCTAATTTGTTGGAGCGGGCGCCGGTGGTGTAGTGGTAAGCGTGACTGCTATATGGCACCCCAGTGGGTCTAGGTTCAATCCCAGTCGAGGTCGGTGTTTTTTTTTTTTTTGAGGCAAAAAATCTGGTCACGTCTTCCTTCTGAAGGGAAGTAACGCCGTTAGTCCCGGCTCATGTGTTGATGGGTACGATATGTAGGATCAAGGTGGTAGAGTCGTCTTCCTGACGTCGGTGGTTGTTTCACGTGAGGAAATAGGCCGATGAAAAACGAACGGAAAAAATATTGCTGGAAGTGTTAGATGTCTCTTGATTTCTTGTTTCTTTCCTGGAAGTTTCCGCTTCATCAGAACCCAATATCTCTCAACTGGACGTAACTCTGGACAATTTGGTGGATTTGAAATTTTGAAACAACAATTTGATTTGCTTCGTACCACTCCATCACTATTTAAACATAGTGACATGATGCCAAATCAGGCCAGAACTAAGGTTTTCTCAGTGGTTTTTGATGATGGGAAGTAATCACTTCTGTATGCCTTCTTTTTGGGTAATCTCCTGGTTGATTGTGTCCGTAGTGAAGAAAATTTAATCCTTGTGTCAATTTGCTTGCCAGACACAAATTTTTTTTAGAAAATTTTGATTCCCTCTTTGTCCTGAAATGCTCAACTGCAGCATTTCTAGCCATAAGGCCTGTACTCGAAAAAAATGCACCTGACAAAATTGTTCGCCAAAAATTTATTTTAAGTCTGATTTTCTTGAAACTTTTACGAAATGAATAAATATATATGGATTAAGTTTCGGCATGATCACTCTATTCAATTTTCTTTCCATCGCTGGAATCCCACACCTTTCCCTTAAGACCTCTCAGTCATTTCGTGCAATGGTGGAGCAGACCTTTTTGGTAACTTTCATGCATTCTTTCTTCAACTTCAGCTCGTTCTTAAACACCTTGGACGATTTTCGAACTTTGGCCTTCATTATGGCCCAAAATCTTTCCACCGGACGAGTCTCTGGGAAATTTGAGGGGTTGGTGGTTTTTGGTACAAAAACAACGTTATTGTCTCTGCACCAATCCAACGTCGATCGCGCGTAATGGCATGATGCCAGGTCCGGCCAAAATAATGTCTCGCCTCCGTGGGACCGCAGGAAGGGCAACAGACGCTTCTGGAGGCACGCGGTGCGGTAAATTGAGCTGTTGATGGTACCCGTTGTGATGTACGGTTTACTTAGTAAACAGCAAGTATTTTTTGGCAAATTTGTCCACTTTCTTCTTCCTTATGTCTTCCGGAACATCTAACTGTGATTTGTTAACCTAGAACTCCAGCCCCGGTATCTGCTTTGCGTCTGCCTTGATGTAGGTTTCGTCATCCATAACCACACACATCGGTTTCGTTAACAACTCTCGATACAGCTTCCTTGCGCGGGATTTGGCCGCCGTGTTTTGTTGATCACGCCGGTTCGGTGCCTTGCGGACCTTGAATACACGAAGCCCAGCTCGTTTCATGATTTGCTGAACGAACCAGGCGGAACACTTTGCCTTCAGAGCCTCGTCGTGAATTGAAAGGTTCGGATCACACTTGAAATAATCCAACACCTTCCGGGCCTTCACAGGGTCAGCTGTCTTCGATTTTCTTCCACTTCCAGCCCGCCAGTCGTTCGTCTGGGACTCCTTAAAAGATTTTTTCACCCGAGACACAGTTGTATGGGTGATAAAGTGGTGTTCCGATCCAGTGGTATTCCGATCCATCTCATGGTCGCTGTCGGATTTTCCATGACGGCGCGCAAAATTCTCCGGCGATTTTCTTCTTGTTTCGATGACATACCCAGTTATACCCAGATTTTTACCCACGGACAAAAAAGTTACACGGATAAAAATGGTGCATTTTAGCAGAATAGAAAACCAGCTTTGGAAACTACTTTCAATCCTCCAGGACATAAGTTTCCTCATCCATAACAACGCATGCCCATGATTTTGCTATCAATTTCTGTTTATCGTTGTGATTTGGAACTGCTTTTACTTTATACGACTTCAGCCCCAAACGCTGTTTTGATTTTTGGACAAATCTGGTGACATTCCTATTTAACGTTCCACCATTCGAACAGAGCGATTCAGGGTTTTATTAAATATCCTCTTCACCTTTCAATCCATGACAGGATTATCACGTTTATTGTTTTCATCGCTTATAGGTTTCATCTCGACCGTCACGCGTTCAGAAAATGATTTGAGCTCACCGTGAACAGTGGGTTTAGGTGAATTCATTTATTTTTGCATAGTCCCATATTGACAAGTCAGGATTTGCTTTACATCCGTACAAAATCCGCTCGCTTACGTGCTTCTCATTCGTCCCATCTTGAACAGTAAACATGGAATGTAAACACCAATCATAGCTTTTTTCATCAAAGAATCCCAGCTATACCTATATGACTAAAATATATACTGGCACTAATTAATGAACATTTAGCAATGGAAATTCACAAAACTGCCACTAAATAATTTAACACTGTGCCAACGAAAAAAATAACAATTCGCACTAGAAAAACTTAAAATAGCAATAATAAATTGATAATTCACTTTCAATAATTCAAAAGTGGCCGGTAAAACTTTCAAAAAAAGCAATGGCAATTAGTATAAACGCAATAATAAGCTGATAGTTTTCTGTCATAATAATAAGTTCTAGCGCTATACATGTGACAAAAGTCTTTAATTTTTTCAAATCTTTCCAATTAAAATCAAACAAATTATTTTAATTTTTTGTTATTAATTTTTTGATTTTTTATTGCGATTTGTTTGGTTTCAATTGGAAGATTTCAATGATTTGAAGATTTTTGTCACATGTATAGTGCTAGAACTTATTATTATGACAGAAAACTATCAGCTTATTAATGCGTTTATACTAATTACCATTGCTTTTTTTGAAAGTTTTACCGGTCACTTTTGAATTATTGAAAGTGAATTATCAATTTTTTATTGCTATTTTAAGTTTTTCTAGTGGGAATTGTTATTTTTTCGTTGGCACAGTGTTTAATAATTTAGTGGCGATTTCACACATTTTTATTGCTATTTTTTCCATTTTTAGGCAAAGGTCTTGCCAATATTTCAAGAGAAAAACTAGCTGTAAAACGCTATCAGAATGTATCGAAAATCATGGTAGATGGTGTATTCCCGGCACCGTTTCACGAAAAGGAAAACTTCCTCTTCTTTTCATAGAACCTAACGTAAAAATCAACACTGAATATTACATCGAGCAGGTTTTGAAGAATCATCTGCTTCCTCATGCTTCAACGCTGTATGGGAATACACCATATTGTTTCCAACAGGACTCAGCTCCAGCTCACAAGGCAAAGAAGACACAAGCGTGGTGCGCGGAAAATTTGCCCGATTTCATAACAAGCGAAGAATGGCCTGTATCTTCACCGGATCTCAACCCACTTGACTACATTGTTTGGGGTTATATGCTTCACTATATAGGCCCTACGAAAGGGCTTAGTTTAGATCGATTCAAGAAACATTTGGTTGATATTTGGGACCAAATTCCTCAGGAAATCGGGCGTGCCAGCTGCGATGGGCTTACAAAGCGTTTGCGCAAGGTTATCAAGGAAAAGGGCGAGAGATTCGAATTGAATTAAATTAATATGGTTTATGAATTGAATTAATATGGTTTATTTCTATAGCACGTTTCTTTCAAATGAAAAATAAATGCTATGATTTGGTTGATTTGTTTTGCTGTAATCCCATTTTGTTTTAGCGACACCTATTGTGAGACACCCTGTATAAACATGTTCAAAATTCTCATTAAAAGTCCAAATAAGATAAAAGAAGAAACCATGAATTGCGCTCTCTCTCTCTCTCTCTCTCTCTCTCTCTCTCTCTCTCTCTGACTCTACCTTTCTCTTCTTTTTCTTTTTTCGCACTTCTACTACTGACCTACGGATCGGATCACTCTGAGGAGAAGCCTAAGAAGAAAATTTCCGTGCATATTTGGGTCTCTTGATACAAAAATGTTTGGTTCTAGCCTCGCCTGATTATTTGGCTGATTGCCCGATCGGTACTTCACCACATGACTAAGAATCTTGTGAAGGGTTTGTGTCGTAGGATACCATACATATGTACATCCTAACATACAGTTTCGCAGTTACATGTGCGAAAGTGGCAAACTTTGCTGCATCAATACGGAAGACACTACACAACTTTTCCAATAGCGGCCTTGATCGGCGAATGAGATGGATGTCAAGTCCTGTTATTTCGATCTAACTTGCAACTTCTGTAATGGAAGCTTGTACGAGACATGCAACAAAGATTCAAAACATCTTATCCTAGCATGTAATATTTATAGTCTGATTGATTACATGACTTACGTTCGTTATTGAAACTCTTCGATGTTTTTCCGCAAATTTATTTATTTATTTGTCGTCATAAATCAGTTGTAGACCATTTTAATTACAAAAAGTTCTTAAGTTAACTTAAACCTAGCACGCGCGGAAGTATTTTTTTAATTTTTCTTTCGGCATCGTAAAATCTATACTATTGCAATGGTTATTGTAACTAGCCATCATTTGATTAATCGGTCCATATTTTGCATAGTTTTTTGCGATAATTATTTGTTGCAAATAACTGTCGATGTCTTAAATGCCTTGTTGGTGTGTAAAAGCAAAGATGGCAAGAAGCAACAAGATAACCGACTTAAATATTTCTCATACATTTCACTGGAGGCACTGAAATCGATGAAAGTGGTTCCATCTGTTGAACAAAAACTGAGGCATCTACTCATCTTGAGGTTTTTACGTTTATCGTGTAACGAGAATGTAAATAAAAAAAGATACACAAATAATGTCAGTTCATTTGGAACCACTTTATCGAATCAATATTAACAAACGAGGCAAGCATAATAAATCAAATTCAAAACAATTATTTACAAGTATTATTTAATATTGAGTTTTTTGCGTTTTGTCAATTCTCTTTTTGTTTTCTTTCTTTTTAGGTGCGCGATTTGAATTCCATATTTAAATTTTGCAGCTTTGCCTTCACTAGCATGTTCAGATATTTGTCGGCAACTTTCTTAGCACATGGAACACAAAGCACTCCATATATCAGCTTTTCTGCAACACTTGATTGGTACGGCCAGAAGATAGTGTCCAATATAGAGCGTTTAACACCATACACGCTTTTCTTCAAAAGTACGTTGAAACTTTTTTCGAAAATGCAAACAATTTTTCTGCAAAATTTGAACATGTTTTTACCTGGAGCATTGAGACGACTGTTTCGTTTGAATCTTTTGAGATTCATGAAGAAAGATGATTCGTTCGAGGTGTCAGCAATTGACCTTTCAATACACTCACGGTGGCTTAATTTGAAGCATACCCATCCTGTCGTATAATATAAAGGGTGTATTCGATAAAAATGGCACACACATATATACTCATCAAAATTAAACTGATTATCGGATTTTCTTGAAATTTTCAGGGAATGAAGAACTACTAATGAGTTTTGATTTACATTATTTGTTTCATTCAATTTCGTCTCCCATCCCGAATGCCCGCACCTTCCTTTTCACTCCACCCATCAAATTTTGTACAACCGATTTTCCCAGTGTTTTTGTTGTTTTTACCCAAATTTTCTTCAATTCTAGCTCTGTTTTTATAGTTTTGGGATGTTTGCGAAGTTCCGTTTTCATAATTGCCCAGAATTTTTCAATTGGACGAAGTTCTGGTGAATTTGGTGTGTTCATATCCTTTGGCACAAAATTGACTCCGTTGGCTCGGTACCACTCCAATACGTTTCGAGCGTAGTGGCAGGATGCTAGATCAGGCCAAAACAGAGTTGATCCTTTGTGCTTCTTAATGAATGGCAAGAGACGCTTCTTAAGGCACTCTTCCGTGTAAATCGCACCGTTTATTGTTCCGGAAGTGATGAAGGGAGCACTTATTTCACCACATCCGCAAATCGCCTGCCAGATTAGAAACTTCTTTGCAAATTTCGATAGTTTCTTCTTTCGAACATCCTCCGGAACATCGAATTTCGACTTGGCAACGAAATATTCTGGCCCAGGAAGTTAACGGAAGTCGGCCTTGACGTATGTTTCGTCATCCATCACGATGCAACCGGATTTGGTGAGCAGCTTCGTGTAAAGTTTCCGGGCGCGGGTTTTCGCAGTGATGTTTTGTTTTTCATTCCGGTGTGGGGCTTGTTGCACTTTGTAAACATGTAACCCAGCACGCTTCATGGTTTTCTGCACAAAACCGACTGACACCTTAGACTTTTTAGCGACATCTCGAATTGACATGTTTATACGGTTCTTGAATTGTTGTACGACTTTCCTGGCCATTTTACTGTCCATTGGACCACTTTTTCGACCACTCCCTTCCTTCCTTTGGACACTCAGACGCTCCTTGAAGGTTCTTATTACACGAGACACAGTTTTATTTGCAATTCCAAGCCTTTTAGCAATCCACCGGTGGGACGCCCCTGGATTTTGATTGTGAGTGCACAAAATTTTCTCACGGACAATTTCTTGTTTCGACGACATGACTGGAACTACTGAATGTATAACTATGAAACTTGGCAGATGTAAATAATACACTATGGATAAGATCTACCCAAATTTCTAGGTTTTTTACTCATACGATTCAAAAGTTACAGAAGATTTTCTGTGAGCCATTTTTATCGAATACACCCTTTATATTGCTCAGTTCATTGGAGTCGCTGATGTCCGTGGGATTTTCTTGAATGTGTGTACGATTTGATGATCTTTTGTAATTCTTACGGTGTTCGTTTGGAATAAGTTTGATTTTTGCCATTTGTGAAGTGTTAACGAAGTATTTGCTCAAATCAGCTTTAACATTCCCGAGCTTCTTAGGTGCTACTAGCTGATTAATAACAATGGCTTTGTAAGCCGATGCAAATTTACTCGCATCGGGATGATTGTTGTTTGAATTCTTCCAACGAATTATTGAAAAAAAAAGTGTTCAAGACAATCTTGAGATAGGTTATGAGTTCTCAAGAATCCAAAGCCA